>CM035846.1:303584127-304136627 GCA_020510985.1 Pholidichthys leucotaenia
CACACACAGTAACGTTTTCAACTGGCAAAGCATGCTGGGAAATCCCTGCCCCCCTTAACATGGCCCCGACGTTACACTGCCCCCCCACCCCCGGACTGGTTTCTGTCCCCAGAAAATTCAAAGTCCACTTTCAGAAATCCAATGCGAGTCAGCCCGGTGCCAGGGCGGCATGCACGGGCCATCTGAGTCTCGGTCGGAGTATCTGGTTGGGGTAGGGTTCCGGTTTGGCCACCAGCGGGCGGATGGACACATCTGACAGCCTCTGTAGGACCACCCACAGTCCCTTCCCTGGCAGCGGGAGTCCCAGGCCCGCTCCGGCCGACTCCCAACGCTGCCAGGTCTCCCAGGCAGCCGCTGGCCCGCGTCCATGCGTCCAGCCCTTGCCGTGCCTGGAAAATGGCTGGATCTTCGTCCTGCTCACTCCGCTGCTGCACATCTGCTGCGCCGAGGGCCTCCGTGACGTCACCGAAAGGGAAAGCATCTGCAGGTGGCGGTAGGACTACCCACAGTTCCTCCTCTGGCAGCGGGAGTCCCATGACTCCCACCGCTGCCAGGACCTCCCAGTCGGCCGCTGGCCCGTGTCCAGGCATCCAGCCCCTGCCGATCCCGAGAAAAGACCGGATCTGTCCTGCTCGCTCCACTGCTGCTGCGCTCCAAAGGCCTCTGTGACGTCACTGCCGGGGGAACTGCCTGATCATCTGAGGAGGGGCTGTGTGTCGCTGCGTGATTCCTGCTCGCAGCGGCTCGGAGAGCGGCAGCCCGTGGGGCGATTTGGTCCCGATCTTCAGCCCGTTGACAGTGACGACACTCCTCTGTCGCGCAGGGGCGCCGAGACAGCGCGTCAGCGTTGGCATGGAGGCGGCCTGCCCGATGCACAATCTGGAAATTATAATCCTGCAGTGCCTCCAGCCACCTCGCCAACTGTCCATCCGGTTCTTTGAAATTTAACAACCAGGTCAGGGAAGCGTGGTCCGTCCTGAGCTGGAACCTCCCCCCGTACACATACGGGCGGAAGTGACGCAGTCCTTGAATGACAGCCAGCAGCTCTCTGCGGGTCACACAGTAATTTCTCTCGGCTCTGCTGAGAGTGCGGCTGAAGAAAGCGACTGCCTGCTCTCCGTGTTCTCCCTCCTGGGATAGCACCGCCCCGATGCCCTGGTTGCTGGCGTCCGTGTCCACAATGAAAGGGCGGCTCGGGTCAGGATACCGCAGGACGGGGGCTCTGATGAGCGCTGCACGAAGCTGGCAGAAAGCAGCAGCGCAGCTGTCACTCCACTGGAACAGGCGTCCTTTCTGCGTCAGCTGATGCAGCGGGCTGGCAATGGTGGCGAAGTCTTTCACAAACTTCCTATAATAGGAGGCCAATCCAAGAAAACTCCTCAGTTCTCCAACGTTCCGCGGCACCGGCCAGTCTCTCACTGTTGCCACTTTTTCCGGGTCAGTGGCGACCCCCGCTGCGCTGACGACGTGGCCCAAAAAGGTGGTCTCTGTTCCGGGTCCAGCCCGCTGCAGCTCCGCTGAAATAATTCCTCCGATGATCAGCACGGCAGCCAACTCGACCTGGGCCAGGCGGTCATCCAACAGGTTCTCGCCGTTGTAGCGGGGAATCTTGGCCCACTGCTGGATGGATGGGACGGTCATCTCCCGGTCGATTGCCGCTCCTAATCGCTCTGGAATCGCCAGCCCGTCCTGCCCTGAAAAGGGCGGGAAACGGGGCTGGTTTGCTGTGCTCCGTCCATCGCGGCGAAGCTCTCCGGGGGCCGGCGTCTCAGCTCTACGCTCCGTCCCCAGCCAAGCGATGAACTGCCCCGGCCGCAGGACCTCCTCCCGGGTCCTGGCTATCGTCTTGCTCCATATCCCACTCCTGACACCAGTGTGACGTTTGCAAGGTTCACACAAAGAAAGAGGAGCAAGATGGTTGTGATGAACAGGCTTTATTTTACACACCCCCAATCCCAACTTACTTCTGAGCACAGAGAGGAGGGGAGGTCATTCTCCCAGACCCCTGTTTCAATCATGGTTACACACATGATTCAGCTTGCCCTAATCCTGCTAAACACTGCTGGGTCATTATAACGCAGTTATAATGACACAGCAGTATAACTCAGTAATAACACATTTAATACACACACACAGTAACGTTTTCAACTGGCAAAGCATGCTGGGAAATCCCTGCCCCCCTTAACATGGCCCCGACGTTACAATATCATTACTGACACTGAACTGACATGACACTGTATATATTACTGTTACATACTAGGCTGAAGTTGTCTGATGGACAGCTGCTTTGTTTCTGTAGAATTTTTATGCCACTGAACTGGACTGATGTTCCCGTTTGTGATTTATCTTTCAGTTTCTCATTTATTTGCCTATGACACATTTATAAACATTGTAACCACTCTTTATGAAAAAAACTGCCCATTAGTAATAAAAAAGCTTAAACACAAATTTGCTAATAAGCCATGGTTAACCAAAGGACTACAAAAGGCGTGTAAAAAGAAAAATTCATTATATAAAGCTTTCCTAAAGAAAAGAACAAAAGAAGCAGAGCAGCGGTATAAAACATACAAAAATAAGTTAACATATATAATAAGATGTAGTAAAAGAGACTATTACAGTAAAGAACTGGAGAAAAACAGAGACAATATTAAAAATACATGGACAATACTCAACAGTATCCTTGGAAATAAAAGCAGAAATACAAGCTACCCAACTAATATTCCAAAAAATAATAAAACGACTCAGAGTGTGAATATCGCTTCACCTGCAGATGAATTTAATAATTTTTTTGTTAACATTGGACCTAAACTGGCCCGAGAAATACCCACTACGGTGCCAACAGGTGATACAATATGCAATAACACTGCTGTAAAAGACTCCATCTTCATAAAGAACACAGACGAAAGAGAGGTCATTGAAATTGTTAAATCGTTCAAAAGTAAAACATCTACTGACTGTGATGGTATCGACATGCTACTAGTCAAAACTGTTATCGAATGCATAGTAAAACCACTGATGTATATCTGCAACCTGTCTCTTCAATCAGGTATATTTCCCAATGCAATGAAAATAGCTAAAGTAATTCCGATATACAAGATGGGCGACAGAGGGGAACTCTCAAACTATAGACCAATTTCACTATTACCACAATTTTCCAAGATACTTGAAAAAATATTCTATGAGAGAATTGACAACTTCATACTGAAGAATGATTTATTATGTGAGCAGCAATATGGGTTCAGACACAAGAGGACAACTGCATATGCCCTAATGGAATTTACAGAAAAAATATCAACAGCCATTGAAAATAAAGAGTATTCAGTTGGAGTATTCCTAGATCTTAAAAAAGCATTTGATACAGTAGATCATAATTTATTATTAAAGAAACTACAAAATTCTGGTATTAGAGGTGTAGCACTGTCCTGGTTAAGTAGTTACTTAAAGAATAGATATCAGTATGTATGTGTTAGCAACAAAAACTCAGAGTTGCTGAAGGTCACCTGTGGAGTCCCACAGGGTTCAGTTTTGGGACCATTATTATTCAATATGTATATAAACGATATATGTAAAGTCTCAGAAAAAATGGACTTAATATTGTTTGCCGATGACACTAATCTGCTATGCAGTGGAAACAATTTGGAACAACTTCTGGATACACTTGGGAAGGAATTAGGAAAGCTTAAACTGTGGTTTGATTCAAACAAATTAACACTCAATTTAAGTAAGACAAAATTTATAGTCTTTAACAACCATCACAACAATCCAGTACCCAAACTCAGTGTAAATGGTGTAGAGATTGAAAGGGTATCTGAAACCAAATTCCTTGGAGTAATAATTGATAACAAACTGTGTTGGAAGTCACATATTAATTATATTAAAGGTAAAGTCTCCAAATCAATTGCAATATTACACAGAGTGAAATATTTGCTGAATCAACCCACACTATACACCTTGTATCATTCATTAATACTCCCATACATGACATATTGTAATGAAGTATGGGGAAATACATACAAAACAAACATATATCCACTCTTTATGCTTCAAAAGAGAGCTATTAGAATAATAAACAAAGCAGCTTACAGGGAACCAACAAACCCACTTTTTCTTAAACAAAAAACTCTCAAGTTGAAAGATCTGGTTGACTTTAAAACCGCAATAATAATGTTCAAAGTGAAGAATTTATCACTGCCTGCAAATATCCAAAAGTTGTTCCAAACAAGGGAGAAACGATATCACTTCAGAGGAACATGTATATTTCAAAAGCCTACAGTGAGAACAACCACCAAGCAACACTGTATTTCAGTGCAAGGAGTCAGATTATGGAACAATTATGGACCTGAATTAAAATCATGTACAACGCTTGGACAATTTAAACAAAAACTAAAGGAAGAAATACTCCAAACATATTTACAAGACGACATGTAAACTCACATAAGGATTGACATATCCAGCCTGTGTTGTGTTGTAGCTTAGTTTTTTTTTTTTTTTTCTCTCTGTGACATTCTGTCTTAGATTTGTCTTGAATAGTAACTGCTTAACTTAGCTTAGCTTAGTTTTCTTTTTTTTTTTTTTTTTTTTTTTTCCTCTCAGTCACACTTTGTCTTAGCTTTGTTCTAAATTGTAATCACTCTTGTCTTGTTTACTCTTTTTTCTTTGAATTCTTGGATGGAATATGGGTGGGCAATATAAGCTGCGGCTTCAGCCATCACCCATTTCGGATAACTCACGTGGAATTGTTTAGTAGAAGGAGTCTTTGTCTAATTTGACCTTGTTGTTATATTATACAGTTTCTTTAACCTGTACTGTATTATCCGAAATAAATAAATAAAATAAAAATAAAAAAAATAAAAAATAAATAAATTTGTCAGCTGGTTTACTGAGGTGAACTAAGTTCTATTTTCTTGTCAAAACATGTCTGCAGTAAAAACTATTGGATAGAAATAGAACTTTTGCTCCAATTTCCTCCACTTGGCAAAAAGTGGGCTGGTCTTGAGCATGAAACTCCCGGGTTGAAAACTGGTCCCACTCCGGGTCTGCGTGAGTGTGTCGTCCTTCAACGTACACAAAACCTTTCATACATTTTTGAAGCCTAGAGATTATTTCTTTGGAACAAAACAATTACAGAAATAATGCAATTTAGAGTATTATAGAAAGTTCACTGTTGCTGGTGTGTGTGTGTGTGTGTGTGTGTGTGTGTGTGTGTGTGTGTGTGTGTGTGTGTGTGCGTGCACCCCAATGACCCTGCCCCCGGAAAAAGTTGAGGCTCAGGAATTTTTTTTTTGCTTTAACCCCTGCATTTGGTCCCCTCAGTCTTTGCCATCAGAGCAGGCCATTGGCCTTCACTGTCCCCAGGGTCTTCTCGCTCAACAGCGTTCACCTCTCCAGGGTGGACCGGCGTAACTCATGACACGGGGAGGGTAGACTGGGGTTCCTGAGTGCTGTGTGTGCACAGGACAGACTTCGGCAGATTTGACAGGCCTTGTGAGCCCACACGGGAGCCATTTAGCTCGCTAACTGCAGGTGGACAGGTCAGTTTAGCCAGAGCTAGTCCTACAGAGCGCCAGAACTGAAGTGGGTGTGGCTGCCTCATTGGTTCCAGGAACATAATTGGTACCAAGCAAATGCACAAACTGTTACATTGGCGGCAGGGTGTAATGTGTTTTCCATATGTGTGTTAATTATTTTTACAGTATATTGAGTTGGCAAAGATAATTTTATGTAACCGAGGGTTATTTTTTTGCTCGAGATTAGGAACAAAGACTTTAATGATCGCAAGCCACTTCCTGTTTTTATCCTTCACAATAAAAGCTCTGGACATGTACAAGAATTTAACAAGAATTAAATGAAAACGAAAATGGCTATGTAAACATTATACATAGAAAAAGGCCCTTCGATATCAATTCAGTCCAATTCAAGCTTTATTTGGACTCATGGTCCACACAATAAAAGAAACAAAACACCAAAAATACCACAATACAGACTTAAAATTGAAAAAAAAAAATTCTAACCCATATCTAGACTGCATGACTTCAAATCAGTCTCAGGTGTCATGAGAAAATTCCTCAAAACAGTTTATGAAAATACATTATTCATTTGTTTTAGGGTTAGTAGTTAGTCAGCTATTAATCATGAATTATTATTTAAAAAAGAACTTTACTGAACAAAGTCATAACAATACAACATAGAATGGGCTATATCAGCTAAAGATTAAAGAAAATAATTACAGCGGCAAATTCAGAGTTGTAGATGTATCTTTAAGTCCTTAAGGGTTTTTTGTGTTTTTGTGGGGGGGGGGGGGTGTATTCCAGTCCAATTGATATAAATCCTCAACAAAAACATTTTCTGAACTATCAAAATTATTTTCATTATTTCTTTCTTTTTTGGCCCATTTGTATTTATTAAAACAGCCAGGAGGTTTCAGTGTGTCATAGCCTGAATCAGTTATTTGATAAATACTTTTAATTAGGTGTAGACACACACAAAAATCGAGTTTTTGTTGTCCATCCGTGATAACTGCGTTGTGCTGTGTTTTCTCTCGGTCTCGAGCTTCCTCCAGAGTTCCTCCGTTCCACTGACAGCTCAAAGTTCCCCTTCTGAATGGACATGCGGCAGATGGAAGAAGCAGAGGAGGAATAAGCCGTTGCTCTTGCTAGTACACTAAACCATTATCATTCTAACCGATCACTGTCTCATTGTAAAAAAAAAAAAATGGCTTGAAGACGTGACCAAGTACTTAATAAAAAAAACTGCAAGTTATTCAAATCCATGTCTGTTCATTTGGAAATTAAATAAATCTGTCAGTGAAATTTTAATGAATTTTGTGACGACTTTTTCAGGGTTATATTTACGAAAATACTTACCTTTAAGGATAAAGTTTTTGGATACCCAAGTCAGTCTCTTGCATTCTGTCCAGCGCTGGATTTGACCTCAGCTTTTCTTAAATAATCTGGTAAGAAATGGTGACATGCAAAAGAAGACATTTTTTTAATAAAATCTCCCACGTTGGAGCTGTTATTTTTTTAAACTGCTGTAAAAAGGAAAACGCGTCACGCGAAGCAAATGCATTGCGCATGCGCTAGTTCTAATTTTGTTCCTGGAGAAGAAGTACGTGGCGGTAATGCATCTGTAAGCTGGTTGGCAACTGCCAATCAAATCTAGAAGGAGAAGAAGAAGAAGAAGAAGAAGAAGAAGAAGGAGAAGGAGAAGAAGAAGAAGAAGAAGAAGAAGAAGAAGGCAGCCACAGGGGGTAACATGATTCCAAAGGGGCGTTGTCACGTTCCCTTGCAAAACGCCTGATTAAAGGGTTCCTCTGTGAAACCTGCAGGAGCATTTCCCATCCTTATGTTAGCCTCAGCGTACTGAGCATTACGGAACTGTGGTTACTGAACATTTACATTTTAACCTGAAAAACATATTTGGACCGAGAGGAAAGACGCACAGTTAGAGGCACCACTACAGAGTTTTCAAGCTTCAAGGAACCAGTTCAGCTTTGAAGTGGGTTGAAATGATTTTTTTTTTAAATCCTGATGTCTACATTTTGTGTTGTTATCCAGTAAATATTTAGCAGACAGACAAAAAGAGTGAAACTATTGAAACTTCTCAAAACGCTTGATAAATTGTAATGCTTAGAAATTTTGGTCAAAAAGCATGCAATATTGTAGCTGCATCCAATTACTTCAGTGTAATTAAACATCAGAACAATTATCAAATGCTTCAATACACTATGCAAAGAATATTGTTGGTATCGTGGGTTGCACCGATGCATTACACCAAGGAAATACTGAGGTTAAATCTGCCAGCCATCCAGCTGCGTCCCTGTGTGTGCGGTTTGCCTGGTGTCGGTGGGTTTTGTCCCAGTGTCCAGACACGCATGACTTGCCAGTGGCTAGTTGAGGTGTTGATGTATGAAAGCCATCAGTGGATGTGCCACCATCCATGCTAGAGGAGGGTGAGGCTCGTGAAAGGAGAGCTAGCATAGCATAATGTTACTATAGAAACATGCAGCATTCAACTTATAAAACTCTATTATTGCTTTGGTAAACATGAGATGTATGCATTTTAAATTCGATATGTTGTCCAGTAGGGGTGTGCCATATCGTATTGCTCACGATGATACCGGTGTAAAAACGAATATTGCGATATTTAGGGTGTGCTGTGTGACGACGTCACACCGCATAGAAACGGCAAAACAAACATGGCGGGAAGCTGCCGCTCTGAAGTCAGACCGTCTCCAGTTGAGTGGAAATGTTTAAGTTTCACTTTCTGTTTCAGACTGCTGTCATGTTTAAAAAAAAAACAAAAAACGACGCAGCAGTGTGGGTAATCTGCCTGCATTTTTTCTGCACGTCAACACCGCTGGAGCGGCATTAGCGTTGAACAATGTGCAGCTCAAAGTGGCTGTAGATTTTTGCTTCCATTTTGCCCGCCTCATCTTGATTTTATTCAGCCACCCGAAGAGAGGGGAAAAGAAAACATGCATTCAGTGCAGCAACGAGAGCCAAACGCGCCAGGACAGGTCCAGGCAACAGTCGAGAGTAACGCAGGTGAAGGGATTCAGCATAAAACTCGACCTCTATGTGCAGTTAAGATGGAACAATTTATATTATTTTCTTGTAATATTTGATACCAAACTAAAAAATATTTTAAACTAAATCTGAGCTGCTGTTTATAAAATGGAGAAATAAGTTTTTGTTTTGTTTTATCTGGATATTCATCTTCATTCATTCATCTTCTTCCGCTGATATGTTTGAAGGTAAATAACGCTGGCTGGTGAAACTGTCCTTCATGCATAAAGTAAAAAAATAAAACTGCATTCTGCAATATCGCAGAAAATATCGTTATCGTGAAAATTCAAAGAAATATCGTGCTACCATTTTTAGCCCATATTGCCCAGCTCTTGGCCTGAATTGCAAATGCAGACTGTCAAGAGCTTCTTGTTGCAGTTTCTTGCCTCTGAGGGGCGCACCAACGCTAGAACAGGAAAAGTTCTCTTCACAGTAAAACAGTGTTTTTACTTTTATTATTTAATGCTTGTTGCCAGTGTGAAAATGTTATCTGCAGCTGCAGCACATTTACACTTTAACAGTTGGTACTGTAGTTTCACAAGTAAGCAAAATGCTGTGTGACAGCCATATTTGCTCCGTCATCTTTTAAACTGCTTCAGAGTAGCTAAGTTTTATGTTTTATTTTTTTGTTCCATTTTGATTTTTTTTTCTCTAGTATGGTTTTGATTAGAGCCATTTTTTCCCTTTGTATCCGTACAAAAGGAATCAGCTGTCATGCGTGGTACAGTCCCGGCCAGGCAGCGTCTCTGAAAGGCTCCGGCGCGCGCCTGCAGAGGAACAGAGAGACTGTGAACTTGGGATGTTTGCAAAGTGAAGTTCAGTCAAATTAATCATTCTGTCAGACAATGAGAGCAGAGTACCCCAGGGCTAAAAGGGAGACAAGGCCTTTCAGCAAGAAGAATACGCTGCGCCGCTGTATATGTTTTAGGCTTGTTATTCATTTTCACTAAGAGAGGCGGGGGACTGGAGAAAGGGAGCTTATGCAGTAGAACCGTGCTCCCTCTCTCTTGTTCCCTCTCTCTGTGCGGGGGAATATCTATCGTTCGAGGGAAGCATTTCCCATAAGAGGGGATAAATGGATGCAGCTGAAGGTGAGGACAATGCAGGAAAATCACATTTAGGGGCTTATTCATTAAGTTCATATGTGGTGTCAGGCCCCTGCCAAATGTTGCATTTCCGCTCCACCCTTGTAAAGAACTGTTACTGGCCTTGCACACGTCTCCCAGCACTCATCATACTTCATATCTAATTTGTGTCTGTCTTCATGCCCCAGAGAGACAGTCACAGTTGCGTTTTCCTCGGTTTCAGTGTTTTTTTCCATATTCTTTTGATTCAGGCACAACCAGCCTCCATCCAAGCATTTTTCCAAGAGCATAACATAATTTCCATGTTTTTTTTCTGAGGTTTTGGTTAAAGCCAAAAGGTCATGAATAATTTCCCTGTAATAAAGAGCCTGTTCGTCTGAGTCAATTGTTGTTTTTGTTCTCATCTTTCTTTTTTTAGTCCAAATGTCACGTCTGAAGCCCTTTCAGACGTGCACCTTGTTACATTATTGTGACACAAATTTAAAATGTCTGTTGCATGCATGAATGAAAATCCGTTGCAACACTGGTCTCAGAAAGAAGATGGTTTTATGCAATTCAAGAGTGCTGACATTTAGATGTCATTTTGTGAGCATGAAAAGATTGATTTGAGTAGGCTGTTATTCACAACACGCTCAAAGAAAAAAACACCACTTTGTTCAGCTTTTTCTGTTTTTATTAAAATGTTAAGTTAGATTTTTGTTGTATGTTTCAGGGTTATATTTTTATTAGGGTTATATCGTATTTTATTAGAGTAGGTTTGTATGATTAAGTTCAACCTAATGCTTGTTTATCATATACACAGCTTTAGAACAGCCCCTAAGTTTGACTTCTTGACTTCACATAAGCCTTTATTCTAATCGCCTGCCTTCAGAGGTGCTGACATAGTCCTGCTTTGGCTGGATATTGTGCCTTTCTGCAGACATGCCTTTTGCTACTGTAAAACACTAAAAAATCCATCAATTGGAAAAGTTGTGCACTTCTTCTTCCCCTGTTGGTCCTTTTTTTGCCTCAAACTGTTCTTCATGACTATTGACAATGGCCATTGTTTGCTTCCCTTGCTTCAACTGTTTCTTTTTAAAAAAAAAAATCATTTCCCTGCTGTGTTGACTTCTGTAGCAGCTCAGCTTCCATTTTGAGCTGTAACCAATCAGCATTCATTGGACACAGGAGGGTGGAGCTGCCGTGCTCATAGCAGCATGCCTAAGATGATCAGGTCAATGATGTCTCCCACAAACAAAAATAGAAGAAAAAATACCAATGTTTATAATACCCTGAAGCCCGAATTTTTGACTCATAAGGATTATGTTTAGAAACCTTGACGCTATTTGACAGTATAAAAATATATATAGAACATGTTAGATCCACTCTAGTTTCTGTCATATAATGTAACCCTGCCTAATACTTTGTAATAATGTTGTTATATTGTGGGTAATTAAATAAGCCACAGATAGATGAATTCACGCTGGAAGTGAATTAGAGGAGAACTAGAGTAGGGAGCAGGTGGAAGAGAACCTGGAGAGGCAGCGGTATGCACTGGAGAGAAGATGAATGAAAGTCAGTTGAAACAAGACAGAATACATGAGTATGAATGAGAGGGAAGCAGGTGTAGTGGAAAAGATAAAAGGAGTAGAGGTACTGAAGGTAGATGAGTCTAAATACCTGGGGTCAACCATCCAAGGCAATGGCCATTGCACAAGAGAGGTGAAGAAGAGGGTTCATGCAGGGGGGAGTGGGTGGAGACGAGTGTCGGGGTGATTTGTCACAGAAGGACAGCAGCTAGAGTGAGAGGGAAGAGTTACAAGATGGTAGTGAGACCTGCTTTGATGTGTGGTTTGAAGATGTAGAGCTGACAAAAAGACAGGAGGCAGAGCTGGAGGTGGCAGAACTGAAGATGCTAAGATTCGCATTGGGAGTGACTAGGAGGGACAGGATTAGAGGGGTTTTTATATATACTTTATTGATCCCCAGAGGGAAATTCAGGGCATCCACCTGGATGGATGAGGCAGCCACGGTACGGTGCCAATCCCTTCACCATTCACACACACATTCACACCTAGGGCCACTTTAGAGTCTCCAGTTAACCTAACTTGCATGTTTTTGGCCTGTGGGAGGAAACCAGAGTACCCGGGATAAACCCATGTGGAGAGCATGATGGTCAGGGGGTGGGATTGAACCCGCGACTTTCTCCCTGTGCTGCCACTGTGCTAACCGAGCTGCCCAAATAGATATGAGTATATCAGAGGGACGGCTCACATTGAGCAGTTTGGAGACAAAGTAAGAGAGGCAAGGCTGAGATGGTTCGGACACGTGCAGAGGAGGGACAGTGGATATACTGGACAGAGGATGTTGAAGATGGAGCTGCCAGGCAGGAGGACCACAGAGAAGATTCACAAGATTTATGGATGTAGTGAATGAGGACATGGTTGGTGTGATAGAGGAAGATGCAAGGGAGATGGTGAGATGGAGGCAGATGGTCCGCTGTGGAGACGCCTAAAGGGGGCAGCTGAAAAGAGAAGTTTTTACTCTTGAAAAGATGATGATTGCCACTGAGTGCCAAAGAAAAACAAACAAAATGCCAAAATATTGAAAGTTTGATGATTTGTCAGTTGATCATACCTGACTGACACAAACCATGTATGTGGGGGGGCCTTTGTGTATGTAAAACACTGACAAGACAAATCAGCGTCAGGTCTGAAATACAGTTGCACTCACAATTATGTTGGACTTTTCAAAATGTCAAGAATTTACAGACTTTCATTTATTTGCAACAACAAATCAAACAAAACCTTTGAATAGTCTCCCGCTGAACTGTGTGAATGTTTTGAGGTGTTTTGGGAAGACGCCGTTTTCAGTGGGTGCAGAAGAATTTCCAGTTTCCAGCTGGAAGTGCCTTGGTGGCGACTCTCATTTTAAAGTATATATTTTGTCCTTGGCTTTTTGTTTTGTATCATGTTTAATAACTTTTGTGTCTTTTTTTGGTCTTCATTATTTATCATACTAGTATCACAACAAATTCCCATCGGTTCTATTTTTCAATCAAATGGAAGAAAACTGAGAAAGATTGTATAAGATTTTTTCATTTTAACATACTGTAACAGCTGCAGAATAAGACGCTCTCCCCGTCTAAATCCAAAGGCATTTTACTGGCCTTTTCAGTACAAGTCCATATGAGCTAGTACCGAAATCCCATCTGATATAAATAGCGTTAACACTGCATCTGCTACTGAAATAGCTGCGTATCGACACTCTAACATTCAAAGCTAGATCTTATTCAGCTGATATGAATGGTTATCACCCATAAAAAAGGTGGACAAACCATGAAAATTGTCTGCTCTGAACTCTGTATTGGATTTTTCAAAACTTTCAGATTTGAAATCAAGCCTGTAATATGATTACAGTCTATTCTAACCATGACAACAGGGGCCCACCAAACTAAAGAGGTGATTTTATGCCAAATTTGTCATTTGAGCCCAAGAAAAATTCATAGTGAGATCAGGTTATGGTGGTTTAATAATCTGGATAACTAATGCCTCATCTCGTGAGACTCAGACAAAAAGATTGTTTCTTATTCTTACTTAACGCATCATCAGATCATATCAGGTATACCATAGATGTGGGGTAGAAAACCTTAAACTCTCTCCCGTTACATAAGTTTCATTTTTTCCATTTCCTGTATATTACCTTGATTATTTTTTAGTTTAGTTTCGATTTTGTTTTGTGCTTTAAAAGTTTTGTGCAGTTTGCAGAACCACGTCTTTGCAACTTGTTTTCAATTTCGACATCTTTGCGTCACTGCAGTTACAGTTCAAACAGCAAAATGAAATATTATGATCTCTTGCCGGCCTCCTTTGCAGAAGAAATAAGAAGTTTATCCTCTGAAAGGTGATAGATGCGTCCCGAGCAATCTCAATTCCACAATATGCATCACAAATTCTTGGTGTTTCTTACTGATATGTCTTCATTTCTGTGACATGCACACACCCCGCCACCCTTCACTGGAGACGGCAGACATATTTTTCTTTATTCATCATCAAATATTTCTCTCTCACCTTTCCATACATTAAATTCACCCCCCCCCCCAGACACACTAAGTAAAATCTCTAAAACGCATCTCCTGCAGCCCCTCCTCCATGTCTGCGGTTGAAGGATATGGGTCTCAGGTGCCGGTTTGATTCAGATACCTTCTGGATGTGCTTGTGAACACCGTGGGGGCAGTCACAGTGATGTATGACTGTAATCCCACCGCTGCAGCGTGACACGGCTGTCAGCTGCCATGGGAGACCTTATGATTTATATTCAGCAGATCTGTTTGTGGACTGATAGCAGTGGTGTTGAAGCTAAACCGGGCAGTCTGGTGCAAAACTGTTGGGGCCCCGTGGCTGGAAAGACACGCTTGATTCTCTGCATGGTTAATAGAAATGAGAACAAGATTCTTGATTCACTTTACATCAAGCCGATTCCACCGTCCTGTATCTCTAACTATTCTGTTTATAAAGAGTCGGATTGGCTCTGCAGATATTTCACTCCTGCTGTTCTTATGACTGATTCCCTTTCTCCCATTATTGCAAGCTCATTTCCATGTGTGTGTGCTGTGCTTTATCTACCGGTGACTATTTTCTTCTGTAGGTCAGAGGAGCACGCAGCGTGCATAGCGCTTTATAAACTGTGCAGTGCATCAAAATGAAAAACACTCATACATGGGTGACTTCTTCAAGCAGAAGAGATGAGTATTATTGATTTGAGCAGGGGAAGGATTGTTAAATGAAACAAAATCAATACAGATAATATACCGGCCTGTAAAGGAGCACTGTCTAAAAGCAACACTGGCAATATGATGGCACTTTTCTGCATGCCTACACTGAAGTGTTCTTTATCTGGCAGAACTTACAGTCTAGTACTGCAGCTCTGCAGTGAAATGTAAACATCCAAATTAGATACTAAATCATTATAGACAAAAAAAAAGGTGATGGCAGAGGAGTTTGAATTTATTAGTCATCAATTATCCAGTCTCAGGTGAAGAGAGGTGCTGAGCTCTCAAAAAATTACCGCTTGGTGGTGAGTTGGATCAGATGGTATGGGATGATGCCTCAGATAACGTGACCAAAGCCCAGTCGTGTCAGTAGCAACGTCACTGCCACTGCATCATACCAGTGGGGTCAAAAGTGTACATCAAGAGTAGCTGAGGAGTTGACCGTGGGGGATCAAAACTGGAACCACACTGGGTATGACCCTATCAAGTCAGTGAACCTTTCAGCAAACGAAGAGTGCAACACACCAGAAGCTGAAAAGCATCTATCATGCCTCCAGCCTGAAGGTATATGAAGGTCCAGAGTCTACCGATGGTGGTGAAGATAGTCTGCAGGTAGTTGAAGCACAGATTCCCTGCCTGAGAGGTCTCCAACTCCACCCACCTCTGGAAGGATTTCAACATCCCAAGGGAGACTGCAGACAAAGTCTGAACGGGCCATAGTTCTCTGGCTGTCCAGAGCTGTGGCCATAAGAACTTTGGTGCTTTTCATGGTAGCAACCCCCAGACCGAACTGTGAAGAACCTGAAGAAGAAGACTGACAGAGCTTGGTCAGCTTGTGTGACTGAAGCAGCTGAGATGTATCGACAGGCCGAGTGGAGTGTGGATCAGGCAGTTGCTGAAGCAAAACTCAGGTGGTGGAGGTGTTTGGTGGGGCCGTTGGAAAAGACTTTCCATCATTCTCAAAGAGATTCTGGCATACTGTACCACGACTCAGAAGGGGAACGCAGCTCCTTGTCTGTACTGTGTACAGAATGGATGGGGCCCTGCTGACCTTGGCTGGGGATATAGCTGAGTGGTGGAAGGAGAACTTCAAGGATCTCCTCAATCCTGTTGACACTTGCTTAGAGGAAGCAGGGCCTGAGGAAGAGGGGAGTGGCTTCCCCATCACTAGGGCTGAAGTTTACCTAGAGGTCTTGAGGTTTACAACTGAGTACGAAACAGCTGGGATGAGAATCAGCATCTCCAAGTCCGTGGTCCTCAGCCGTAAAGCTGTAGATTTTCTTTTCCGGGTCCGTGCCCTGCTCCAAGTGGAGGAGTTCAAGCATCTCAGGGTTTTAATCACAAGCTAGCAGAGAATGCTGCGGGAGATTGACAGACAGATTGAAGCAGCGGATGTTGAACCGATTTGTTGTGATGAAGAAAAAAGTGCTTATTTCTCATTTTTGCACCCCAAGAATAACAATTACAGCCTAGCTGGTGTTTATACTGTGCATGTGAGTCCTCCTACTGCAGGGCGTAAGTGTGGTGAAAAACAATAACCTTTGTCTTAGACAAAATAACTTAGCATAAAACTAAACATTTTTCCTCAGAATTTGTATTGATCTTTGTAGGCTACCACAGAAAACAAGAAACTTTGGTGTCACTTTGAAAACTTTTGTCCTTCATCAGCAGTTTCCCTGTGGCAAAGGCTGCGCTGATGTTTGTCTGGATTCTTTGACTTCGTCTGTCCCAGTGTTGCTTCATCCAGTTATGTTTTCACTTCCTTCATGCTGATGTTTCAAGCTCAGTTTGCTTTTCTTGTTGAGTATAATATGTATTATCAGCCTTTTAACCAGAATTAAAAAAGGAAAGATTATCACATTGATGTTCTTCTTCATCTTTCTCCTCCTTCCATTGTTTCGACAGCCTGCACCCCAAACGGGGCGACAGCATCAACGTCATATAGTCACTTCATGTTTTCTAACAGCCACTTCACCGTTCCAATGCGACTGGCCGTCTCTGTAGTCAGTCTGCTTGTCCGTCCTGAGTTGCTGTAGAAACACAGCAGTGCAAGATGTCGGCCTCCATTAGTAGGAACCTGCTCCCCATATAGATATGAATGACTCATTTTAACGCAAAGATAATAAAAAATAATGGCTAGAAACTATTATAAACATTTTTATTTATAATTGTCTTAAATTTTCCTCAGAGATTCTATAAAAATCTTACACGCTGTTCCTCTGAATAAACAAAATGTGTGTCCATGGAAGTGCAATGCATGCATGCATCACACCCTACCCATGACGCAATCAGACCTTTCTGGGTTGTTAAATGTGAGAAAGAAGATATACTGTCCTTTTTATTAGGATGAAAGTTATTTGGGTTTTTTACTCTTTTCATTATTAGTTCCTGTGGGATGAAAAATAGCTTCATAATTCATAGATTTCTCTATTTTAAAAAGGTTTTTTTTTAAGACAAAATTTAGAAGAAACAACAACAAGGATCTTCTGCTTCTCTCAGTATCATGTGAGTTTCATCATGAACTTGTACTGAAAAGAGGGAATGCTTGAGCAATTGACAAAATTTGTTCTGAAGTTGGCCTCAGTGAGTGATAGATATGAAAACACTGCTGTTTGATATGACTGTGTTGTACATCCAAGTAAGCTTGGCCTTCACTTTCATCTGATGCTGGCAAACACACTGCAGCTTGCTTTCTCCTGCATCAGTATTTCTGAATACATTTACCTTTAATGCTGCCATTTGCTGTGTGTGTATTTCCCCAGATGGCAGTCGAGCAGCAGATCAGGCTTCTCTTTATTTAAAGCCATAGATTCATCTCACTCATCTCTCCTGTCATCTAACTTAGTATTAATATTTATTAAACTTTCCCGTTGCTCTTCGAGTAAACAAAAAGGCAACCCTAAGGTCGTCGTTTCGTCTGTCACTAAAGAGTGCCATCTGAGTGAGTAAACGGCACATTAAAATTCTACTTTCCATGTGTTGTTTTACAGGTGAGGTGGCAGACTCCCACAAACACGGTTTAACTCATCTCCAGAGACTGAGTCTGTGCATCAGTGAACGTTTCCTTTATGTGTGTGACGCTGCAGGTATGGTGAACTACAGCGAGGTGTCTGGCTACCCGCTCGTTCAGCACTGGAGTCTCCGCTCCGTCTTGTACCACGTCAAACTCAATCAGTGGGTTCTGTCTCAAGGTAAGTGACGTTGTGCTTGTTAATGATCCACACGCCCATCCATCCTCCCATTTTCCTAACCGCTTAGCCAGCATGGAGGGGTTTGGAAGGCATCCCAGCTGCCGCAAAGTGAGAGGAGAGATTGGTTCTTGGCCAGCTTGCCAATCTATCACAGGGCACCTTATTAATTTATACAGTGCTATTTATTTAGTGTTTATTTGTGCTGAAGGAAACCTTGCCCCAGTCGCTGCTATGAAAAACGGCACCATCAGCTATCAGTTATTCATTACGTTTTAATTAATGTGACGCATCAAGGTTGGCAGCTCGTCTCAGACACTTTGGTCAACAATGTGATGAACTGGCCCAGCCCCAATTTTTGGTTCATACCGCATGTTAGACGTACACAATAAGTTAGACTTACCTAACATTCATGGTTGCATAAGATGGTTTATATACATTTTATGTTAGTATATTATGTACCTTTTCATATTTAGTATACACATGCCCATGGAATAAAGTAAAAATCTTTCAGTGAACATTGCACTAGAAGTAACTTTGTAAAACACTTTTTAAATATAAAAAAAGGTAGAAAAAAGAATAGAAGTCAGTCAGAACATGTGGTTTTATTAGCTCATTCCAGCAAAACCGACAGGAGTTAATGCAATGATGCGGCGTCCGTCCGTCTGCCCACATTTCGTAGGAATCACTACTCCTCCCAGGCGTTTGTGCTGATGGCCACCAAACTTGCACACAGTGATCCTTGGTGGGTCTGCATCCAGGTTGAGCTCAAGGTCCGGGTCCAAGGTCAGCAGATCCAAGCACTTATATGATACGGGGCGGCTGTGGCACAGGTGTAGCATGGCTGACTACTAATCGGAGGGTCAGAGGTTTGATTCCCGCTCTCTGCAGTCTGCATGTCGAAGTGTCCTTGAGCAAGACACTGAAACCCCCAGTTGCTCCTGGTGGGTCAGGCCAGCGCCGGTGTATGGCAGCTCTGCCGCCATGTGTGTGTGGGGGTGGGGGTGGATAGCATGGGAGTTAAAGCGCTTTGGTCATCCAGAGATGAGTAAAAAGCACTATATAAGTGAACGCCTTTTACCAGTTATGAAAATTGTTCCTCCTTCGGGGCAACTGGCCTAATTCTCAACAAACTCACATGCAGTCATCCTCCTGTAGGTCTGCATCCAGGTTGAGGTCAAGCTCAAAGTTCAGGAGATCTAGACATTTATAATTTCATGAAAATCATTACCTAGTCAATTGACCATGACCTTAAGTACATCCTCTCTGATCCTGCGTCTGTGCTTAAGGTCAAGATCAACAGTCAGGAGCTCTGAGCACTCTCAGGGTGATTTCGTCAGGCAGAAATGAGGGGATGAGGACCTGCACTTGTATAGTGCTTTTTCTAGTCACCAAGACATCTCAAAGCACTTCACTAGTAACTCCACTAACCCTCTATTCTAAGGGCCTCTCATAGACAGACACTGTACCTAGGGAGCATTTAGAGTCACCAATTAAACTAACATGCATGTCTTTGGAGGAGGAGGCCGGAGCCCCCGGAGTAAACCCACACAGCACAGGGAAAATATGCAAACCCCACCCCTGCCAGCCTGGAGATTCAAACGTGGAACCTTCTAGCTGTGAGGCAACAGTGCTAACTGCTTCACCACCATGCTGCCCAATGAGCTCCTCCATCATTAACGGTCTGATTTCTATGTAAGTCCAACGCTTTTAGAGCTTTTAATCTTCTGAAATTTCTCCCATCCAAACGTGAAACTGGATTATAATCTAGCTAAATCAGATTTAACAACTTGCAGTTCTTGCCGCTTAATGTTCACCTTCATTCTCATCATCTGACGGCCTGCAGATGGGTCAAAGCTGCCGTTGTCAAAACTCCCCAGCATCCATCATGAAAATGGTGCTCTGACACCCAGGTGCAGCACTTCTGTGTTAAAAATGGCCTCATGGTAATTATTGTGGATGCATTTATTAACAGTGACAGCGAGACAAAATTCCATCACACTGTCAAACTAAAAAAAGAAAGAAAAAAAAAGCCCACAATCGCTGGCAGCAGGTGCCCCACTTCTGGAACCAGATTATGAAAGCAGATTTGAAGAGCAAGATGAATGTTTAATTTAATTAAATTAATGAGTCACATGGGGTTTATATTCCTGGATATGATTGAGCCGTAAATCAAATTTATGTTTGCGTGCTTTTGATCCACATCCAGTTCACCCCTGTCCTTTGGACAACAGTACACTTGTGCTAATTAATAGAAACCTGGAGGCACCCCCTGACATGGGAGTTGAGTAATGGAGTCCTAGGTCAAAAAGGTCCTCGAGTCTATCTAGAGAACAGTTTTTCTAGGTAAAAAAAAATGGTGTGAAGTATGGGTCATTAGTTTTGCTTGTCTACTTTTCCCATTTTTTAAATCAATAAATAAATGCATGTTGTTTAAGTCAAAATAGCTAACGGATGATTTTCATCAGCTGGCTCTAATGACAGCCCAGAAAGACAGATATTGCAGTTCTTCTTACTTCCTCCGTGTTTGATTGACCAGTACAGCCATACGATCGTTGACTCGTAGACGTCCCATTTGGCAGCCACCGCAGTGGGGACTGATGTCGTTTGTCTTTGATGGCTACTAACTTCCGTTTCCCCATTCTATTATGCTGAGCGCCAAGCTGGAAGGCAGAAAGTACCTCTTTTAAATATGATCTTTGGTGTGACCTGCCTGGAGCATGAGCCCACATCCTCGCAGCTGTGGGGCGGATGCTCGACCACGAGACGCCGCCACTCTGGCTACTGAAGTGCAATAATTTGGCAGTTTTATTCTGAACCTGCAAAATGCCAGTCTGAGATTTTGGCAGTGTTTTTGTATTGCCTCATAAAATCACCTTGATGTATTTTTGTGCTACCTCGCAACAGTCTACTCTACCCACACTACTTACGCTGTCCTGCTCCACTGATCAGCTCATTGAATCTTACTTTGAGCTGGACATTTTTTGCGCTCATATGCCTGAAAGCCATAGTAATAACGTTAGTAAGAGTACACTCAAACGAAATCTGCAATCAAGAGTTCTCTCCAGAGGAAAGGCGCGTTGGAGGATGCTGTTGGTTTCATTCATGGGCAGTTAATGCATCCTGGACAACTGAATACCAACCCCTCACATCTGTAAGGCCTCGCCGTGGCATGGAAGAACAAATGACGGCGTTGCCTGGCAACATTTAGCAATCGCGGGGGATTGCTAATGCTGTTTTGCGGACACGTGAAACCTGTGATGGTGAAGGCAAACAACAGTGTAATGTGGTATGACAGAATTATTCTTGAGGAATGTAGGTTTGAATGGTAAGCAGAAAAAAAACATACATCTGAAAATATTAGCAACCCTACCCGATTATGTTTCTGAACATGCATGTTGTCACCACAGCACACGGAGCAGTCAGTTTTGTGTTTCGCTGTAATGGGTTGATGCTGCTGAGGGCCATTTTGAAACAGCCAGAGGCCGTACAACTGCTGCTCAGCCGGATTATTTTAAGAGAAATTTACAAAACAGAAAAATAGATTAAATTTATTTTTCTCTTAATAGTCAATTTTTTTAGTGTGACTTTAAAATGGTACAAACTGCAAAACATAACCAAACACTGAATTGTACTGGAAGTTCTAAATACAACAGGAGCTGCATGCTTGCCCATTTATGATAATTCATACTGAATTTTAGTTTTCAATATTCTGCTAAAGAGTGGAGAAATGAAATGCAAGCAACGCTGGTGAGGCTGCTCTGGGTAGCAGAGGTTTTCTGTAGGTCACGTAAAAAGTTGGCCTTCTTTTACCCATCACCCAAACCCTGGGCTTTGCTTTGAAATGAGGTGATAAACTTTAAAGTGAGGTTATTGCCTCACAGCCAGAGAAAATGAAATCACATAACAGGCACCGCCTGAAGGAATGGATGCATTGGAGAGTTTTGCCCGTTGTATAACAGGGGAAGGATGCGGGGCGTTGATGAGAGAAGAATCAAGATCAGCTCGCAAAACAATCTCCGTTTCTGATGGAGAAAAGCTTTGCACATCGACTGTAAGCAATGACATTAGAGCTCATCCCAGTGCTTGGTCATATATCTATTACAGACATAAAAGTGGTTTTCGTCTATTCAGTTTTCAGCTGTCTTCTTATACTTCCAGCTATGAACAGAAATATTGAAGAAACTACGTACTGTACTCCAAGCAGAGACACAAATCTTTCTGTTTAACTTTTGCAACTTTTGTTCATAACAGCCAAGTCAAAACTAACTTTCTATTTTGATGACGTTCTGCTTCACAGCACTCATTACATTTTGGCTCATAAATACCAGGTAGTGGAAAGTGTTTCTTATAACATCAGTGAACTCTGAGTTTAGATACGGCGCCTCAGATGGCGTATATCACCTCCACTGTGTCGACTTGCACTCATGGTCAAAAATATCTGCACTTTGCTTTGATATTCTCATATTTATTTATTTATTTGGTTCACATTCTAACAACACCGAATAAGCAGAGAAAAAAAAAAAACAAATCTGAGACATAACACACAAAATTTTTAATAATGGCATGACGAAATTAGCAGCACTCTCAGCTTAATATTATGCAGCACACACACTTTTGGAGGAAATATCTCAAATACTCCCATGTGAATATTATCTTCTTGAATGTGATCAAGGGTTGTTAGTTGTTATAGAATCACCCTGCACGTAAGATGGCAGCTATGGAGACAGGTGTAGATGGGAAGATTAATGGATCACTAAAAAGGAGGCCCACATACAGAAATATGAATTGCACATAATTTTTTCTGGTCTTTTTTTTCCTTGATATCTCTGAGTGCCTGTCACATACCAAAGAGCTTTGAATCCGTAGTAGGATCAAGGCATCATGACAGCGGCTGCCACAAAAACTTCACAGAATAAGATAACTGTGGGTAGGTATTTAGTCAGCCAATGCCTCGACTGAAGGCTGCTGCTGGCCGCTGACACATCAAGGATAGTACTGACTGCAAAATGGATCATTCCGTGAAAATGTATCTGCCTTTTTTGTATTTTATTTGCCTCAGCGCGTCTCTCGAGCTGCTCCGTTGGCAGCGTTTAGGTGTAAAGCAAAATGTGTTAAAGCACGACGTTCAATCATTCTGTCTGGCTAGCAGAGGTGTCATTTAACGATTTGGATTTCTGTCGTGTGCTAAGTGCATGAATTATTTATAAATCCATCATAAATAGTTTCCATTCTGATAAGTGCAGCCGCTCCACTGTAAATACAGTCATGACACCACTAATGCATTTCCAATGGCACTGCTGTGGTTGGAGAGTGGCTGCCACTTCTGCTGAGGATACACTTTCTATTTTCTCCTCACTCAGAAGCGACTCAACAGCCTTCATCTTTTTTACTCCCATTTCCCACTTTAGCTCATCATATTTCAACAGCCACCGGAGGGGTGAGGCTGCTGATTTTTACATCAGATAGCAAAGCCGCCATCGCTCATCCTCGCCGCGCTCTCTGTCTCTCACTTCAGCAGCCGCCTAATGTAATTTTGGAGGAGACGTAAGAGCAAGTAGAGCATGAGTGCTGAGATATTAATACTGCTTCTCGTGGAAATCATCATGATAAACTGCTATTGCACTTTTGCTTCCAATATTTACTGAGAGAGAATCCAAGGGGCCACATGTCCATTTTTGTTATATTGTGGCTCTTCTGTAATAAAAAATCTGATTTCTTATGCGGTTTCATATATTTTGAAATTCAAGTGGGAGCTTTTATTTAAATAAAACAGAAAACTTTAACCTTGATGCCAATCTAGCCATCCATCCATCTTCTTCCACTTAGTCCTTTTCGGGTCGCGGGGGGGCTGGAGCCTATCCCAGCATCTTTGGGCGGGAGGCAGGGTCCACCCTGGACAGATCGCCAGTCCATCGCAGGGCCAACACAGAGAGACAGACAACCATTCACTCTCACAGTCATACCTAAGGACAATTTAGAATCCCCAGTTTGATGCCAATTAACCTAACTTGCATGTTTTTGGCCTGTGGGAGGAAACCGGAGAAATCCCGGAGTAAACCCACACAGACACGGGGAGAACATGCAAACTCCACAGTCTAAATAAACAGGAACCACTGATGAAAAAGATTAAAGTTTGAATTACTTAAGAAAGAAAGATAATGTAAAATACACTAGTGCAGTGCCTGGTCACATGACCATATACAGTAAGGAGTCCTTATATGGTCCTGTGACAGGAATTCTCACTGAACAATACCTTATAAAGCTGGATTCATGCTGCACCTCTGCTGTCTGCATACATGTAACCATAAACCTTGTGTGATGAAATTTACATCATCGCCTCCACTCCACTAGTGTCCGCAGTGCTTGACCACGGACAACTGCGTGCAGCCCAAATTTTGTGACCGTGCCACCTGCCCACGACCTGAACACATTGAAAAGCGCATGCGCAAGACTGAATGTCCCATTTACGAGGTGGTGATATCGACACAGCAGACCAAGACAAATTAGATGAAGAAGACAACGAGGAAGCAGAAGACGAGAATAAACATACATGAATCATACATACATACTTCAGCAGCAGCAGCAGCAGCATCTTCGTGGAAAAAGAGTGAAAACCGGGAAGCGAAGCAGCAGAAAGCAAGCGGTGTTTCTTTGTTGGTGAAAATCCTGGTGCGTCAGTGCATTGACGCTACCTATCGGGCGGGAGTGAAACTACAAATGATGGTTGTGCGCATGCATCAACCACTTGGCCTGGGTAGATGAAAAAAGTGAGCATGAACAGTGCCGCGTGAGTGCCGGGCTCATCCAAAGAGCACGTGGACCAAAGCGGACTAGAGGGAAAATGCAGCAGGAACTGAACAACTCCTTATAAGGTATTGTTCAGAACTCTTTATAAGCAGTTAAGAACACAGACACACTATGTTCCAATATGAGGTTGTAGAATTCTAGTCTTTCCTTTAACTTGAACCTCAAAGTGAAATCTGCCTGAAGAGAAACTCTGATTTCCTAAAATACTGACACACTCAGAAAATCTCTCTGGATTGTCTGGTAGATTCTTCCTCTCATCACCATGTTTCACTTGTTTTCCATAATCAGACAGGATGAGTTGTTCAGTTCGAACTGAACAACCCCTTATAGAGGGGTTGCACTGATGTCACACAGGTCACGGGTCCTTTGTTTACTGCACCATTTTGGACAGCAACAAACAGCAAGCGTGAGTGGGTGTAATCAAGATAAATGGCTACACACAAATCCACACCGTGGTCCAACGACGAGGTGCAGACTTTCCTGTGCTTGGTAGCTGACTAAAGAAATCCAGAGGGAGCTGGACGGAGCGACCTGAAATGAATTCACAGCCACCGACTGGCGAAGGCAGATGGGAGGCAGAATGGCGTCCACCCGACCACGTCATCATCGTTGTTGAAAACAGTGATGGAGGATGGTGAGTGATGTGATATTATGCATCTTTGCCGTTACTTATCCCAGTGGTGCAAAGCTCACTTTGAACAAACACTGTTGTCTCCTGTATGCAGACAATGAGCTAGCTAGTTAGCCATCAATGCTAACTCCGGGCTCTGCTTGTATTTTGCGCTTGTGTCAACAATATCTGATGAAATAAGCTAGTGTTAATCCTGGTTAAAAAGTAGTTTTTTACATGTTGCACTTCCGTGCTGTGCATGTACTTAAGTTGTGCGTGTGTTTTCATTCTAGAGTCCCACTGCAGGCTGAAGATCTGCTGAACCGGGACCAGCAGCAGATCCAGTTGCTTCTCAGTGAGGCAAGACAGCATGAAACAGGAACAGGTCAAGTGGACCCCTGACCAAGTGAGCACCCCATGTGAGCACCCCAAGTGGACCCCGAGGTCCAATCTGTACATGTACAAGTATATTTTTAATCCAGTGATTTACAAACTGATTCAGAGCTTTCTAAAGCCTCATTCAGAACATTCTAGTCCCACATACCTATTCTGTGCTCCACATACCTATTCATTGCTCAGGAAATGTAGCATTTCTTAACTGTGCACATGATAGTTAAGCCTTTGAATCTTGAATCTGTGGATTTTCATCTGGGGGCAGCCAGCGGTGACGAGCAGCAGCGGTGGAGTAAAAAAGTCTTTTGAAAGCAGAAACAGAGCCAAAACCGTCTCCGGGTCAGCTTAGTTGTCATCTTACATATATATATTTTTTACACTTCTTGGTGACTGGGAAAAGCCTTTCCGACACTTTTACTCAAATTCTTGTTGTTCTCCTTCTTTGCATTTACAAATCACTGGATTGGGAATGTACTTGTACATGTACAGATTGGATCCTGGGGTCCACTTGGGAGTGCTCACTTGGTCAGGGGTCCACTTGACCTGGATCCCATGAAACTACCTTGCAAAGGGAGGAGACAGCTGAGAATGTTGCCTTCAGTCAAGCGTTCCTTGGTGTGCTGGGCCACTTTGCGAAGGCGATGAGTCAGCGTGTGTGACTCAGTCTGAGTTTTGGTTTTTTTTTACAGTTTAAAGTTTGAATTTTGCACATTCTAAATAATCTGGATTTTGCTGGTGATTGTAATAAACAATTTAGTGACTTATGTGTTTGCATCATGATTTTCTATTTTTCTGTTCAGACACCGGTGGGAAAAGAGTCAACAGTCCAAACCAAACATTTATCAGTGACGTTGAAAATAACGGCTCATTTTTAAGAAAAAGTAACCAACAACAATTATTTTTACTGTAGACTGTATTATTGAATGTGCCAGTGCAGAAGACCCTGCACACTTTAGTGATAGTACCAGTATATGGAGGAATTCTAGGCCATATTAGCATCTGTATTTCCTAGTGGGATCCTGGGTTCGATCCCAGCCCCTGACCAACAGTGATCTGTGTGGTTTGCATGTTCTCCCCGTGTCTGCGTGGGTTTACTCCGGGATTTCTCCGGTTTCCTCTCACATGCCAAAAAACATGCAAGTTAGGCTAATTGGCATCAAACTGGGATTCTAAATTGTCCTGAGGTATGACTGTGAGAGTGAATGGTTGTCTGACGCTGTGTTGGTCCTGCGATGGACTGGCGATCTGTCCAGGGTGGACCCTGCCTCTCGCCCAAAGATGCTGGGATAGGCTCCAGCCCCCCCGCGACCCGAAAAGGATTAAGCGGAAGAAGATTGAATGAATGAATGAATGAGTTAGGGTTTAATGGAATTTAACATGTTTTAACATACTACTTTATGGTTCATAATTCTGTTGACAGACTTGCACCAAACCAAAAGTGATTTCTCAAACTGCTGGATTATTCAAACAGCTTTTCCAATCTTTTAGCATTTAATTTATGTCACTAAATTTTAGTAACCTTTACAAATAAAACAAACAAATGTGGAGAAATATCTGCAAAAGGCACAGAAGTTTATTGTAAAAATTCCTAGTGTAATACAAAAGGAGTACATAGTACATTATTCACATATAGAATATACAGTATATTTATACAGTATCTACATGTATACATCCAGTAAATCCATGTATTTTCCTTGTAACCGTGTGACTATTATTTTAATTGCTTTTAATCCTAGAGGAAGATTGTTTTGGGTTAAAAATGCATCATTTAGTGTTCTCGTACAGCGTGTTGGAACGCTGACTAAACACCAAGCTAAACCGTAGTCAATGAAGACAGAGTCGATGCAAGGTTCATCATTTACTTCCACACTTCTTCATCAACATTTGTGGTGAAAACTGTAACAAGAAATTACAAATATACATTACGTCTCTGTTTTACAAATAATTTCTCCGTACATATCCTTTAACATTGAATTCACATTACATATGCACTTTACTTAACATCGTGTAACTGTTTCTACATGTTTTTTACCGTGTTTTTTAACTGCAAATAAACTTCCTCGAATCTGTCATTAAAATTACAACCCTTTTAACAAATCGTTAATATTTACGATTCTTAAACTCCTTAATGTTAAATATATGAACTTACGGCATTGCTTTCGTGATGTTTAACAGTGGATGGCAATGGGTTAAATTCAGAACATGGAAAACATGTCTGCCATACTCTTGAAGAGAGCCAGGAAAGAGACAGGAAGTAATAGACAGGATGTGAGGTAAACGGATGAGGCACTTCAAAACAAAGTTACCTGTGCAAACAAGTAAACCTTATCGACAGTTATTTTATATTTTAACTAAAATAAAGGACAAAACATTTATTAAATGAGAAATACCTATGCAAAGAATAAACAAATGCCTTATGGGCATTACACATCATAATTGTTAAATATATTTATTATACCTAACTCAGTACTGTTTACCTGTTGAAATATACACTACCGTTCAAAAGTTTGGGGTCACTTAGAAATTTCCTTATTTTTGAAAGAAAAGCACTTTTTTTCAATGAAGATAACTTTAAACTAATCAGAAATACACTCTATACATTGCTAATGTGGTAAATGACTATTGTAGCTGCAAATGTCTGGTTTTTGGTGCAATATCTACATAGGTGTATAGAGGCCCATTTCCAGCAACTATCACTCCAGTGTTCTAATGGTACAATGTGTTTGCTCATTGCGTCAGAAGGCTAATGGATGATTAGAAAACCCTTGTGCAATCATGTTAGGTCTGCAATGCTGTAATTGCTGCAAATCGAGGATTCTTTGGCGAAAGCAAAGTTAGAAGGAAAAATTATTATTTCAAATACAAATCATTATTTCTAATCTTGTCAATGTCTTGACTATATTTTCTATTCATTTTACTACTCATGATGGTAAATAAGTGTGACTTTTCATGGAAAACACAAAATAATTGTCTGGGTGACACCAAACTTTTGAACGGTAGTGTATATTTTACGGCTAATATAACCCCATAACTATAATATGGCACCTGGCGATCAATTTTTGGCAGCTGATCACTTTTTGCCACGACACCACCGGTTGGAGCAGGTACATGCCATGATGTCTCAAAAGTCTCTGTGATTTTCGCACAGATCAGAGCAATTTGTCGCAGAGGAAGCTAAACGTTTCTACCCACATTCTAAAGCTCTGCAATCACTGCGGTTTGTGAAGCTGGGGTGACATCCCACCACTGAGAGGCTCGGTTGAACGACCAGAAAGACGGTTTGAAGCAATAATTTTGCCACAAGAGAGCCATCTGAAATACACACATACAGCATACATATTTTAGTATCTAATAGCGATAACTTGCCATGATTACAATGTAGTACGGAGGATTTATTAGGGCTTAACTAGCATTAGCAATCATTAGCTTACCTTCATATGTGATCTAGTTCGTATCCTCACCTCTTCTGCTGCCCCATGGCTTCCTAAACTCTCCAGTACTTTTCCAGAGTGTTTCGTCTCACCGCCTGTAGCCTTCTCTGGCTCTTCTTTTTTGCCTTTACTCTGTCAAAAAGGCAGCGAGCAGCGGGCTCGCTTCCATACCCATCTTGTGTTTTGCTTGTGACATACAAATGATGTCGTAGGAATGTTGGGCAGCCTTGCTGTAAAGATCTCACTCACTTAAGGTGGTACTCAGTCGTAATGGAAAATGAACAACACCGTGTTGAGTTGCGATGAGTAGGTGCTAGTGGAATTATTATTATTCTCAACACAGGGTCTACAGCTATTTACCGTCCAAAATGGCAGAAAAACAATGTGGCACGTAACCACTGACGTCACATGTAACCCCTCTATAAGGTATTGTTCAGTCATAGAATTCCTATCATGTGACCATATAAGGGGTTGTTCAGTTCAGCAGGCCCTCCTTATAAGGAGTTCTTAACAACTCCTTATAAGTTCTTCTAAGGAAGACCTAGTTCTGGAGCTCGGATCGGGCCCAAATTTTTATCATTTTATCCCACCGGCCTCCAGAGTCTGCCCTGTCAATTTCAGCCCCCAACTCCAAGCGGTTATACCTTTTTCACCTCTGTGTTTATTTAATAACTCCCCATGAAGAAGGTTACATCAAGGACCCAGTGTACCCAAAGGGTCCTCCACCTGCAGGAGGGATCATGGAGATTATGGTGCTCTGTGAACTGGGCGAAAATCTGGGCTATTCTGCCTGGACTGATGCCCCTGTGACCCAGATCCATGGATAAGCAGTAGAAGATGGATGGAGGGATGGTGGGATGTTCAATAAAGATTTCCCCTCCTAAACTTCCACATATCCGAGGAGGCTGAAATTTACAGTGGTTATTGGGCTTAATATTATAGCTGTAAATCCAAATTTTCAGCCCCCAAATCCCAGTGGTTATACTGCTTCACCTCTGTGTTCATTTAATAGCTCCCCTATGGACGTTCATTAAAGATTTCCCCTCCTAAACTTCCACATATCTGGGGAGGCTGAAATTTGGGGATGCACACTCTCATAACCTCAGTAAAGCACATATCAAGTCTGAGGTCAGTCTGACAAACAGTTCAAGAGATATGCGAGTAACAGACAGACGGGGTTTCCTTGCATTTATAGATAGATAAATCCAGCAACATATGGATTATTGTTAATATATTGGTAATTTAGGAATAACTATGACACTATACGTATATCATTAGCACAGTAGAAATATCCTGAAAGTCTTAAAACTTGTGTCTTGGTTCCAATCAGGTTTGGATTCCACACAGCACACAGAGACAAAATTTGTGGCAAGTGAGTCATCTTTTTTTGGGGGGGGGGGGGGGCGGGGGGGGGGGGGGTAGAAAGAAGAATGGTATGTTTAATGATATCAGGAAAGAGGTTGTACTGTGAGTTGTTCTGACAGGTCTCTCTTGAAAATGAGACCTTGTGTCTCAATGAGACTACCTGTATAAATAAGGGTTAATTATAAAAAAGTTCTCAGTTGTGGCTGGCAAGTGAGAGGGTAGACCTGGGGAAAACAAGGAGGACAAGGCTGGTGAGCAGGAGTCAAAGCACTGAGGCAAAAATAACATGGAGTCTTTGTTGCCATGAGGAAAGAGTGTACCAACGTCGGTCCCATGCTGATCAGCTCCGAAACTGAAAGTTCGGGACTGTGATCACCAACAGGTAAGGGTGATCACACAGCTGGTGCCTATTATCCTCCGGACTCCTGATGAGAGAGGTTATGCCACAAAAACAATAGAGACAAGATGGTGCTGTGCTCACCCAGATCCATGACAACTTGGGCCTCAAAATTTCCCATTTTTTTCCATCTGTCAGATGGTTTATAATCATACATTTACTTCAAAACAGATTGTCCTCATGAAAATTATTTGTAGAAATCACTTAAATATTTGAATATCTTTATTTCATTGTTACTTACACAGGAAAAATGTAAAGTAAGAAGAGGTTACAATCAATTGGCCCGATTCAGTTCAAAACTGGTTTACAGGAGGCCTCTCTTCTGCAGCACATAAAGAAAATCACAATCAACAGGAGAAAAATAGACAAAGAAATGGCAGCTCACCCCTTCTGCTCCGGGAATGTATACAACAATGTGATCTTACTGATTTATGTACACGCGTATTTACAAGTCCTTTGAAAAAGGTCACAAGGAAAATAAATTATACAAACGAATTATACAAACTATGCATACTGTTTTGGAGGCTGAAATGAGACACTGCTGCTGTCAGGCTGCCAACTGTCACCCGGTCTGGCCAGAGGCTTTGAACTGGCATTGGTGCCAGCTTCAACCAATCCCCAGCGACTTCCACCCAGCTGTGGCATGCTGCGCTGCTGAAGACCCTCTATGGTAGCAATGACTCACTGCAGCAGAAAAACACCAAAACAGAACACACACACACACACACATTTTATGTTTTGTTTTAAACATAATGTATGATGGTTGGAAGTTCTGGGTCTTAATGCATGGTATTAAAGATATAAAAGAGGAATGCACAGAGACCCGGGATCTTTTTTTGCTGTAAGTTACGTTGGAGATAGAATAAAGTTTCTGTGTTGTCCAGCTCGTTGCCTCGCCTGCCTCCTTTCTCCACATTGGTGACCCTAAGACGCGCCATGGAAAGCGAGCCAAGCACCGCCTCGGAGGCTGCCTGGAGGGAGAGCACCAGCGCTGCATGCGTGGTCTCAGTCAAGCTCCCAGACTTCTGGCTTCACAACCCGACCATGTGGTTCTTGCACATAGAAGCCCAGTTCGCACTCCGCGGGATAACAATGGACGATACCAGGTATTACTACGTGGTCGCTGCGCTGGATGCACGTGCCACGCAACAGGTGATGAGTCTGCTCCAGGAGACGCTGGCCCAAGAAAAATATGAAGCGCTCAAGAGGATGCTTCTCCAGCGCTATACCCTTTCTTCCAGTAAGCGGGCAGAGAGACTCCTAACTCCTAGATTCCTAACGCGTTCGGAGTTAGGGGACAGATCAGCAGTGGAGCTCATGGAGAGCATGTTGGCGCTGAGGGGGAAGGACGATGAATCTTTCCTGTTCGCCCACTTGTTCCTCAGGAGCCTACTGGCTACAGCGAGGACGGTCCTGACCAACTCGCTGTGGCTGGTTGCTAAGGACTACCGCACCCTGGTGCAGGAAGCGGACTACATGATTTTGGCGACCAGAACTCGCAGCGTGCAGACAGTGGCACTGGCATCCATGAGGGACTCCAGCGAGGTCGAGGAGCCGTTCGTGGTAGCTGGGACAGACACTAGAAGATGAAGGAACAGGGTGATCTGTTTTTATCATCACCGTTTCGGCAAGAATGCCCAACGCTGCCTGTCGCCATGCCCATTCAAGAAGCCGGGAAGATGGCACGTTCGGAATTCAGTGGCAGCTGCAACCGATGGCGACAGGAACAGACTGCTTATGTCATGGACACACGTTTGAGGAGACAGTTTTTGGTGGACTCCGGCTCTCAGAAGAGCCTCATCCTGTCACTCAAAGGAGACAGGGTCGCAGGACGCAGCGGTCCCAAGCTCATGGCCTCCAATGGATCCACCATCAGGACATTTGGCGAGTGGACACTGACGATATGCTTACATGGACGCAACTTTCAGTGGGAATTTGTGATAGCTGCATGTTCCGGCCCCATTTTAGGTGCAGATTTTTTATGTGCTTATGGGTTGTTAGTCGATGTTGCTAATAGGAGATTAGTGGAGCTGTCTGTTTTACCTCACTGCCCTGTACAGCTCAGGGAGCTGGGTCGACAACACTGGCTAACATTATAGTTCCAGGGGGTACCAACATTTGCTTGCACAGTTCCCAACACTCACGGTCCTGACTTTTTTGGCTACAGTAACGAAACACGGGGTCGAGCACTTTATAACGACAAAAGGCCCGCCGGTGTTCACGCAACCTCAGCATTTGGACGCAGCTAAACTGGCCAGTGCGCAAGAGGAGTTTGCCAACCTAGAGCAGTTTGGCATTGTCAGGCGCTCCAACAGCCCGTGGGCATCCCCGCTACACATGGCGCCTAAAGCCGACGGGTCGTGGCGACCATGCAGCGATTTCCGGCGCTTGAATAATGCCACGGAACAGGATTGTTATCCCATTCCGCACATCCAGGATTTTTCCGTGCACCTGGCTGGGGCTCGTGTTTTTTTGAAAGTGGATCTGGTCCGCGGATACCATCAGGTCCCGCTGCGTGCTGAAGACATTCCAAAAACAGCGATAATATCTCCTTCCGGCCTTTTCGAGTTTTTACACATGCTGTTTGGATTAAAAGGCACGGCACAGACTTTCCAGAAGATGATGGACGTAGTGCTTCGTGACTTGTCCTTCATCTTTGTCTACTTAGATGACATTCTGGTAGCTAGCACGTCAGAGGAGGAGCACATCGCCCATCTCAAGACAGTTTTCCAGTGGTTGGAGGCGCACGGGCTGATAGTTAACCAGGCAAAGTGCCAGTTCGGCATGCCGGAGAGGATTTGTTGGGCCACCACATTTTGCTGGAGGGCGCGATTCCGTTACCGGATAAGGTGCGCGCTGTGTCGGACTTTCCGCACCCGCAGACCGTGAGAGCACTACAGGAGTTTTGGGGAATGGTTAATTTTTTATAACCGTTTCCTTCCCCAGGCAGCCCAGATGATGCAGCTGTTGTATGCCGCGCCTAAAAAATAGAAGCCCGTGGAAGCCATCGATTGGACTCCCGAATGAGTCCTTGCTTTTACTAATGCCAAAACAGCGCTTGCGGATGTCGCGTTGTTAGCCCACCTGAATCCGTCTGCACAGATCGCGCTCACTACAGACGCATCTGATGTTGCCATAGGGGCCGTGGTGGAGCAGTACGTCTCAGGTTCATGGCAGCCACTCGCATTTTTCAGCCGAACTTTGCGCGTCAACAAACACAAATACAGCACATTCGATCGGGAATTGCTGGCTCTCCACCTGGTGATGCGCCATTTCCAGTCTTGGTTAGAGGGGCGCGAGTTCACCGCGTTCGTGGACCATAAGCCACTGACCTATGCAATGGCCATGGTCTCGGAACCGTGGTCGGCCCCGCAGCAACGGCATTTGGCTGCGATTTCGGAGTTTACTACTGACATTCAACACGTCGCCGGTAAGCTCAACTTCGTGGCCGATTGTCTGTTGCGCACGTTAGTCTCCCTGGTCTACATGGGAATAGATTTTCCCGCGATGGCCGCGAAGCAAGCTGGGGACACGGACATTTGTGCTTCAGTCTGCGCCTACTGGATTAAGACTGGAGAGCAGGGTGGTGTGAGAAGGGTGCCCTCCCTTGCTCTGTGACGTCTCCACCGGCCGCTCGTGCTCGGTGGTTCCGAGCTCTTGGCACCGTTGCATTTTTGAGTCGGTCCACTCCCTTTTGCATCCGGGAGTGCACGCTTCGGTGAAACTATCCATCCATCCATCCATCCATCTTCTACCGCTTTTCCGGAGGTCCGGGTCGCGGAGGCAGCAGTTCAAGCAGAGAAGCCCAGACTTCCCTCTCCCCTGCCACCTGTTCCAGCTCTTCAGAGGGGATACCAAGGCGTTCCCAGACCAGCTGGGAGACATAGTCTCTCCACCGAGTCCTGGGTCTGCCCCGGGGTCTCCTCCCAGTGGGACGTACCTGAAACACCTCAAGTGGGAGGCGTCCAGGAGGCATCCTAATCAGATGCCCATACCACCTCAACTGACTCCTTTCAATGTGCTATGTGGATTAGGTGGCGGTCAAAGGCGGAGACCTTGGCGGACTGATCCCAAGCTTTCTAAACTGGCTTTCGGTACGTGGAATGTCGGTGAAGCTAGTGGGGGCAAAATTTGTCTGGCCGCGCTTGCGCAAGGACATGAAAGAATGGGCTGCGGCTTGCATCGCATGCCAGTGGACCAAAGTGCACAAGCACACCAGTGCCCTCCTCGAGCCGTTCCAAATCCCAGCCAGGAGGTTCGACCACATCCATGTGGATTTGGTGGGACCCCTCCCACCATTGCAAGGTTTCAGGCACCTTTTAACAATCGTGGACCACACCACGCACTGGCCTGAAGTAGTGCCGCTGGCGTCTACCACATCCGCAGATGTGGCTCGTGCTTTTTTGTCAGTTTGGGTCGCACAGTTCAGATCCCTGTCTGACATCACTTCCAACAGGGGTCCACAATTTGTTTCGGAACTCTGGTCTGCCATGGCCCAGAGCCTGGGGGTCAGAATTCACCGCACTACCACTTACAACCCCCAGGCTAACGGGTTATGTGGGCGTTTTCATAGGTCGCTTAAAGCAGCACTCAGTGCTTCGCTCACAGATGCATATTGGGTCGACTGCCTGTCCTGGGTTCTTTAAGAGTTGCGCTCCGCACCTAAGGAGGATTTGGCTGCCTCCTCGGGAGAACTCGTTTTTTTTCTCAGCCACTGTGGATCCCCGGAGAGTTTTTACCGGAAAACCCCGTGCCCGAGGCTGATCTGCCCGTGCAATTTTTGCACAGTACGGAGGCTGTGAGCATACTGGGTCCGGCCCACCATTGTTTTCCCTGCACCTTCGTCCCAGAAAGCTTGCAGAATGCCAGTTTTGTTTTTGTCAGGCACGATGCGCACCTGACCCCACTGCGCCCACTGTACGATGAACCGTTCAGGGTGCTGGAACCTGGGACAAAGCATTTTGTGTTAGACTTGGAGGGACGTAGGGAGACCTTCTGCATCGTCAGGCTGAAGCCCGCTTTTGTGTTGGCAGATGAGCAGGTGGTGTTGGCCCAAGCTCCCTGGCGTGGACTCCCACTGTTGGTGGCTCCGCAAGTTGGTGATCCCTCGGCAGGGATCTGCGCTCGTGAAGCTGATGTGCTTTCTCCCCTTCCCTTTTTCCCTCCACAGACTGACGTGCCCTCCTGTACACCTCGCCAGCAGGGCGGTTCAACTGGATCTGCGACCCCCACTACACCCGCTATGGGCGCCAGCTGAAGCCCAAAGGACAGGGGGGTTAGCGCCCTTTCTGGGTGTTTGGGGGGCGGGTGTGGGGGCATGGTGTGGGACTTCTCCACCCAAGGAACAATGGACTGAAAGATGAGGTGTCACTGGGGGGTATCAGACGGCACAGTAAGTACTATGCACCCGGGGAGAGGAGTAAATGCCGGAGCCGCTGGGAGAAGAAGGGTATCAGAGCGGTGCTGGTGTTATGTCATGTCCATGTGCTACACAGGCTTTGTTCTAAACATAATGTATGAGAGTCGGAAGTGTCTCGATGCATGGTATTAAAGATATAACAGGAATGCACAGAGACCCGAGATCTTTTTTTTTTTTGCTGTAAGTTATGTTGGAGAAAGAATAAAGTTTCTGTGTCGTCCAGCTCGTTGCCTCACCTGCCTCCTTTCTCCACAACAGGTGTGTTTATCTTTGAAGTGCATTAAGGCCTTGCACTTATACACTCTCAAGATCAGTTTATTTGAAGAAAGGAAATCCATCTATTGCAGACAAAACACGGCAAAGCAAAGGGAAAAAGGCTGCAAAAGAAAGTTAAGAGAAAGTTGGCTGAATAGGTATCAGGCTATCAGAGAAGTACGTGCACAGAGATGTTGTCTTGTCAGAAAAGCAAACCCATTTACCTCACTTGCCAATCTGTCTTGATTTAACAGTACTAACGGCCTCTGGAGGACCTCTGGGGGTCTATATGGGGGAGAAAGAAAACCCACTATACTGTATATGTTTGTTAAAAGACTATGCTGTGATTAAAAGAGACTGTGTACTCAGAGTTTGAGTTTTGTGTATTTTTTTTCTTCCCACTTGGTTAGGTTCAGAAAAAGATTATGCTTAAATAATGCCTGTTCACAACTTCAATCTGAATGTTGGAAAAATTGCTGTGAAGGGTAGCTGGTCTGCTGAAATATGACACCGTACAAAGCGTTCATATGTGACAAGCGGGGAGTGAAGCTAGACTCTCAGTATCCATGTGAGGACACTGTGGATAATCAGGAGTCTTTGGTTGAAAGATTTCATGAATAGTAAGCAGCTGGCTCAGATGTCCACTAAACCATTTAAAGCGGACACCGGACAGAAGCTCCTTCACCCACTGTATATTTAAATGCCTTAGTGGCGTTAATAAAGTGAAACAAAGCTGGATTTAAAATGCTGAGTCAGACAGCCAAAAATTTGTTCTGCAACTATTGCCAGTGACTTTCATTTTTTGTCTGTGTAAGATAAGATAAAATAAGCCTTCATTAGACCCACAATGAGGAAATTCCAGGATTACAGCAGCAAAGGGATATCAGCACTCAGAGCAATAGTCAACAAGATAAGAAGAACTGGTGTGATGTCAAAACGCGTACAGAACATGGTAAACGGTAAGCTTTAAGGCAGCATGGTGTAATCCTGGCAACTAAATGGTACTGGGGCCTAATTTCAAAATAGATGAGGCTCGTTACCTCCTCCTCCTCTCCTGATCGGAGTCATGCATGTTGTCATTCTGAGGATAAGACTGAGAGTGAACAAATGGGAGTTAAGCACACACTGGAAAGTTACAGTCAGTCCTACACAGTAAGTTTTTCTTTTTAGGTGTGGTGAAATTTGTCTGGTCTCCATGACTGTTTTCTCCCACAGATGTCGGCCTGCCCCTAATCTTGGACCGCAGTGGGTCAAAATGTGATTGTTTGTGGCTCTAGGAAGTAGTCTAGTCAAATCCAAATATCTGTGCCAAGTGTTTTTTAAATCGTTTTTTTTTTTTTTTCCTTCAGCTGAAATGTTTAATTAATCTCAGGTGAAACATCGTGGTCATTTTTAATGTTTGACATTTTTGCTGACAGATTGTTTGTTCCTTTAATTAAACAAAACTAAAACAAACAAAAAAGATTCTGTGAAATTCTCAGTAAATTTTAATTTGACCATGTATTCAGCACATTCTGTCATTCATAGATATCAGTTTCACGGATATGCTTTTTTTCTTCAATTTCCCACAAATTAAATCACCTGTAGCGGTTTGAATTCAACCCCCACAACACACAGAGACAGTCAGCTCGCACTCCTGGGTTTTTTTCCGCTGCATGCTGCGTTTACAGCTGTGAGGTTAAAGTGTCATCCATGCATTGTGTTCATGCATCCTGTCTGTACCTCTGATATGCAAATGCCCAGATTGACTGCTGTGAATGTCTTTGATCTATTGTTTGAGTTGAGTATATAAGCTGCACTGTGCTGTAAATCTGTCTCTCATTCGTTCACTCCTGCATCTGCTGCGAGACACATACACAGTGTGGCTCCTCTTCTCTGAGAGCCTGAGGACATCACCTCAGCCCGCAGCACGAGGGCTGGGGAGGTGTTCCGATGAAGGCGGGTGATAATAAAGCTATTTAAAAATCCAACGCTGCCTTTATTTTATCATCCTCTTCACACCCTTTATTGTCATTCAACTGTACAACCAATCATGTACAGTAGCACAAGATTGTGTTTTACCTATTTACTGTGTTAATCACACACACCCCAAGTGTAGAATCAGAGGGCGGCTGCCATGCAAGGCGCCGCCACAGATTTCCCTCCTCCATTCCATTATTGCTGAGCACCAAGCTGGACGGCAGGAAGTTCCGCTTTTATATGGTCTTCGGCATGACCCGGCCGGGATTTGAACCCCTGCCTCCCGGGTGTGGGGCGGTTGCTCTACCAACTGAGCCACCACTGGCTCAGTGATTAAATTCTCTGAGAATTTAAAGAAAATGTTAAAAGAAAGGCCATAGTTCACTAACTTAAGAAAAAAATCTGAAACTGATTTCAATCAAATTTGTTGGAAGTGGAGAGTTTGAGCCACAGAAGAAATATTTGGAACAGCTTGAAATCAAGATGCAACAGCTACAGATACAAAAAAAAGAGTTTGGTAAACTTAAAAATTTTCGTAGTGAAGGAAAATATTTTACAGAAATCATTAAATACATACACATCTTTTTTAAAGAGAAAAAATATTTGGAGTCTTTACAATCTTTATACATTAATGTTCACAATTCCTGCATTAATTTCACATTTTTTTAGAGTTTGCAGTCATAACTTAGTCTGTCACAGTTTCAAACAAATATTGTGAAAAAGTTCAGGTGTGTTTAAACTTTACACAAAGTTACAAGTACAATTTCTCCCTCACTGTCTTTGACTCTAAAGTTACAAATTTCTGACCCTGCTTTTAAATGTAAATCTGATTAGATGGAGATAACTTGGTTCAGTTTTCTGTCCACGCAGAATACACTTTTAATTTTATTATGTGTTGTGTTGTGTCTATTGTATTATTATTTGGTTTACAGAATGACGAAGCTTGAATTGCAAACTGGAATAATTAATGTTCAAGCTATGAACATTTATCAACAGTACAAAATTTTAAAGATCCTATTTCAGTCCATCTGTCTATAATTTCTCTACATTTACTACAGAATAAATGTAGCAGACTACTAAAATTAAGTAGGTCTTCAAAAGCCCATACCATATATTAGCAGAAAATATACTGTATTGTTTTTGTGTAACAATATAACCCCACAACGAGAAAGCTGCTCACCTCTTTGTCTTACTCTGATTTTCTTCCGTTCTTCACAGCCTTCAGCTCAGCCATCCATTCTCTGGATGGGGCGACGCAGCGGAGCGACTTTGTCTCTATCCTCAGGGAGTTTGGGAACCATTATGTGCAGGAGGCAGTGTACGGATTCCAGGAGTCCTGTACCATCTGGTACCCCAACAAACAGGTCCAGAGACAGCTGTGGTTGGAGTACCAGGACATTAGCAAAGGTAGGGGACACACTCCCAGACTATTTTATTCTTCCTAAGTGATCGTTCTTGCATTGACGCTTGCAGTGTTGTGTGTGCTTGGACAGAATTATTATGTTAAAAAAAAACTTGAATTGGCAGGATTCTTGATTTTCTGATGAACATTAAATGCTTGCTGGAAGAAATAGATAATCCTCAGATGAAACGTGTTTTGTCAGAGCCCTGCTGTTGGCATCACGGTGGAACACTGGTTAGCATAGCTAGAAGGTTCCTTTTTTAATCCAGAGTTTTTAACGTTTGCATGTTCTGTCTGTTTTCCATGGGTGTACTTCAGGTGTTCCAATTTACTCCCGATAACCTAAAAGCATGCATGTTAAGTTAAACCGATAGAATAGAGGGTTGTGTAGCTGCTAGTTCAGCACTTTGAGTGGTCATGGAGATTAAAATAAAAGCTGCATATCCTCACCCTTCTTGATGGTCATATCAAACCATGGAGAACTTCTAGGCTGACAGTCTTTTCATTCTGCACTTACTTTTTATTTCTTTTGTATGCTTTTAATACTTTGTTCTGGTTGCAGGTTCTTTGAACCAAAAAGTACACACAAGCGTTTCCCATTAGCATTTGATATTGAACTTCAACAGTTCTTGGATACTAGCAAGACGAAAAAAATGTTCATTCCGCTAAGCATCAAAAGCTCTTCAACTATTTCTGAAAGCTAGGATAAAATGTTGGGCTGCTTTTGACCTTTTAGATGATATTCTATTTCTTTGATAAGATTTCTATCATTGTTGAGGTGAGAAGCCTTAAGCACGACTCAATGCTTCAATGAGTCAAAGCAGGATGCATCCTTTGCTTGAAAAAGAGATGGTTGAAGGTTACAGAAACCCAGGCAGATGAACAAAAGAAAGAACTGGATGAGATAAATTTCAAAATGCAGGCAAGGCTCTAATAAAAGTAGGCAGGATGTAATCAAGGCAGTAAGAATGCTGAGAAGCTGAGGGCACTAAGCCAAAAAACATGATCTGGCTGGCTGGGAGTAGATGCACAGTATAAAGGAAATCATAAGGGGATCTCTGCTGGTTGGGAAGACCAGAAGAGGGCGGAGTATGAAGATCTGAAACAAAAGCTGAGCTATTGCAAGAAAAACTCATAAGCTTAATCAGTGCATTTCAGCAGGATTTAATGTGATTATACATGGTATGAGAAAAATTGTCTAGAAGACTAGAAGGTCTTCTTCACTTTCCTAAATAAGAAAATAAGATTAAAAAAATTCCTTTGAATGGAAATTCAGGTGTTGGAGCAGTAAATGTAGCTACAGACAGAAACAAGAAATAGCAGGTTGTTAGGAAAAATATATCGACATAAACATTCAAATACAGATATACCAGGGGTGTCCAATCATGTGCCATGGAGGGCCAAGACCCTGCAGGTTTCCTCTTCTACTCAGTCTCTTCAGCAGGTCTTTTCACTTATCAGCAATTAGTGGGAAGAAATTCAGTGAAATCTGCTGTTGAAGACACTAGTTGGAGGTAAAGCCTGCAGGGTTTTGGCCCTCCATGGCACATGATTGGACACCCCTGCTATATACACATACCGAAACTAAATGTGCAAATGTACAGTACATTACATACATAGAAACATGCACATTGTACAGACATCCTTGTACACAAATTGCACACATACTGGTTGATGGAACATACAATGGATATAAAAAGTCTACACACCCCTGTTCAAATGCCAGGTTTTTGTGATGTTAAAAAAAAAAATGACACCAAGATAAATCATTTCAAAACTTTTTCCACCATTAGCGTGACCTATAACCTGTACAATCCAATTGAAAAACAAACTGAAATCTTTTAAGGGGAAAAATAAAAAATAAAAAAACTACCAATAACCTGGTTGCATAAATATGCACACCCTCTTATAACTGGGGATGTGACTGTGTTCAGAATTAACTAATCACATTCAAACTCATGTTAAATGGGAGTCAGCACACACCTGCCACCATGTAAAGTGCCTCTGATTAACCCCAAATAAAGTTCAGCTGTTCTAGTAGGTTTTTCCTGACATTTTTGTAGTCGCATCTTACAGCACAAGCCATGGTCCGCAGAGAGCTTCCAAAGCATCAGAGGGATCTCATTGTTCAAAGGTATCAGTCAGGAGAAGGGTACAAAAGAATTTCTAAGGCATTAAATAGACCATGGAACACAGTGAAGACAGTCATCATCAAGTGCAGAAAATATGGCACAACAGTGACATTACCAAGAACTGGACGTCCCTCCAAAATTGATGAAAAGACGAGAAGAAAACTGGTCAGGGAGGCTGCCAAGAGGCCGACAGCAACACTGAAGGAGTTGCAGGAATTTCTATCAAGTACTGGCTCTTTTTAGTACATGTGACAACAATCTCCCATCTAGGGTGGCAAGATAGAAGCCTTATCTTACGAAGAAAAACATCCAAGCCCGGCTGCATTTTGCAAAAACACATTTGAAATCTCCCAAATGCATGTGGGAAAATGTGTTATGGTCTGATGAAACCAAGGTTGAACTTTCTGGCCATAATTCCAAAAGGTATATTTGGTACAGACACAATACTGCTCATCACCAAAAGAACACCATACCTACAGTGAAGCATGGTGGTGGCAGCATCATGCTTTGGGGCTGTTTTTCTTCAGCTGGAAATGGGTCCTTAATCAAGGTGGAGGGAATTATGAACAGTTCCAAATACCAGTCAGTGTTGGCACAAAACCTTCAGGGTTCTGCTAGAAAGCTGAAGATGAAAAGGAACTTCATTTTTCAGCACGATGGTGACCCAAAGCATGCATCCAAATAAACAAAAGAATGGCTTCACCAGAAGAAGATTAAGGTTTTGGAATGGCCCAGCCAGAGTCCAGATCTGAATCCAATCAAACATCTGTGGGGTGATCTGAAGAGGGCTATGCACAGGAGATGCCCTCACAATCTGACAGATTTGGAGCATTTTTGCAAAGAAGAGTGGGCAAATGTTGCCACATCAAGATGCGTCACGCTGATAAGACTCCTACCCAAAAAGACTGAGTGCTGTAATAAAAGCCAAAGGTGCTGAAACAAAGTATTAGTTTAAGGGTGTGCATATTTATGCAACCAGGTTATTGTAAGTTTTTTATTTTTTATTTTTCCCCTTAAAAGATTTCAGTTTGTTTTTCAATTGGGTTGTACAGGTTATAGGTCACATTAATGGTGGAAAAAGTATTGAAATGATTTATCTTGGTCTCATTTATTTAGATCACAAAAACCTGGCATTTGAACAGGGCTGTGTAGACTTTTTATATCCACTGTAGATATTGTAATGAAATTTTTCTTAGTTGCTGAGTAAGATAAATAATACTGCCACCACCTTTGTTAATCTGGTCTGGTCCCGTGTTCAGAGGCAAGAGAACAGTCCACGACAACTGCTTTTATAAAAAATAATCCACTCTTTATTACAAAACAAATTTAAACCCTAGACAGCCCCACAACCCACAGCTTCTAATCAGTAAATTAAGAGTTCTCCACAGCCAGTGCACTGCAAACCAAATTAAATCATGTATATACATAACTCAGCACAGCTTCGTGCTCAAAACATCAGGGCACACAGAAAACCACCCCCAATTATAGGCAAGTCACTCCACTAAAACTAGGGGCGTAGAAATCCCTCCCACTTAAGTGCAGTCACCAGTTATAAAAGTCTGCAGACAGGGCCTCTTATTTAAAAAGAAAATATCCACCCAATCCCCAGGTCAAAAGAAAGAAGCAAATAAAAAAGACAAAGAACAACAGTTGTGCTAGACAAACACTTAAGATAGGAGAAAGGGATTAAAGAAAATAACTTAACTCGCCCACTCTGGCGATGAGACCCCCCCGGTGGGATCTGAGTATGAGCGTCCCAGCGAACCAGAAAGAACTGGCAGAGTCAGACTTGACCGACAGACACTGGCGAATTTATCCGCCGGGCAGCTGCAGTTGTGTTAATTAGTTCAGCGTTATAGCGTGGAGTGCTCGACACCGTCCACTGGAAATGCTTCAGACAGGGCACTCCGACACCATTGGTTGTCCCTCGCTATCTAAAGGAGGTGACTAGCCTCTCCTCCTGCTGCAGGAGCAGCTCCCCTACTTTAACTGTCTTCACTGCTGGCAACCTAAACGCTGCGGGCAGCACCCTCCCTCCCTGAGTGCCACACAAAAAACCTTTCAGTCAGCGTTCACGTCCGTCTCTCCTCCAGGTGCTGAATGCCGGCTCTGTTTCAGCGCTTCCCCCCCCCCCCACCTGCACACACAGGTGGGCATCATCAGTAATCAAATCCGGTTGGTGGTCACTGACCAATCCCACCTGTCAGCGGGATGCAGACATCACCGTTTCTCATCACAATATTATACACATCCTTATGCCCATATTGAAGTGCCCATTTTTTAAAGATAATTGTGTCACTTCAGCCCATTACTGTAGTCTCCTATTGGCTGGCTGTGTGGGTTCACATCGTGGCAAAGGACAGCAGTAGTGGCCGATGCTGTGTGCCGCCTCACTCCGCTGCAATGCTCGTGTTCTCCAAAGCTCGTGCTGCATGGCCACATATGCTGAGTAATCGTTCAGACCCATTGCAATCATGACAATATTGTATTATAAATTTTCAAGCATTAGATGTTAACTGTTATCTTTTTCTGATCAAATTTGGCGCTCCTCGTTTCCTTGTGTTTTGTTTATGTCATGATGCCAACTTTTATCCAGTCAGGATTGAGTCAGTCATAAACCCCACCCAGCAGTTTTCGGAGCCACTCTTACCTACCTAGGATACGGCCTTAATTCAGCTGCTACAAGTTCTTGAAAACTTCCCCTATCAGGCAAGTTCCTGTAGTGGAAACACACACCACGGGGGAAGCTCCTGCAAAATTGGTTCCTCTTGTGGAAATGGGGCTTTTGTGTCCTCAGCCTGCAGACTCTGTAATGCAACAGTGTATTCAGTGGGGGGGGGGGGGGTTGATACAGTGTAATGCGATAACTTGTGATGGCAATACTATATCGATTCAGATATTAATATCATGATAGTTTATTCAAAATGCAAATACATACTTACCTATTTAAACACACACACACACTCTTGACCTGTCAGTCCATTAGAGGGTACTAAATACACACTGTCTGGTTAGGTCAGTGCTGTGGTGATCTGAGCGCTGGTCCCATCTGCGCTCGGGTTACTCAGTATTTCCCCTTTTCTACCATACTGTTTTGGGGTTTGTTATTAGGACCTCTCGTGGGCTCTTATTGTGACAGCGTCACGGCCGTACTTCCGGCTGTCAAAGCCGAGCCAGCGTCGTGACAGCTGTTTGTCATTTTCGTTAATTACATTCCCTCTTCCTGGTTGGTCTATATCCGGTATTTAAGGGAGCAGCTGAGCCTCCCTCCTCGCTGCGACCTGCACACTTACTGTACACACCTCCGTGTTCATGGACTGGAGTTCCTACCCCCGACTCCAGTCCTCCTCCTGTGTTTTGGATTCATCGCTGCTCGTCTTATGTAAGTGTTTTTGTACAGCGTAGGTTCCGTCCTCGCTGCATCTTCTCGTTTGTCATCAGTGTTTATTATTTTGTGCTTTAGTGTATGGACGTGTTTTGCCCCATGTGGCTATTTACTTTGTCATTTTGTCCTTTTGTTTAATAAACAAGCAAACTTACTATTTGGCATCTGGCGCCTCATTAATGCCCTGCAATTCATGACTAATGCAGCAAAGGAGTGACTGCTGGAATCACAGTATATAATACTGCAAGACTGTGATAATATTGCAGCCCAAGTATCGTGATAATATCAGACCATGTGGCCTCTGGTGATTCCCACCCCGAGTATTTACTGTTTGTTTGAGTCCAGCTTAAAACAGACAGGTGAATATTGTTTTGTGACCTTGCATTAAATGCTCACTGTTATTCCAGCTCAGTAATTTTTATTAAGCAGTCCTTCACAGTCAGAGACCCTTTTAATTTCACTGCCCATTATTTTCTGTTTGTCTTCCATCCACCCATTGGGTTCCTGTGCTTGTTTTCTTTTTAAGTCGCAGCCTAAAAAAGTAATAGCCCCATGCCCCCCCCCCCCCCTTCACCTCAGTGGCCTCAAACTGTCTGCACTTATTTCCTTTGTTTGCCCCGGCCACTTTTCTTCCCTTCTCCTCCTTCGTCCAAGGACACCCCCGCTGTGCTTCGCCATTCACTCCCAGTTACCTCTGCGCTGATAGATGGCACCAGACGGCTGAGTTTTCCCCTCCCTCCTAAAAAGTGCATTACTCTTCATTTTCAGGGACTTCTGATGCGCCGACTGCAGACGCTGCTAAACAGTCCAGCTGGATCCCAAAAAATGTGATGCTGCTTCTTTGTAACTTTGTCTTTGTAAACTGTGACTTTAAGCACCTTTTTTCTTTTTACCCCTGATCCATTCTTGATCGAGACACTGTTCTTTGGATTGCACTTTACATCGTTTTCCACAGACCTCAAGGTTGCAGGGAAGTTTATTTATTATGATGCATATGAACAGGTTTGTAGCTACACTATACTCTGAACTACACATATATACTGTATATTTGGAACTGAGAGAGTAATTATCTGAGGTTCAATTTTCTGAAAGCAGTAGTAAAATAATTGCGATTGTGCTTTATTTCTTTTTAGTTTTAGATATAGTCTTGCCTTTGAAAAGTCTTCTTTTATATAGTTTTATTACAGTGACATTGTGAAATTGGATTACATTCCTGAAAGGCATTCTCTGTCACTGGCTTTCTCTTCTCACAGTGAGTTTTTATATTCAAAGTTAAATGGATAGCTCACTCAATTAACTTTTCAACAAAAACAGGGCATACCCTTTTTCCTATGTATAGAAATTGTTCATACACAGTTTGTAAAACTGGAAAACAAAACATAAAACATACTGCTAACATCAATATTGAACTAGTGCAAGTATTCCTGTCTGAAACAGGTAGCCCAATCAGGCTTTACAGGCCCAAATGTAGGCTGTGTTTGAAAGTGGAGTACAGAGGTGCAGCCTATATGTAGGCAATCACACGTTAGACTTTGACAAATATGAAAGAGACTGAACTGAGATTTATTTGATTGTGTGAATATTAATTACAGAATAATTGAAAATGAATGGGACATCCAATATTAGCCACTGTTTAGGAACTACTTGTTTATTTTTTTGTTAGAGCACCTATTTGTGTGATCTTTTATGAGTTATATTCATAATAGTGTATCTTGCACTTTGGGGAATGGGAGTTGTTCAGTCACCATTATAATTTAGCTTATATGTGTAATTTATATTCTATCATCAATAAACTCATGCAGTACTATAACAGGACACGTTTACAAATATTTGAGACCCCATCCTTTTATATTTTAGCAATATTATAAGTACAAAACACCTAACATTATTATTATTATTGTTTTTTGTTGTTGTTGTTTTTTTGTATTTGTATCCTTTATTGATCCCCAGAGACAAATTCAGGGCATTCACAGTATGGCGCCAATTGCTTCAACACCCCCCCCCCCCCCACACACACACACACACACAGAGTCTCTTTCTTATGGTGGAGTCTGGAGTGAGGCCTGCAGTTCTTTGGATGTTGTTGTGGGCTCTTTTGTGACCTCTTGGATGAGTCGTCGCTGCACTCTTGGAGTAATTTTGGTCGGCCGGCCACTCCTGGGAAGGTTCACCACTGTTCCATGTTTTTGCCATTTGTGGATAATGGCTCTCACTGTGGTTCGCTGGAGTTCCAAAGCTGTAGAAATGGCTTTATAACCTTTTCCAGACTGATAGATCTCAATTACTTTGTTTCTCATTTGTTCCTGAATTTCTATTGAATGTCTAGCTTTTGAGGATCTTTTGGTCTACTTCACTTTGTCAGGCAGGTCCTATTGAAGTGATTTCTTGATTGAAAACAGGTGTGGCAGTAATCAGGCCTGGAAGTGGATAGAGAAATTGAACTCAGCTTCCCAAAGATGTGATAAACCACAGTTAATGTATGTGTTAACAGGGGGCAATCACTTTTTCACACAGGGCCATGTAGGTTTTGGATTTTTTTTTTTTTACCCTTAATAATAAACACCTGCATTTAAAAACTGTATTTTGTGTGTACTTGTGCTATCTTTGTCTAATATTTAAATTTGTTTGATGAGCTGAAACTTTTAAGTGTGACAAAGATGCAAAAAAATGAGAAGTCACGAAGAGGGCAAACACTTTTTCTCACCACTGTAAATCCCCCTAAAAACAAATCTACATTGTCTAAAATGGTATCTTATGCTTGTTTTTACCCACAAAAAACCTTTCATTGTTTTACAGTTGTTTGTGAAAATCTTTTCCCTTTTCCTCCTCCTTCAAACTGCAGGATCTATGAATATTCTAATTAGGCCCACCCACAACCCATAGGCTCACAGTCAGTGCTTAGTCCTGACTGGTTCACCTGTTATAGTGACATCACAACAGTCTGTCCAAACTTTAACTGAACGTTAACAGCAGAAAAACACAGACATGACAAATAAGAGTGTTTTAGCTCTTGATATGTCTTGTAAGTCATTAAAAAACATGTTGCAGACATGTTAACAAGAAAAAAACAAACTTGATTTTGACCAGTGTCACTTTAAGATCTGTCTTGTTTTTTGTTAGCTCTGCTGTTGCTAACACCAAAAACAACCACGTAGAGAGGTTTTGTCAGATTTTTAAAAATAGTTTCTTTATTATGTTTTGTGTTTGAAATAAGAATGCTGATACATTTGTGAGAAATAAATAATGGGCAGTGGTTTCTTACACATGAGTGGAGGTCGGCATCCCTCAAACTTTCTTTTTTTTAAAAAGCACATCAGTTATTATTGCATATACTGTCATAAAAGCTGTATCTCTGACGCGTTGAACATAATGTCGCCACTGTTCATCTACTGTGACTTCCTTTTGTTCATAGTTACCAGTTGCCATGTTGAAGCAACAATACAAACATCTGATTTGGCCCATGCGGGAGTGAAAATCGGATTGTCTGAACTGGTGCAAAATCCATCCAAAATCTATTTTTCCCTGTCTGACGGGAGCTCAGTGATTATGCTGGGCTCTGAAGATCTGAAATGATTCGATCTCAGAGTGGTAACTGTTTCAGCCTGGCACAGGGCCATCTGTTTCTAGGAACAGAAATTGATTTCATTGGCAAAAACTTGAAATCAGAGTCATCTTTCTTAATCTCTTGCTAGCTTCCTGGAAACGTCCTGGCCTTTTGGAGGGAGTAATGAGCTCACAGGAGAGTTTGATGATCCATGTCCTCACCCTTTGCTCCAAATACAAGGTGCGGCCCTGCTGCAGACCCCTTCATATTCAGTGACACGGCTGATCATTTTCTGTATCTCAGCTGCCATGGTCACAGCTGCTACTGGATATTTATAGACTTTCAGCTGTGCTCAGGGTTTATAGCTGTATTAAAAAAGACATTTTTAAAGAAAATGCAGCTGAGATTTTGCTTAGATGTCTGCAACAGAAGAAGTAGTCCGTTATTCATCTTCATCTTTATGAACTGCAGGTATCAGGTTTGAATGTAATCTAATATTTATGAGGAGAATCTTATTTTTGTCACATAATCAAATAGTGTGTTCACACTTTGGGGAAAAAAGAACCTTTCAGAAATCCCATGAATGCAAAACTACATCAATACCCAAAACAGGCATTCTTCCAGTATGGATTTAAACTTTAATACAAAAATCAATAAAAGGCATCTCTGAGCCTGTGATGCTTTGACACAGTTGGGCATCAGCTGTGGATTATACGCCAACGGACCGGAGCTCTGTGGTTAAAAGAACCACATGTTTCACCGCAGTTTGTAAAGTTAATCGAAGATGCACACCAGTTGTTTCCTAATGACCCAAGAACCTGAGAACACGCACACGCCTGTCATCGCTGTATCTGTCATGTTTGCAGAGATGCTCGGTGCAGCTCATTAACCGTGGTCAGCCAGTGTGTGTGCGTCCACCCGTTTGGCCGTGAGGCCTTGTCTGGGTGATTAATAGCACTTTGTTCGTCAGACTAGGTTGTGATCTGAGTTTCCTGTTGTCAAACACATGACCTCAATTACCACACTAGAGATCAGACATGAGCAGTATGAAAGCCACTGCCGCTCCATTCACATTGCAACCATTTATTACTTTGCAGAAATGCTTTCCATTGGAAAGCTAAGAGTCTGTAAGGCCTACTGGAAACTGTTATTTTGTGAAAATTTAATAAACAGTGTAGCACTCTCCTGTGCAAGATTGTTTTTAAATTGTGACACGTTTTTTGCAGTGTGGTGGAGGTTTTTCATGGCAATAAACCTACACTGAATTATCAGCTAAACTATTTTTGAATTTTTCCTCACCTCAAAGGAGAGATTTGGGTGTTATCTTTGGTGCATTACTGGACCAGCTATCAACATTATTGTCATGGTACCCCCTTGGTATCCTCATAAGCTTTAATTACAGTGGCAGACAGAATAATAAGTGGAAAAAATAGCCTTGGTAAACCCACTGTACTCCAATTTTTAGCATTTGAGCAAAGATACAGCAGTAGCTACAAGAGTTTATCATATAAAGACAGAAATGTGAGGTAGTGGCAATAAAGATAATCAGTTTGTCACCCTCATTCATACTTTAGGACATTTAGGCTCTTTAGAGGATAGTTTATTTTGTATTTTCTTTTGGAATTAATTAATTAAATGAATTAATTGCAAAGGTCATTTAAAAAAAAAAAGTAATATCGTAGATATAGTACGTATGTCCTGCAGGCAGTTTGAAAGAGGGTGAAGGGGGTGGCATCCCCCTTGTTAGGAAAATGACCAGAAACCATTCCTCCATCCCTGTAAAGAATACAAGGATAGTACAATAGAATATGTCAGTGAGGGTATAGTTGCAAATGTACAAAAGTTTTTTTTGAAAACTTATGAGAAAAAAGTTGCAAGTATTCAGTTGGAGTATTCCTGGATCTTAAAAAAGCATTTGATACAGTGGATCATAAATTATTGTTAAAGAAACTACAAAATTATGGTATTAGGGGGTAGCACTGTCCTGGTTATGTACAGTAGTTACTTAAAGAACAGATATCAGTATGTATGTGTTGGTAGTAAAAAAACTCGCAGTTACTGAAGGTTACTTGTGGAGTCCCACAGGGTTCAGTTTTGGGGCCATTGTTATTCAATATGTATATAAATGATATATGTAAAGTTTCGGAAAAAATGGATTTAATATTGTTTGCAGATGACACTAATTTATTATGCAGTGGAAGCAGTTTGGAAAAACTTTTGGATACACTCGGAAAGGAATTAGGAAAGCTTAAACTGTGGTTTGATTCAAACAAATTAACACTCAATTTAAGTAAGACAAAATTTTATAATTTTTAACAATCATCACAACAACTTAGTATCTAAACTCAGTGTAAATGGTGTAGGGATTGAAAGGGTATCTGAAATTAAATTTCTTGGAGTAATAATTGATAATAAACTGTGTTGGAAGTCACATTTTAATTATATTAAAGGTAAAATATCCAAATCAATCGCAATACTATACAGAGTGAAATATTTGCTGAATACCCTCCTCTCTTCTAGCGGCTCCGGCGGTTCCTCTTCTCCCTGGGGGGTGCATAGTCCATGCTGTCCTGTTTGAGACCCCCCGGTGGCACTTCCTCCTCCGGTCCGTTGTTCCCCCGTATCCCAGCTGCCTTCTCTGGGTGGAGAATCCCCCACCCACGCCTCCACAGTCCAAACTTTAAAACTAATTGAAACTGATACAAGCTTCGCAAGGTTATCTGCATCCATGATAATGACAGGGCTTAAAGTTCTCTGGCACTGTGCCGGATTTCCGGCTTATGCCATTTGGCTGCGGGGAAAAATGATACTTCTATAACGGTGGCCCTCAAAAGGCTCCTTATTTGTGCCTCCCGAGCTGTGATCCTTCACTATGTGTTTTGGTTAGGTCAGCACCTGTAAACACGGACTCTTGTCTCCATGCCAATGATGCACTGTCAGCGTGCCAGTGGCACGTTTCACTTTCACTTTCGGAGCGGTAGCAGCAGTGGGAGCTGAGATTGAACAAAAATGGCATGTTCCAAGTTTGCTGCTAAAAAAAAAAGTGGACAGTGAAAATGGGCAATTCAAAGACAAATGGACTGAGCAATTTGCATTTGCTCTTCCTCCTACCAGCACAAGACTAATGTGCTTAACATGCCAGGAGACCACAGCTTGATAAAGATTTACAATTTGAAATGGCATTATGAGCATAGCATGTAAATGTAAAACTTTTTTGTTGTAAATTTGCCACTTTTCACTCATAAATCTGCTGTTTTTGCATCTGAAATCTGTAATTTTTTTCTTGTAAATTTGTAACCTTTTTATAATGTGAGTTTTTCTTGTAAATTTACATATTTTTTCTCACTAAATTTGCTACTTTTTTTTCTAGTAAACTTGACTTTTTGTAAATGTGCAATTGTTTCTTTTAAATTTACAGTTTTCTTTCTCATAAATTTATGACTTTTTCCTTGTAAATTAGCAGCGTTTTCCCCATGAGTGTACATTTGTACATTCTTTCTCATAAATTTGTGACTGACAGCAATAATACTTGGTGTCCCCTCAATCTTTACTCTGGAGAAAATGTTCTGTTTATTGTCCTTTCCAACATCAAAATGAAATAGCCGCCCGTGCAGCATGCTGTCACTGCTCCAGACCTCTGGTCCACTGGAAGAAACAAATGCAGACCCCCGGCAAAAACATTTGAGGACCCCTGTCCTATAAAAACAAAAGATTTAGGTCCTATTCCTATATGCAGAACAACTTTTTGTCCAAGTGTTGTTGCTGTATGTAGTGTGACTGCGGGCGCGAGTGCAGAACCGGAGTGGCCCATATCCCAGTGGGCCGTTTCACTGCTGGGCCGGTGTTCTAGTTGGACCTAAAATTAATTAACATCAATATAATCTGATAGTCTGTGGTAGGCATGTTGTTAGCACTATCCCCATGTTTAATAGCCCTAAATCTGCCTGACTGAACTACACACCAGAGCATTCAACAGGGTGCGGGACTCCAGAAGTTGTGTTCACATTTTGGTGGTTAACAAATGGCAGAAATAGAAGAGGCGATTTTCCCAAAGAAACCTGAGTCAGACGGCACAGGTGAGGGGAGAGGAGGCTGCAGAGGAGCGTGTTCTGCTACAGCAGAGAGGCCGTGAGATTTTCAGCACCTCAGCTTAGTGAAGTGACTCTCAGAATAAATTCTATAATATTTAGCTGCTATCAAATAGTTCACAATTCTCTGACTCTGACGTATTTTTCTCATAAACTGAAAAAAACTAAGTAATTCCTCATTACAAAGATTTTCAAATAAAGTTGTAAATTCCCAAGAAAAAGTTAGCTACATGAACCTACAGTATATGTTAATATGAAAATTTATAAGCAAAAGCTGCAATTTTTATGGTAAAAAGGAAAAAAAAATTCAGAAAGTTCTAAAATTAAAGAAAATGATTTTCTATGTGAAGAAAATCAGATTTATAGAAAATGCTGCATATTTATAATAGCCTAAACCTTCCTAGTAGTTACAGTCTTTTACCTGTTATCTTGATTTTAAGATCAAATATGCAGATTTTTGTGGACACAGTTTGGTGAAAAAGCCTCTTTCCACAGTAGATGTTGCTGAATGAAGAAAAAAAAAACTTGCTTGTTCTCAGGTGATTTGTTATTTTTTTAACAAGGGGGATGGTAGTGGTGGTGGACTCACAAATTTAGCGTAAGGTAAAGCCTATAAATGTAAATTAAGTATAAATTTGCAAGAATAAAGCTGTAAAATATGACAAAGGAGGCCAATTTACAAGTAAAATAGAAAATTTGTGAGAAAAAAGTTACAATTTTGTATGAAAAACATCATGAATGCAGGGGAGACATGGTACATTTCTACAAAATATAATAAATTCACAAGAATGAAATCAAAAATTTAAAGAACAAAAGCTGCAGATTAGTCTAAATGTTTCAGTTTTTCCCATTTTCTATGCAATTAGTGAGGTTTTTCTTGTAAACATTCCTGGACATTTGTAATTTTTTTCTGTTAAATTTGTGACACAGACATGCACAGATTGGAACAGGACAAAAAATCTACTATATGGGGAAATGACACAATGACATGATATCATTACTGACACTGAACTGACATGACACTGTATATATTACTGTTACATACTAGGCTGAAGTTGTCTGATGGACAGCTGCTTTGTTTCTGTAGAATTTTTATGCCACTGAACTGAACTGATGTTCCCGTTTGTGATTTATCTTTCAGTTTCTCATTTATTTGTCAGCTGGTTTACTGAGGTGAACTAAGTTCTATATTCTTGTCAAAACATGTCTGCAGTAAAAACTATTGGATAGAAATAGAACTTTTGCTCCAATTTCCTCCACTTGGCAAAAAGTGGGCTGGTCTTGAGCATGAAACTCCCGGGTTGAAAACTGGTCCCACTCCGGGTCTGCGCGAGTGTGTCATCCTTCAACGTACACAAAACCTTTCATGCATTCCATAGGATAGAGAGTAATTTAGAGTATTATAGAAAGTTCACTGTTACTGTTTTGTGTGTGTGTGTGTGTGTGTGTGTGTGTCCCCACCCCGATGACCCTGTCCCCCAAAAAAGTTCAGGCTCAGGACATTTTTTTTGCTTTAACCCCTGTAATGAGGCAATCTTCACTCATCTCTTCAGATATTGTGTGGGTTGCTAAAAAAAAATCCAATAGCTGCCTCATAACTTCTTTTTAAACACTCCTGAAATGAGGACATTAACACAGCTATCTGAATACGGAGTGTGAGTATGATTAGTGTTATTTAGTTTTCCTCACATCTCATTCTCCATGCGACCTGCCACATTGGAAATTTGTAGATGGTGGTTTGCTTGAAAATGGCTTCAAAATAATTAGATGCTTTGAGTTCTGTCTAAACACTCCAGCAGCAATTAAGAACTGAAAATGCCTCTAAAGTATCTAAAGGTGACATTATAGGTCTTGTGAAATTGTTGAATGTCAAATCGAATAGAAAATATTGAATCCTGACAGGAATTTCAGATGTGGGTAAAAGGTGCAATACAGCAGACAGAAAGAGGCACTTCTCAGAATTAATTCCTATAGTTTTTAGTCTTTTTCTGTCTGCCTCCTCCTTATATCCCTCTGACGAGTGCTCCCAACCTCTCCTCCTTTACTTTCTCTCTCAATTAAATCACTATGACCTCCCTCCTCAACCTCGCTGCCCTCCCCCGCCGAGTCAGATGTCAGCTCCTCACCAGCCCCCAGTGCGGTGTTGAATGCTCGTATGTGTGCAAGTGTGATCACCCTGCCAGGAGCCAGGTAAAAATAGGTGCCTTATTTATTCTATTAGGGCCTGTCATTTTAACAAAGAAGCGGCAGAGAAAGTCTCGCTCCGGGGCAAGAAAGAGGGTGAGGAGAGTAGGGAGGACGTGGGAGAAATTATTCAAAGCTTGCCCTAACCTCCCCAACCCCCTGTGCAACTCACCCCCCCCCCCCCCCCACACACACACACACACACACACAGAAGACACCGATTAGCAACACCTGCCCTGTTTGGTTTCCAACTGGAAATTACGCAAGCTCCTCTGTTGATTCCGGACGCCATGCTGCTCTATATTTACTTAGTTGCCTTTGTCTTTATTTGAGGGCAGCAGTAAATAATCACGTTCCCAGTTTTCAAAATGAAAGGTGCAGCTGGATTAAGGCTGCGTGTCCACAAATGCGTTTTTTCCGCTCTGGGCAACGGTTTTCTATTCATTCTCTGTGTAGTCCAGCGTTTACACTCAGCGCTGAAACGCTTTGAGCGGTGGCCGTTTTTTGTTGCGGCGCTCAGGGCGCTCAGCATTGAAAAAAGTTCAACTTTTCAGACTGCAGTTGAGCTCGTCAGTCAGACCTTTCTAAGCAGCCAATCAGAATAAGGAAGGGTGGGACATAGGACATCAGTACTAGTCTCTACTCACACTCCTGTTTTCCGTGTCATCATATTTTACATCCAGAGCTGCTAGAATATGTTTTCTGTCCATTGTTATTTAGAGACTGCTATTAAAAAATAAGTAGAAAGTCTGACCACAGGAAAAGCAGAAGTGCTGAACTGAGAGTGACAAGCTGTTGCTGGGATACAAGGCACAGACTTTTTTTTTTTTTTTTTTTTTTTCAGAGCGCAGTGCACAAACACTGAAAAAAAAGACGTTCAAGGCGGTCAGGCAACAAAAAACGCATTTGGTGGACACACAGCCTAATTTCTATAAATACATTCAGAATATGTGAATTTCTAATAAAATTTCATGATTCAAAGATTTTATTGTCAGTACTACTATACGTGCAGGACATACAGTACAGGAGAATTGAAATGACGTTTCTCTCTTCATTGGTGTGCATAATATAAAAGGAAAAGGAATAAGGCTGGAAAAAAGACAACAACAACAACAGCAGCAGTCTATGTACAGTAATGCAACCCTTAGTGCAAATGGCAAGAAGAAAGACCCAGACCTCCCATAGTGCAAATAGAGATAAACAATTAACAATGATAAAACTCAGTAATCCTATTTACATCTAGAGATATAATACCTGTAGGTGCAGACAGTAACGGATAGGACTGCACATGATCAGTATTGCAGTGACAGACAGACAGCAGCAGATATGGCATTTGTGCAAATGGTTGCGGTTAATGTGCCGAGACATACAGCAGCAAAAGTATTACTGTTGGTGTGCCAGTCTTTCTGTGCCAACAGCTGAGGTAGTTATTGTGCGGGTGATTGTGTTACCGTCGGGGGGGGGGGGGGGTAGGAAGTGCTGATGGCCTGATGAACAAAGCTGTTAAGCAGTCTTGTGGAGTGGGCCCGGAGGCTTCGGTACCTTTTCCCCAAGGACAAGGGGCTGAAGACGGAGTGTGAGGGGTGGGAGGTATCGCCTGTGATGCTAATGGCTCTGCGGGTGAGGTAGATGTCTGGGGGGGGGGGGGGGGGCACTGATGATCTTGCTGGCTGCTTTCACTGTGCGTTGTAGTGTCTTCTGGCAGGCAGCGGTGCAGCTTCCATACCACACTGTGACGCAGCTGGTGAGGATGCTCTCAGTGGTGCCTTGGTAGAAAGAACACATGATGGAGGGTGGGACTCGTGCTCTAGCCCTAATTTGTATATCAAAAGGGATCATTTTGTCAGTGTGTGCATGGGATGGGACAGAAAAGATTGAATTAATTTCATGAATAAATATTCTCGCATGAATTGTAGCACAGCTAAATTATCAGTTTCAGTACTTTCATCAGAATTCTCTTATTGCCATGTTGGCTGACTGCAATTCACAAGACGATAACAGTGAAAATGTGAAACAAATTGTGTTGAAATGTCAAGTTACCCTTAAACCTCTCACTACAAAGTCCAACATAATTATTCGTAGTTCAGCTTCAAGTCTCCAAATCATAGTTAATGTTTTAGTCTTTTCTGCCAAGATTACTCTTCTCTAGTATTTAGCCTTGATACCGTTTTTTAAGTGAAGCCCCAAAATGGCAGAAAATAGACCTTTGCTGGAATAGTAGTGCAACTTGCTTTATGAATTTTATTAAATCATTCAGTGTCTGTGCTGTGGTAGATGGGCAGATTGGCGGGAGGCTGATGGACTAATTTACTCCACATTATGGAAGACTTTCAGATTTGAACTCATGCTTATTAGGTTAAACAACCAGTTGTACTGAAAATAAGACAAATGGGTTTAATGCTGGGTCTTTTAGATAGTTGTGTTGGGATATAATACACGTTTGGTGGTAGTTTGCAACAGAAATGGATTGGATATATGACTCTTTAGGAAAAGCCAAAGATAGCATGTAGCTGGAGGATGAAAAAATTGCAAAAATTACACATAAGGAAAGTTTAAATTGGTACAGTTGAAGTCAAGGGCAAAATGGAGTAAACCACATACTGTATATCAGACAGAAACACTCAACTACCATTTCTCTATTGTTACTTTTCCCCCCAAATCTAGAGTAATGAAGAGCAATTATTTTTAACTGCAATAGCTGTCACCTTGAGTGTGGGTGCCAAACAATTACCTGACCTCATTCTTTTTTTTTTTTTTCCTTTGGCAAAACCTACAAGGTATGAGAAACAGGTGAGGTCAAGGAGTGACAGAAGAGTATAAAGCCACTTCAGCCTTTAGAAGGAACAAAATAAAAATGAGAGGAGGGTGGGAAGGTGAGAGTGGTAAAGAAAATATGTTAGTCATCAGACAAGAAAATGAACAGTAGAGGCAGATGAATAAATGGAGAAGAAGGTGACATCTTCCTCTTCCGCTTAATCCGTTTTGGGTCGCGGGGGGCTGGAGCCTATCCCAACATCTTTGGGCGAGAGGCAGGGTACACCCTGGACAGATCGCCAGTCCATCGCGGGGCCAACACAGAGAGCCAGACAACCATTCACTCTCACAGTCATACCTAAGGACAGTTTAGAAGGTGACAGTGAGAGAAAATAAAGGAAAGATGACATGGGGGATGAGGAGGAGTTGAAAGGAGTTGATTAGACGTGGTGTGGAGATGGTCTGACAAGGAACAGGACAAACAGAGAAGATGCCGTGGAGAAGAGGTTGCTACCGGAGGAGCTGCTATACTGAAACTGTAGATCCGAGGAGGTGTGGGTGGAGGTGTTGGAGGAGATGTCATCAGCCTCTCCGTAAAAGAAGCAGGGTGATAAATGTCTCCTGCTTGTTCAGTCACCAATTACAGACAGATGTGGAGCAGATGTTTACTATTTCAGAAACGTCTTTCCTGGCAGTGTTTGTTCATGTGTATGTCAGTGTGTTTCCACTTGCAGTTGCTGAAAACCGTTTCTTTGTGGATTTGTTCTGGTAAAAGTACAAGTTTGTGTTTTTGCCCATATAAGCATTTATGAAGCCATTCCTCAGTGTGCTTGTGCATTTTTTTCTGCGAGAGTCTGGTTCTGCAGCAGAAGGATATAAAAGAGTCCCATCAAACTCGTCAGGTCTAATGAAGTGGAACTGCTCTTGCAGCTATAGTTGAAGTCAAAGATGAGAAGCAGATTGTCCGGCTGCTTGGCCAAAAAAAAAGACAGATGATGCCGAGCCTCATCAGCACAATCGCAGACATCTCACCCCACCAGAAAAAACACAGCGCTAAGGGTGTATCGCTTTTCATGCAACAGGATTACACAAATCACATTACCACAAGATTATCTGGAAATAAAGACAGATAAAGAAACACACTACTGCTACTGAGAAGTCACTAATCAAATCACATATACTTTTAAAGATGATAAAGCAGTACATACATACATTATCAATGAAGCAATGTAGGCACTGGGATACATAATCAGTTTACACATGCTAAAAGCCAATAAAGGCTAACTAGATTACCTTCACACTTGTGTCCCTCTGTCAGATGTGTACTGCTAGAGTCCGGCAAAGATCAGCTAGTAGAGGTTTCCTTGGTTCAGTCCCTATTATAGTCTTTGTAGCTCTTTTAATAATAGTTGATTGTATTTTTGAATGCAGCAGGGCATGACAACTGTTTCCTACATGTTAATGATGCTCAATATCTTTTTTTTTCCTTCTCTGGCATCCTGTCGTCTTTGCAAAGAGTGGAGAAGTCTACGTTATATGAACGGAATTGGAATAAAAACAAAGTGTGTGATTTAAAAAACTCCCCTTTAGTGGGAGTGCTGAGGTTGTCTCTCTGCGAGGGGACGTCACATCTAGGAAGTGTTGCACAGGCAGGTTTGACTCCTTGTCATGCTCTTGAAAGGGTTGTGGATCAACTCCTTCGAAGTCTGTGGGTCTATTGTAGTTTGAAAGTAACATTTAAAACTTGCTAACGATGACTGTTTTTATTCATTTTGGCTAGCTAGCTTGTGGGTTTAATTTTCGAGCATCTCCTCTAACTACTGAGATAGTCGTGGGCCAAGACTGCGCACACACAACAGGCTGGAAGTCAGGTGGGAAGAGAATGCCTGTCAAATTTTCAAAATAAAATGCTATGATAATCAATACAGAGGAACAGAAAAAATGATTTTATTCTCTGTGGTTCGGTCTGCTGCCCATTGCTTTGGGACCACTCCTCTCACACAAGGTTTCTGGTCAGAAAATTATTAGAATTTGCTTTGCCAGAAAATCGACCTGAACACATTTCCTGTAATTTTATTGCTTTCAAGTCCTTTATTCTTGAACACCAAAGGGTTACTGCAGCATCTGCTCTTCATAGGTGGGGTAACTCAGCTGGGTTCTGTTAAATAATTTTAATTTTATTCGTGAGAGTTTGATTACTAGCCTGATTTTGAGTTTCAATAAAACAAGTAGCACCGTACTGTAAAGCTGACATGTATAGTAAACACAGAGTAAATGCTGTTAGTAACATTAAGTAGTATTAGTTTTACCTGTAAATTGTTTTGAGCCATGAAGCAAGAATAAGGTAAGCATTTGGGTAAATACAAAACAAACTGTTTCTTTTGTATTTTTTATTGTATTCATTTGGCTGAAGCTCTTTTTTCTCACACTGGAAAATAAATCTAGCACAGATGTGATATCCAAAGGGGATATTTATGCTGTGGTGCTCACACTGAGACACGGCTACATTCTCACAAACGAAGAAGGGCAGGCAGGCAGCCTTAAATCTGCTATCTAAGCGACGGCTATGAGACATTCTTCCTTCCTCAGCAAAACGGCCGTTTTAGTCAGGTTTATTTCATCAAAAGTCAAAGCCTACAGGATATCATAGGGAATGAATAGTCTGTATGAGTCAGCTTAGGGTTTGATAACTCTGGGCATTTTAATATTTGAGAGAAAGAATCCTGTGGGTGGTGAGTCGCTTCATGCTACACACACAGTATTTTAGGGTCAGAAGTGTTAAGTTAGTTCATAGCTCTTTATAAACTTTACAGCCTTTTTGAAAACACCTGTTCTGTACTTTTTGCCTTACAGTCTGTAATGCATTTCTGTGCAATGCAGTTTATGAAAATTAAAGCATGATTAAACCTGCATGGTTGTGTTTCAGCAGACATGCCTTAACAGGGAACCCGAATATAAATCCACATCAATGTGTTTTTTTTTTTTTTAAAAAAATAGGCAACACAGGTATCAAAATTGATGCCAAATCCAGAATTTTCTCTAGCTGGCCTCAAAGTTGTTTGTACTGTTTATTGTACTTTAATCAGTCCCTCCAGGATTTCGTGATGTTACGATCACACTAATTCACGCGAAATCAGTGATTGGCTGCATCTTTTGCGTGACCTTGCAACTTTGTCCAGTCACCACAACTTTCCTGCAATTTTGGCCAATCCTCATCAACTTCCAGTAATTTCGCCAATCAAATTTGTCCCTGAGTAGCGCTCAAACACTCAGTCTAACCGATCAAACACATCGCTGCACCACACTCACTTCTGTGTTTACACTGAGTATTAACCAGTCCCTCCAGGATTTCGCGGGCTGTTTTTGTGATTGTTGCAGCCCAAAAAGCCTGAATTTGCGGGAGCTTTTCTAAAAAGTTGTGATGTTTTTAGAGTTTTTTTTGCACTGAAAATTGTGTGAGGAAGTACAGATTTTAATGCAGTTACTTTTCTCCATAGTTTACTGCAATGCTATTATATGCAACACTACAAAAGCATGGGATTGCTAAAAAAAATTCTAATAAACAGTGATTTATTCATAATTAAGTGTTCAATAAATGTGTCAAATTACCAACATTGCACTCTTGCTGTGAACTTAAAAGTTAAAGATAAATGAAAAGAATTAGCCATTACAACAGCTGAATTTTTTAAATTCAATTCAACTGTATTTAGTGCCAATTCACATTAACAGTTATGTCATACCACTTTCAACTATAGTGCAGCTAAACTGCATTGAATCCATACAACAAATTATGGCAGCACCTTCATTTGAAAACCAAGATGAATCTCCTGTACTGAAAAGAGGTAGAACTTTTTCTACATTGTAGAGCTCAATGTCAAAAAAGGCTAAAGTGCTTAGGAGCTCATAGCTGTCTGAGGAATCACTCATCACCAAAACATGATCTTCACAGTACCACAGTATCGGATTTAAACAAAAATGAAAACAATGTGTAAATTAAACCATTAAAGTGCATGGTGCATATCTTACATTGTTGAGTTGAAATTTAAAAAAAGGATAAAGTGCTTAGAACCTCATAGTAAACTTTTAACCAGAAGAATCAGTCAAACAGCATAAAACAAAGTTTTACCTTCACGATACCAGAGTATCTGATTTAAACAAAAATGAAAACGATGTGCAAATTAAACAGTTAAAGTGCACAGCACATATCAAACACAGAACCAAGTACCTCCCTGCTTTTCCTTGTATGTTGTGTAAATCTGACTCCAAATTATATCCAGACTTTGGTCTGTCTGCTCTTCAAACCAAGGAGGTGTGTAGCGTATGTCCATAACAGTTGCAAATACTGCTAAAGTTTTGCCATAAGTCACTGGCCTATAAAAAATACACTGATGTGTAAACAAAAGTATCCAGAGTTATTCCCTGAGAGCTGACTAGAACTCAGTGTCATCCATGTCCTCCTCTGAATCTTGGTCCTCTTCACCCCCTTCAGAGGCCCCAGTGGTAAGTCACTGGTTGTGGTACAGGAAGACCAGGGCTTTGAGGTTGTCATTTGTGACTGATCTTCTCCTGCCGGACAACACTAGCTTGTAGATGCTGTTGCTTTGCTTGGCATCTGCAGAGTTAACAACAACATCTTTGTACCGTTAAGCCAAGGTGCTCAGCACTGGAAGCCTCTCCTGCAGCCCACCCCAGAACACATCCAAATCTACTACACCACATGTTGAAGCTTTAAGTACTGCTGGTCCCAGGTGGGTTAAATAGGCATCAAGCTCATCTTGAGGAACATCACTGAAGCCAGGAATATGTTTGTAGCTGGACACACTGTTATCCATAAATTCAGTATGACGAGGATCAAACACTCTCACCTCTTTGAGAAAATTGATGGCTGGCTGACCATCTGACATGTACTTGCCTAGTTTCTCCTCAGCACTGTCATATGCCTGTTCCACTGTGTTGAAGATTGCTTTTTTTTTTACAGCAAAAGAGAAGTCAAGCTCCTCAAAGTACTGACTGCATGCTTCATATTTCAGCTCTTTATTTGCTGCAAAGTTCATCTGCAGATCCGCCAGGTAGTCAACAATCTTGGTGGTCACTGGACGTCTACACTGAAAGATCTCCAGCAGCTGAACAACGGCCTTACATTTGTCTGCCACGATGTTGATCTGCACCTGCAGACTTTGGGACACTTCTGGGGTTTGAAGCATTTCATAGAGTTTCTCCACAGACCGCGGAGTGCTTCTACCACATGTCTATAAATACATACAAAATATTAGTGATCAAATTGCTTATGCTGTAATCTTAAAATACGGTATAACTTTTGGTGTGTCAAGCAGAATGATAAAGGTGTCATTTTTCTAGAAAAATTTATATTAAGTGAAAATATGTGGTTACCTTTGTTTCCATCTCTATAAACTCCTTGTAATGTCCAAAGTGCTCTGAATGGTACTGGACTGCGTGAACCAGGAGTTCCATCTTGTTGCACATGGGTTCGGAGCCATGACTGCTTTCCTTCCCTGGAGTTTTCTTGTCATGAACTGGAGATATCTTCATTTGCGTGAGCCAGTTTGGTAGAACATCTGCCAGAAGTTTAGCGTGAATGTATTCAGCTGATCAAAGAGTTTGCGGAAGGCACCACCAATAAGATTCATGATGTGTGCCATGCATGTAATGTGTATTGAGTTGGGGAATAACGACTGCAAAGCAGCTTTATATGCTTTCTTCATGTATGCTGCATTATCTGTGTCAAATACAATGGCATCATCATGGGCAACGCAGTATTCTTGAAGACACATGACAACAGCCACAGACACTGTAGAATGGTTGCACTCCTCCAGGAAAACTGTGTCAGCAAGGTAGGCCAGGATCCTTCCAGATTCATCCTTTTCCAGTGGTGCAATAAGGATTTTCAGTACACATCTTCCCTCTACATCTGGAGTCTCATGGCAGGCTTTTTAGCAAGTTGATTCTTGAGTTCCTCCTTTTCTTTTTGGTACACTGCTCCTAGGTATCTCTCCTGAAGCTGATGAAAACCAGGTATGGCTCCTCCATTTACAACTTGTTCCCTTAAAAATTGTCTCATTGCAGGATGGTTGCTGTTGGAGAGAGGAATATTCACTGCAGTGCAGGTAGCAGCCCAGTCTTCACAGATCTTAAGAAGATATGAAAAAGAATATATATCAAAATAACTTTTTAAATTCCCTGACCACAGTAGAGTTTAATAATTTTGTTTCTTTTATTTTTGTTGTAGTTGTTTATATTTTAATTACAAATTAACTTTCAATTTTTAGAATTTCAGTTCATTTCCAGTGAAGATTTGTTCATTCCAATTTAGTTCTAGTGAGTAAAAAAATTGCTAGTTATTATAGCCTTTATTAGTTATTATTATTATTATTATTATTATTATAACTTTTTTCTTACTCCTATGTCCAAGATTATTGGAGAACTTCTATTTGCACTATGTTCAGAGTACAACCTTGTGATAACCAACACTCTATTTAACCACAAGGACACACACAAGAAGACAGGGATGCACCCAAGATCCAAGCACTGGCACTTATTAGACTACATCATAGTCAGGCAGAGAGACATAAGGGATGTATTGGACACCAGAGCAATGAGAGGCGCAGACTGTGGTACTGATCATGTTATGCTGAGATCTAGATTAAGGATTTGGAGACGAAAACAGCATTGCAGGATGGGTGTGAAGCCACCACGGAAGCTAAACACTAGTGCACTGAAAGGCCAAAAGAAGCAGGAAGAACTTAGACAGGAAATGGATGAAAACTTGAAAGACTGGAACAGCAACAACTCAGAGAATGACATAGAAGAGAAATGGGCAACACTGAAGGATACGGTGTATCAGACTGCGAGTGATGTATTAGGCCACCCTGAGAGGAAACATGAAGATTGGTTTGATGAGCATGATGAACACCTGAAGAAACTACTAGAAGTGAGGAATACAGCTAGGCAGGAAAACCCACTGTGTAACACAAGGTCGAAGAAGAAGAAATACTCAAAGGCTCAGAGTGGGCTACAGAAGTACACCAGAGAGATGAAGTCCAACTGGTGGGATGAAAAAGCGGAGGAACTTCAAATTGCAGCAGACAGGAAGGACATGAAAACATTCTTCACAGGTTTGAGAGAAATCTACGGCCCTAAACCAAGAGGATTGATCCAACTAAAGGCTATGGATGGTGAAATGGTTTTGCAGGAGAAAGACACGATCCTGGACAGATTTGCAGACCACTTTGACCAACTACTAAACAACCCTGGAGATCTCACTGAAGAGGCTAAAGAAGCTCTAGTGCAGCGACCAGCTGTATCAAGTCTGGATGAACCACCAAATTTTGATGAACTAATGGCAGCTATTAGGACAACACAGGATGGTAAAGCTCCAGGAAGGGATGGAATTCCAGCAGAAGTGTGGAAATTTGGTGGTGTTCAGCTGACCAACTGCCTGCACAAGCTCATCCAAGAGATATGGGATGCCCAGAAAGTACCTCAAGATTGGAAGGATGCAAGTATTGTGCCTTTGTTCAAGAAAGGTGACAGGAAAGATTGTGGAAATTACCAAGGTATATCACTGCTAGCCACTGTTGGTAAGATTATCTCATGTGTACTACTGAACAGACTCAATGAACACATCTCGCAGAATGTACTACCGGAAACCCAGTGCAGCTTTAGAAGTGGAAGAAGCACAATAGACATGATTTTCTGCTTGAAACAGGTTCAAGAAAAGTGTATCGAACAGAACATGACGCTTTATGTAGTCTTCATAGACTTCACTGAAGCCTTCGATACTGTTTCACGACAAGGACTTTAGCAGGTACTCAAGAAATATGGCTGTACAGAGAAGTTTGTCAGCCTGATCGAGGCACTCCATACAGGTGTGCAAGCAAACGTGGCAATGAGTGGTTCAGTATCTAAAGACTTTTCAGTAAGCAACGGGGTGAAACAAGGGTGTGTGCTGGCGCCTACACTCTTCTCCCTATATCTGGCAGCCATGCTTGAGGCGGCCTTCAAAGACACTTCAGAAGGAGTATACATTCAACCAAGGAAAGAAGCAGACTTGTTCAATGTGGCACAGTTTAAAGCCAAGAGAAAGACATCGATAAAGGTAGTAAGAGAAATTCTCTTTGCCGATGACAGTGTTCTAGTTGCACACAGTGTGGAAGATATGCAATCTTTAGTGGAGAAATTTGCAAGAGCAGCTAGCCAATTCAGCCTCCAAATCAACATCAATAAGACAGAGTGCCTTTATCAGCCACCAAAGTTCCAGTTATCAACATCACTACCAGAAGAGATCAGCATTGGTACAGAGCCACTAGTCAAGTGCAAGACTTTCAAGTATCTAGGGAGTACTGTTTCAGAGAATGCTAGGCTGGAGGATGAACTATCTCTCAGAATGGGAAGAGCGAGCGCTGTGTTTGGAAACTTGAGGGAGAGACTGTGGAACAATCGACATGTGTCTATCCGTGTGAAATGCAAAGTTGACAGAGCGACAGTACTGGCTACTCTATTGTACAGTGCTGAAACTTGGACTGTCTACAGAGTGCAGGTGAAGAAACTCCACGCGTACATGATGAGACACTTTCGAGCCATAATGAACATCTCATGGAAAGACAAGATAACCAACATAGAAGTGTTGAAACGAACTGGTCTACCATCAATGGAGGACATGCTAATACAGATGAACCTGAGATAGCTCGGACATGTTGAGAGGATGGACCACCAGCGTCTCCCTCGGCAGTTACTCTACTCACAGTTATGCAAGGGCAAATGCAATCAGGGTAGACCAAGGCTCAGATTTAAAGACATTGTAAAAAGTTGGACATAGACAGGAGTTCCTGGCAGCGGAAGGCTAAGGACAGAGCTGTGTGTAGGAATCTGATCAGACCTAAATGAAACAGTCATTGTCGCCCATGACAGACTGCTATAATATAGAATATCATTGCAGTATACTATGGGGGAAAAAAAGCATCTGCTTTAAAATTTGTAATTCTTCCCACAACTTTTAGTGCAAAAAAACCCCTCTCAAAACATTGCAACTTTTCAAAAAAGCTCCTTCAAATTCAGGCTTTTTGGGCCGCAACAATCAAAAACATCCCACAAAATGCTGGAGGGACTGTTTAACGATTGTTCGATACCAACTAAACAGCAGCTTTCACTTTTGGGAAAGGCTATAAAAGTTTGGTGGCTTGTTCCCACCCCAACAAAGCTCATGGGAGTACAAATGGTTGCCTGCCCTAGCAGAAGAACAAACAAGAGTGGGAGCCATCAGTTTGCACTGTTTAAATGCAGTGACATTTCTGCTGAAAAGGCCAAAAAAGATGGGGAAAAGGTTCAAGATTTAGGCATTTTTCTGTGTACTACTGTATATCCCAACAGGGGAAGGAGAAGAGGGAGAAACTGGAAATACCAAGCTAACTTTGGGTAAGGCTGTATTTACCTTGGGTGAAGCATGGGTGACATAATTGATTACTGATACCTGTCAGAGAAGGGCTCGGAAGACTTACACCAGTGTTTCTTCCACACAGCTTTACTTGGGCAGCCCACCCAGTTACACTAACAGCCACAATTGCACTTGTAATCTTATTGGCTGTAAGGCTTGTATCAGTTTTATCAAGGCAGTAAGTAAGAGTAAAACAATTTTTTTTTCAATCTGCAATTAATGAAAACAGTTAAGTTATTCATCAGTGGGTATATTCTTTACTTATATATTGTTCTAAATTATCATTTTTCAGCACTACCTTTTAAATAAAATGAATTATATTTACACCACATGCTCATGAACTTGCTATGAAACTCTTCTTACAGTATGCCATATAGCCCAGCTAAGATGAGTTCTTTGCATTAATCTGTCTGCAACCAAATTAAATGCATGAACGACAGTAGGGTCTAGTTCCATATGTGTGTAACTTTCAGCAAGACAGAAATCAACCAAATAGGGGTACCCAACCTACGTATATGCCGACATAGGATACTGTTGTACGAGGTGAACAACTCCACAGTCTAGGAGGTAATGCTGCTCCAACTTCAACACAATTTATTCCACTGGCATAACAGCTACGGCTACTACTGCAGTGTTAACTTCCCAGCAATATGGCCTAAAATTTTCTTGATGCCAAAATCCAAAACCTGCTTGCCCCTGGGCCTACTGCGTAAATGTTTGCCAGAGATCTTTGGCTGCATGCATTGGATGTCATTGCATATACACGTTCCAACCTCAACAATATAGCAAATGTGGCATGCAATTGTTACCATTACTGCCTCGGGTATATTTGAATGAGGCCGCACAGATAATACAAAATAAAGTATGGCATGCCTGAATGACGCATTGGCATCACTTTAATTACAGGTTTATGTTTCATGTTTGAAAATACCTATGATTTTATGTCCAAAACCAGTTGATTCAAAGTGACACACAACTGGTTCTAACATTTGTCAAGTCTAAATTATTGCTTGTACTCGATGTTCTTGTCACCAGAGAGGAAGAAGAGCATTGTTCTTCAGCATTCATCCTAGAAATTAAAGGTGACCACTAACTAAATTGCTTTTGTGCAGTGAACAAAGCAAACTGTTTAAGTCAGTTTTTCAGCAGAGTGAGCCATCAGATCAGAAAGTTGATCATTTATTCTAAATGGACAAGCAGCTTCAAAGAAAGTGTATTCTCCATGGATCTACTATGCTAGGCAGTAGAAATAGCCTTATATATGTGCACTAGCTCTGTCAGGGTCATTTAAAGGCCCCATTCACTCAAACGTGTGTTTGTGGGTTTTAGCCTTCTAAAATGTTTTCTTGAGTCACATGATTACAGTAAAAATATTAAAATCTCTTTTCATTTAGAAATAATAATTATTATTATTATATGTTAACATTTAGACAGAAGCTGGTTTTGCCTTTCCATTTTTCCCCTACATGACCAGCAAATGATCTGGTCTTCAGCTGCAACCCATCACTGTGCTATTGGCTGTTATGATTCAATCCCCGCCCTGCATTTGAGACTAAGTCGTTAGCTTCAGTGCTATCATGGAGGTAGGTTAGCAAGCATGGTTTAGTGGCATTTTAGTTAAATTCCTGGCATCCCTCTTCTCACCTGGTTCATTAATTCACAGTCTATAATATATTGTATGTCATTCTGGCTTATTTTGTTATTTTTTTGCCATGATGTAGCTGAACCGTTGGTTTGCCTGTTGCTAGCTTAACTGTCTGATGATGGTCGGTTTTGATCACTATTTCCTATAAATTCTATTCACCTTTACAGGAATCCTTGTTCATCTACCAACACTTGACCATATATGTACATTGTTATTTCAGCTCATTTTACTATAAATGATTTTAGTCTGACTGAAACCAAAGGTGGCTAGTGGTGTTAGCAGTTTCCCATTCACTTATTCATGATTGTTTCTGTGCTTATTATACTCCAGGGACTGATCATAGCCTATTGACCGCTGAAACCACACATTCCTGTCCACCAGTGATGCTTTTCATTCCTTCTTTAAGACAGACTCATGGCAGTTGGCTCAGGTTCACCACCCGAGCTAGGAGTTTGCCAGCTAACATTAGCAACGGTGATGGAAGGAGAGTGGGGTTAACTATGGCTCATGAGCATTTAAAGAGGCATGCACTGAAATGAACCATTCTGAGGACATCTGCAAAATAAAATGGTGATGCTGCAACTGAATAAGTCAGAGCAATATGTCGCAAACATTTCATTAAGACCTGTGGGAACTGTCAGTATGGGGAGAAAGAGATTAAATGAGACTTTTGAATGCATAAAACCTCAAATCTAAAATTTAGTTATCAATGTTTTTATCCATTCCTTCTAGTTTTGTTTTGTATACATTCAAATTTTCAATGCAGCTAAAGTAGCATTTTTATAGCATCAGAGCAGACATACTGACACAAAGATGTTTTCTTTAACCTTCACCTCTCATCTGAAACACGTGACTGTGTGACAGGCAGAGAGCCAGCTGTGAGCCATCATGTATCACAGGTCTCCCATTGTTTTTCAGTGTTTTCTAATCATGCCCTACATGATCTGTTTTAGTCCAGCCACTCGAACATCCACTTGTCTCCACCGCAATTGAATTCCGTTCTCAGTCTGTCAAGGGCGTCCAACAGATGAAATTTAAACATTTTCTTCTCCTCAGTGGGAACACATGGAGGAGTAGCCAGCCTAGCATAGCCATGGCTCTTCCTTCCTTTTCATCACTTTCTCTTTTTCCTGTTGCCGGTTTTGCTCTTGGCAGAAAAAAAGAGCATTTTAACCCCTTGATGTCTTTTTTCTTTTCCAAGTAATAAACTTTTGGATATTTTTTTTTCATGTTTCCTCTTCTTCTCTTGGGAATTCACTTTTAAATGCTCCTTTTTATTCAATCTTCACACTGCTGCTTGATTCTCTTATCTTTCCTTTACTTTTATTAATGAAGACAGATTAGAGATAAACAGTGAGTAAACAGCTGTTGTTTGTCTAGTTGTGATGCCGTAGCAGCAACCTTCCTGGATCCTTCCAGCATCCTTCCAACCTTCCAGCATCCTTCCTTGGATCATTTACAGAGTACGTCTAGATAGTTGTTCTTTGAAATATTACTTGGTTACCAACAGAGATGGGAAGCTATGAAGTACAAATACTTTGTATACTTACAGTACGTAAAATTTTCTGGTAGCTGTACTTTGGGTATTTTATGACATTTTTACACAAATATCCATACTTTCTACTTGTTCCATTTTTAAACATGCTCATTACTTTAGCTTTGAGGCATTTCAGGTAAGTTTTTGTATCAGGAAGCATCAATGTGCTTCCCAACAAGAAATTTTAACTTAAATGAATGAGACAAAATCTCCTGGAAAGGACGACCCCTTGGTGTATAGATCAATACATATCACAAATATTATATATAAGTATTGAGGATAAAGATATAGTAAAGGTGAGATTAAATGAAATAAACTTGTACCTTAATTTATAGCTTATTTCACATGAGTTGTCTAAATGAACTAGTGATATTTTTTTTATTATTTCAAATGGTTTTATAGTCTACACAGTATAATGAAGCAAAGTTTTCAAAATTCTTTTATACTTTAAGTATACGTCTGAGGCTGTACTTTTTGGAATGGAGTTACTACTTGTGCTGCACCAGAGTTGTTTTTTCCACAGTTATCTGTGCTTCTACTTAAGTAAGGAATATGTGTACTTCTGCCTCCTCTGGCTACGAGTGCTGCAATTCATAATGATATAGTGTATACTGTAGAGTGTAATCATTAATAATCGGTGGAGGCCATTATTGGATTTTATTAGATGATGTACAGTTTTGGCTTGAAGTTACTGCAGATTATAGCAGCATAGTCTTAATATAGTCTTGGTATTTTGAGATATTCCACTTATAAAGTGTGATGGGAAGCTAATATAGAAAAAAAAAATTGTGTGAGTACTGAACTCGGTGTATAAAGTCTGCTGAGAGATTGATGATGTTGTCAATCAAGCTCTGTCACTTAGCCACTGATGACTGAGAGGAGGTGTGAATGCCAGTCTGTGGTTTCAGTATCTGTGTGGATGCAAGGGCACTGGCAAATTAAATTTGTTAGGCCATATGAGTCCAAGGCAGAAGTTGACATGCTGTCAAAAATTTGAGCTCTTGAGACGAGTGCACGATCACATGCATGTACACATGTATGCTGTGTACACAACGAGAGGATATGCTAGCTACTGTATATGAAATGAGCTATGACCTTCTAAGAGGTATATACAGTGGCAGTTTTATTACAGCACTCAGTCTTTTTGGGTAGGAGTCTATCAGCGTGGCACATCTTGATGTGGCAATATTTGCCCACTCTTCTTTGCAAAAACGCTCCAAATCTGTCAGATTGCGAGGGCATCTCCTGAGCACAGCCCTCTTCAGATCACCCCACAGATGTTTGATCGGATTCAGGTCTGGACTCTGGCTGGGCCGTTCCAAAATCTTAATCTTCTTCTGGTGAAGCCATTCTTTTGTTGATTTGGATGTGTGCTTTGGATCATTGTCGTGCTGAAAGATGAAGTTCCTCTTCATCTTCAGCTTTCGAGCAGAAGCCTGAAGGTTTTGTGCCAGCACTGACTGGTATTTGGAACTGATCATAATTCCCTCCACCTTGACTAAGGCCCCATTTCCAGCTGAAGAAAAACCGCCCCAAAGCATGATGCTGCCACCACCATGCTTCACTGTAGGTATGGTGTTCTTTTAGTGATGAGCAATGTTGTTTTTGCGCCAAATATACCTTTTGGAATTATGGCCAGAAAGTTCAACCTTGGTTTCATCGGACCATAACACATTTTCCCTCATGCATTTGGGAGATTTCAAATTTGTTTTTGCAAAATGTAGCTGGGCTTGGATGTTTTTCTTCGTAAGATAAGGCTTCTGTCTTTCCACCCTACCCCACAACCCAGACATATGAAGAAGACGGGGGATTGTTGTCACATGTACTAAACAGTCAGTACTTGCCAGAAATTCCTGCACCTCCTTCAAGGTTTCTGTCGGCCTCTTGGCAGTCTCCCTGACCAGTTTTTCTCGTGTTTTCGTCAGTTTTGGAAGGACGTCCAGTTCTTGGTAATGTCACTGTTGTGCCATATTTTCTCCACTTGATGATGACTGTCTTCACTGTGTTCCATGGTATATTTAATGCTTTGGAAATTCTTTTGTACGTTCTCCTGACTGATACCTTTGAATAATGAGATCCCTCTGATGCTTTGGAAGCTGTGTGCGGACCATGGCTTGTGCTGTAAGATGTGACTACAAACATGTCAGGAAAAGCCTACTAGAACAGCTGAACTTTATTTGGGGTTAATCAGAGGCACTTTAAATGGTGGCAGGTGTGTGCTGACTCCCATTTAACATGAGTTTAAACGTGCCTGGTTAATTCTGAACACAGCCACATCCCCAGTTATAAGAGGGTGTGCATATTTATGCAAACAGGTTATTGTAAGTTTTTTTTATTTTTCCCCTGAAAAGATTTCAGTTGGTTTTTCAATTGGGTTGTACAGGTTATAGGTCACATTAATGGTGGACAAAGTTTTGAAATGATTTTTCTTGGTCTCATTTTTTTACAGCACAAAACCCTGGCATTTGAACAGGGGTGTGTAGACTTTTTATATCCACTGTATGTGAGGGGAACAATCAAACCTGCAGGCCTTGCATGGACTGAGTGTGTCTTCAACACTTGCTGCACCCTTCTGAACAATCCGTAGATGCTGCCCATCTTTCTCTGGCATTGCTCCCCTCCAGCTGAGACAGCTCTCAGCACCACATGAGGTTAGACTTCCCTGAACAGTTTAGTTATTTAGACAATTAAGACAAACAATAACAACCTTACTGAGGGGAAAAAAGAGGAAAGTGTTCAGTCACACCATAAATGTGGGTACAGTGTAGAACTCTGATCTCTCTGCTTCCTCCCGGGGTGTGGCTTCTTCTCTTATAAGCAAGCGGGAGAAGCTACACACCTCTCCTGCCACACATGGCCCACATCCCACTGCACCTTCAGAAGGTCAGAAATCATATTCTTAAAATGCGTGTGACAATGTTCCAGTGCAAGGCTTGACCTTTAAAAACAAAAAGAAGAGACCACTGCAAAATTGTTCTTAAATTAGCATCTCTACATGTATGGTAGCCATTCAGTTGAGTATCTGTTGAGCTTCATGACAAGAACACCTCAGTCTACTTAAAGATGGATTCACTCTACAATGTTTGGACCGACTTAATGGCGTTTTGGCAAACAAAAGTTAATGATTGCTGGTGTTTATTGGCAAATGCCGGCGAAAGTTGTGTACTTTGAAAATTTTCAGCCTGCTGAAAATTTGCCGACATTTGGAAATACACATTGGTGAAATTTGTGCTCAGTTTGTAAGAGTTCCTGAGCGCTGGGCTAAGTTATGCAGAGTTTACCCAAGTCAGCCTAAGTTAAAGCTGGGTTCGCTCTATAGCGTTTGGACCGACTTTTACAGACGTTTTGAAAAATCAGAGAAATACTCAGCGCAGGTCAGCAGACATCAGCGTCAGGTGAGGCTCATATAAAGATCAGTGTTTGTGGAGGCTTCCTGCCATTCTGCTTCTGGAGTGAACACATCCCCATTGGGCATACGTTTCAGTATTTATTTTCATTTTATATTCCTATGTAGATACTTCTGCATACCATTTTCCCCTGTTCATTCATGCATTCATCTAAAAAAATAATAAAATAATGCATAGACTCCAACACTAAGTCCGCAATTAAAATGTGAATGTAGATGGAATAAAAAACTATTTAGTGAATCATGATATAAATAAAATGACGGGTGATTATATTTTGACTGTTACACCTCTCTCCATTAAAATAACATAAAATCCTGTTAAATGTCATTGACTTTTTGACACCACATCAGCGCTGTTTGATTCCCACATTGGAAGTGAACCAATCCTGGAGAATGATTATGCACTGAGCAGAAAATTAAGAACAGTAAATTTCTCAATGAGATTTTTTTTTTCTTTTGGGCTGTCACGTTTTGGGGAGATTACATGCAGCCTAAGTGTCCACCAAATGCGTTTTTTGTCACCTGACCATCCTGAACGTCTTTTTTCAGCACTTGTGTGCTGCGCTCTGGAAAAAAAAAAAAGTCTGTGCCTGGTATCCCAGCAACAGCTTGTCACTCAAAGTTCAGCACTTCTGCTTTTCCTATGGTCAGACTTTCTACTTATTTTTAATAGCAGTCTCTAAATAACTATGGACAGGAAACATATTCTAGCATTAGCTCAAGTAGGTTCATTTTGTCTTCTTTTAATTATTTATCTTTTGTTCTTATTAAAGACAAAAATAGAATAGAAAGGAGATGTCTTTACCTTCTTAACATGTTTCGAATGTACACTGCAGCCTTTTTTTCTTTTGGGCTGTCACGTTTTGGGGAGATTACATGCCTTCGTCAGAAGGCTGCAGTGTACAGTCGAAACATGTTAAGAAGGTAAAGACATCTCCTTTCTATTCTATTTTTGTCTTTAATAAGAACAAAAGATAAATATTCTAGCATTGGTAGCAGTTCTGGATGCAAAATATGATGACATGGAAAGCAGGAGTCTGAGTAGAGAATGCACCGGCATCCTATGTCCCGCCCTTCCTTAATTCTGATTGGCTGCTTAGAAAGGTCTGACATTGACAGCTCAGCTGCAGTCCGAAAAGTTGAACTTTTTTCATCTCTGAGCGCCCTGACCGCCACGACAAAAAGTGGCCACCACCGAGAGTGTGCAGAAAAATCCCACAAACAATTCAACAATTCAATTCAAAACTAAAAGTCAATTAAATGTCAAATGACTAAATGCCAGATCAAATGTCTGTATACACATGTGGACAAAATTGTTGGTACCCCTCTGTTAATGAAAGAAAAACCCACAATGGTCACAGAAATAACTTGAATCTGACAAAAGTGGTAATAAATAAAAATTCTATGAAAATTAACCAATGAAAATCAGACAATGCTTTTGAATTGTGGTTCAACAGAATTATTTTAAAAAACAAACTCATGAAACAGGCCTGGACAAAAATGATGGTAACCTTAACCACTTGCACTCCGGGCAATTTTCCTAAAAATGCCAAAAAAAAAACATGCCCAAAGTAAATCGAAAGCTGTTATTCAACCCTTTGCAGCATCTTCATGGGGTTGGTCTCATTTAAAAGAAAACACTTTGAATTTTTTGGCAAAAAAAACATAATCTCTCTATGTGCTCCGGCCACTGAGTTACAGTCATCTAAACATACTGAACTTGAAGAAAAAAAATTTGGACACAGTGTTTTTTTGGATACAAATGCTTGTAAATAACACACAGCTGTCTGATCCGGCTGGAAAATGCAACAGAAATGTAGAACCAAGTGTTATCCAGCAGAGATCCAAATTTGGTAACAATACCACAAAAAATGAATATTTTACACAGCTTTGTTCTCAGGCTGTTCCCAGGCGTTTTGGAACTGTGCCAAATTGTGCCAAATGGCAAATTGCATGTTTTCACAGCGGCTCCCCCCCCTCGCTACTGTGTGTGTGTGTGTGTGTGTGTGTGTGTGTGGGGAACCGTGAACGGACCGTGAACGCCCCCCCCCCCTCGCTACAGAAGAGGGCCATCGCTACATGATGGAATAGACTGATATGATTCCTCCCGCGGACCGGGGAGCGTTCGGACCGCCCCCCCCCCCCCCCGCACCTCTTCTGCAGCGGGTGGGGGGGGGTTCACGGTTCACGGACCGTGTTCACGGTCCGAACACGGCAAATGAACCGTTTATCGCGGCGCACGCACTTCGTGCGCAGTACAGTTGTAATTTACCGATCGGTCAAAAGTCATTTTTGGATTACAGTTTTCAGGGATAAATAATAATTTAGCTTATAACACCTTACCTCTTCAAAGCAGCAGAGTCGTGGCGAACAGCTCTTCCCACGCGTCAGACGAACGCGACGCTGCTCCGCTCGTGGATCCCGATCAACATAATTCCATTATTGCCGTTTTGGCGAATGATTTACGACTTTTGTCGTCGGCCTCCGTCTATTCTGCTGGAATGAGTGCAGGTCCCACTTGTGGGTGTTTTCCATGCTGCTGGGTGAGCCTGGGTCTGTAGGAGATTCGTACAGAGTCCTTCTGCAGCAGTAAATATGGCTTCACCCAGCCAGAATTTCTGTGCTTCAATTGGCTCCTGCGTTCACAGTAGGCGGGTCCTCCTTCCTAGATTTTCATTCATTGGCTCCTCAAGGTTTCAGAAACCCAATTCAAGGCTCTTATTAGTCGAATGAGAGGTCAATCAGATGAACTAATCTGTTCGCGGCTGTGTTTGCAGATTTTTTTTCCAGTGGCGCTTGGAGGGCACACCACCTACATCATCACCATCAATATCCTTATCATGCGTCATGCGCACGAGGGCACACGAGCGCGCACGAGCGCGCTCTCGCGCGCCCTCGTGCGTCATAGGACGCAGAGACTTGCCCGCCCGCGGAACAACGGAGCGCAAGTGGTTAACTTAATATTTTTTTTGAGGCAATCACTGCAATCAAACGATTTCTGTAACTGTCAATGAGACTTCTACACCTCTCAGCAGGTATTTTGGCCCACTCCTCATGAGCAAACTGCTCCAGTTGTCTCAGGTTTGAAGGGTGCCTTCTCCAGACGGCATGTTTCAGCTCCTTCCACAGATGTTCAATAGGATTTAGATCAGGGCTCATAGAAGGCCACTTTAGAATAGTCCAATGTTTCGCTCTTAGCCATTTTTGGGTGTTTTTAGCTGTGTGTTTTGGGTCATTATCCTGTTGCAAGACCCATGACCTGTGACTGAGACCAAGCTGTCTGACACTGGCCAGCACATTTCTCTCTAGAATACCTTGATAGTCTTGAGATGTCATTGTACCCTGCACAGATTCAAGACATCCTGTGCCAGATGCAGCAAAGAACATAACAGAACCTCCTCCATGTTTCACGGTAGGGACAGTGTTCTTTTCTTGGTATGCTTCATTTTTGCATCTGTGAACATAGAGCTGATGTGCCTTGCCAAAAAGTTCCAGTTTTGTCTCGTCTGTCCATAGGACATTCTCCCAGAAGCTTTGTGGCTTGTCAACATGCAGTTTGGCAAATGCCAGTCTGGCTTTTTTATGATTTGTTTTCAACAGTGGTGTCCTCCTTGGTCATCTCCCATGAAGTCCACTTTGGCTCAAACAACGACGGATGGTGCGATCTGACACTGATGTACCTTGACTTTGGAGTTCACCATGAATGTGTTTAGAGGTTATTCTGGGCTCTTTTGTTACCATTCGTATTATCCGTCTCCTTCTGCGGCCATGTCCAGGGAGGTTGGCTACAGTCCCGTGGATCTTAAATTTCTGAATAATATGTGCAACTGTAATCACGGGAACATCAAGCTGCTTGGAGATGGTCTTATAGCCTTTACCTTTAACATGCTTGTCTATAATTTTCTTTCTAATCTCCTGAGACAACTACTCTCCTTTGCTTCCTCTGGTCCATGTTTAGTGTGGTACACACCATGTCAACAAACAGCACAGTGACTACTTGTCACCCTTTAAATAGGCCGACTGACTGATTACAAGTTTGTAGACACCTGTGATGTTAATTAGGGGACACATCTTGGTTGAACATGTCCCTATGGTCACATTATTTTCAATCTTTTCTAGGGGTACCATCATTTTTGTCCATGCCTGTTTCATGAGTTTGTTTTTTTAGAGTAATTGTGTTGAAGCACAATTCAAAAGCATTGTCTGATTTTCATTGGTTAATTTTCATAGAATTTTTTATTTATTACCACTTTTGTCAGATTCAAGTTATTTCTGTGACCATTGTGGGTTTTTCTTTCATTAGCAGAGGGGTACCAACAATTTTGTCCACGGCTGTAAATATATACCATAGATTAAACAAATTTTAAAAAAACATGTCATATACACCATGTTATCACCAAACAAATACTGCACATTGTCCTCTTACATATATATGCTGCACGGTGGCGCAGTGGTTAGCACTGCGGCAGCACAGTTTACCCTTGGCCGGGGGATTGTGGGGATCGTGGGATCGTGGGTTCGATCCCAGCCCCCGACCAACAGTGAACTGTGTGGAGTTTGCATGTTCTCCCCGTGTTGCGTGGGTTTACTCCGGGATTTCTCCGGTTTCCTCCCACATGCCAAAAACATGCAGGTTAGGTTAATTGGAGACTCTAAAGTGGCCCTAGGTAAAGACATGCATGTTAGGTTAATTGGCTGTTCTAAATTGTCCCTAGATATCTGTTTCCTATAGGCCCTTAGAATAGAGGGTTCGTATTAATGAAAGCGCTTTGAGTGGTCTTTGTGACTAGAAAAGCGCTATATAAGTGCAGGTTAGTTAGTTAGATATATTTTCTTCTTTTTTTTTTTAACTCCCTCTTCTCTCTATTTCTCTTTCGTTCCTGCATGTCTGATCTGAGTTTTGATCTAAAAACATCTGTTTTCACCAGCATTTCAGTCAACGTTTGCCAATGGAGCTTAACTTAGGCTGACTTAGGCGAACTAGCCATAACTTTGAGGACCTTTTATAAACTGAGCACAACTTCCACCAACGTTTATTTCCAAACGTCGGCAAATTTTCAGCATGCTGAAAATTCTCAACAAATACAACTTTCGCCAACAAACACCAACTATCATTAACTTTTATCAACTTTTGCCAGCAGAGCCAGATGTTTGCCAAAACGTCAGTAAAAGGTGGTCCAAACGTTGTAGTGTGAATCCACCCAAAAAAGCAGGTTCACAATGGCAGGAAGCCTCCACAAACGCTGATCTTTATATCAGCGTCGCCTGACGCTGATGTCAGCTGACCTGCACTGAGTATTCCTTTGCTTAAGTTAACCTAAGTTGGCAACTGCTACACATACACTAGCCTAAGTTGGCAAAAGTTTGACAACGCTGGATGCAACGCTGGCAAATGCTAGCAAAAGTTCATAAAAGTTTGTAAAAGTTCATCAAAGTTGGTGTGTGCTCACAAACATAATTTCACCAACGTTTGGACTAATTTCTCTGATTTTTCAAAACGTCAATAGAAGTTGGTCCAAATGTCATAGTGTGAACCCAGCTTAAGGAAGTACTGAATAGGTCATCATCTAAGCATGGTAAGAACATGAAAGCTGTGAATAAAAATCAGAATTACTACACAAACACAGATTATAGTTCTTCCTAAGTTAAAACTTAAGAATTATAATGTTTAAGAATGAACATAAACATGTTTTCTTTGCATCAATCTCTAAATTCAAGGGATCTCTGTCTGTTTGTGTGTCTGTCTATGTTCCTCAGACATCTCTCAAACTGTTCCTCAGACTGACCTAAGGTTTTATATGTGGTTTCGAGGGTGTGCATCCCCAAATATGGAGTCACTCAGTCAAAATATATAATTTTTATCAATAAAAGTTTAGCCACTGCTGTGTGACTGCTCTCTGTGTCCTGGCTTCAAGAAGTGTGGGCGGGGTTTCAGATTGACTCCATGTTCACTGGATAATACACCGCATCGTGGCCATGCTGATTGGACAGTACGCGGCATCACGACCTGTCAGTCACCACAGTGTTCCCTGGACAAAACAAGGAAGTGAAAAATGACAAATTTGACTAGAAAAAGATAATACTGAAGATTTAATGCTTAAAAAAATTAAACTATAAAGTTGCCGTGTTTGCGTAGATCTAAAGGATAATTTGGCATATGTATGGCATATATATGGAGCGTCAGTGGGGACCCGGGTCTGACAAAGAATACCGGTGTATCAACACAGAACATGCCAGTTTAAGCAGCAGCCTAACCGGGCGGACCACGGTCCTTCTCGGGGAAGAACACTCAGCCTGCCCCGGTCAGCGGTAGACGGGAGTCCCTTTGCAGGATCACGACTCACCGTCGCTGGTGGCGTTCCTCTCAGTGTGCTCGCACAATTATTAAAAGTTAATTATTAAAAGTTAATAGTTGTAGAGCAGAATGCCCAGATCAACTGCATATCATATGCGGCCACGTGCATGATTTGACTGAAGAGCGACCGTCACCAAACTGGACCCAAAAATGCTCAATAACTCATAAAAGATCAGACAAATAAGTGATCTGACAAAAAAAATAAACAAGCGGTTCTTAAACAGTGACTAATATTGGATGTCCCATTCATTTTCAATTATTCTGTAATTAATATTCACACAATCAAATAAATCTCACTTCAGTCCGTTTCATATTTGTCAAAGTCTAACATGTGATTGCCTACATAGTATAGGCTACACCTCTGTATTCCACTTTCAAACACGGCTTACACGGCCTGGCTCAAAGGCACGCTAACTGATGGCGATAAAAAAATGTTATTTTCAATAAAGTGAAAAAAGATAAGATAAGATAAGCCTTTATTAGTCCCACAATGGCGAAATTCCAGGATTGCAACAGCACAGGGATAGCAACACTCAGAGCAATAATTAAGAAGATAAGAAAATAAGAGCAGTGAATATACATATGTACACATAAATATATAAATATACTGTATATACACAGTGCAGAGCATTGTAGCTAGATGGAGTAAACAGCATAACCGTTTACTTAGTTATCCTACATAGTATGAATATGTACCCATACATATTGTCACCCTCCGTAGTGACTGATATTGTCCTAGTTGTATACTGGAGGGGACCATTTGTGTAAGTCTATTGCGTCTTTTGCATTCAATTCTATTAGGTCGTCACGTTTTTTTTGCTATCTCTGCAAGCAGCCCTGCTTAGGTTATACAGTCTGACAGCCGTAGGTAGGAAGGATCTGCGAAACCTCTCGGTCGCGCACCTAGGATGATGTAGTCTACTGCTAAATGAGCTCCTCAGTGCGTTCAGTATGTCCTGCATAGGGTGGGACTCGGACTCCAGCAGAGATGACAGTTTAGCCACCATCCTTCTCTCTCCTATCTCCTCCACTGGGTCAAGGCGTTGCCCCAGGACAGAGCTAGCTTTCTTGATTAGTTTGTTCAGTCTCATCCTATCAGCTGCTGTAATGCCACTGCCCCAGCAGACCACTCCAAAAGTGATGGCTGATGCCACCACCGTGTCGTAGAATGTCTTCAGCAGCGCCCCTTGTTCACAAAAAGACCTGAGCCTCCTCAGTAGGAAGAGCCTGCACTGTCCCTTCTTGTAGAGTGCGTCAGTATTGTGTGACCAGTCTAGTTTATTGTTCAGATGAACACCCAGGTACTTGTAGGATGTCACCATCTCAATGTCTGTTCCCTGGATGTTTACTGGTGCTGTGAGGGGTTGTCCTTGCCTGCGGCAGTCCACCACCAGCTCCTTAGTTTTCCTCGCGTTGATCTGGAGGTAGTTCCGATGGCACCAGTCCACGAAGTTCTGGATAAGTCCTCTGTACTCAGCTTCATCTCCGTTGGAGATGAGGCCGATGATCGCAGAGTCGTCAGAGAACTTCTTTAGATGGCAGTGCGTTGTGTTGTGTGAGAAGTCCGCAGTATAAAGGGTGAACAGGAAGGGAGCCAAAACCGTTCCCTGGGGGGCCCCCGTGCTACCGATGATCGTGTCGGACACACAATCCCGGGTTCTCACAAACTGTGGCCGGTTAGTGAGGTAGTCCAGGATCCATGATGACAGGTGCTGGTCCACCCCTGCGCACAGCAGCTTGTCCTTCAGGATCATTGTTTGGATGGTGTTAAAAGCACTGGAGAAGTCAAAAAACATGATCCTCACCTCATTCCCGGGCTTCTCCAGGTGGGACAGAGAACGGTGAAGGAGGAAGATCACTGCATCCTCCACCCCAATGCCATGCTGGTAGGCGAACTGGAGTGGATCCATCGCTGGTCCCACCAGGGGGCGGAGATGAGCAAGGAGCAGTCTCTCCAGGGTCTTCATCATGTGAGACGTCAGGGCCACTGGTCTGTAGCTGTTCAGGTCTTTGGGGTGGGAAGTCTTTGGTACAGGTACCACACAAGATGTTTTCCACAACTGTGGTACCCTCCCCAGCTTCAGGCTCAGGTTGAAGATGTGCTCCACAATCCCACACAGCTGGTCTGCACAGGACTTGAGGAGCTTTGCGCTGATGCCGTCCGGTCCCGAGGCCTTCCTCGCCTTGATCTTCCTCAGCTCCGTTCTCACCTGGGTCTTAGTGAGGGTCAGGTTGGGGGGCTGTGTGCTGGGCGTGGGGGGGGGTGTTGGTGGAGTGGGGTGTGGACAGCAGGTCTCGATGACTTTAGAGGCAGCAGTGGTTGTTGTGCAGTTGGGGGGGGAGGGCGGTTGGTCAAACCTATTAAAAACTGGTTCAGATTGTTCGCCCACTCCCTGCCCCCCGTGGCCTGGGAGGAGGTATTCTGGAGCCCAGAGATGGTTTTAAGGTTTCTCCAGACCCTGCTGATGTCGCTCTGTTGCAGCTTGTCCTCCATCTTCTCCCTGAAGCTGTCCTTGCCTTCTCTGATCTTTCTCCTCAGCTCCCTCTGTACGGACTTCAGCATCTCCCTGTTCCCCGACCTGAAGATCCTCTTCTTCTCTCTCAGAAGTGTTTTTATCTCAGTTTTGAGCCAGGGTTTGTTGTTCGAGCAACACTGTATGGTCTTGGTGGGTATGGTGTTGTCCACACAGAAGCTGATGTAGTCCGTGATGGTGTGAGTGAGGCCATCGATGTCCTCACCATGTGGATCGCAGAGCTGCTCCCAGGCAGTGGTTTCAAAACAGTCCTTTAGCGTGTCCATTGCCTCCTCAGACCATAATGTCACTGTGCACATGACCGGAGGTTGTCTGTGTATTAGGGGTTTGTACACCGGCAGGAGATGAACCAAGTTGTGATCTGATCTCCCGAGTGGGGGGAGTGGTGATGAGGTGTACGCCTCCTTAGTGTTTGCAAAGAATAAGTCAAGTGTTTTATTGTCTCTAGTGTGGCATGTGACATACTGGGTGAACGTGGGTTGAATGGGGGACAGTGAAATATGGTTGAAATCACCTGAGATGAGGAGAAGAGCATCTGGGTGTTCTGTCAGCAGCCTGCCAGTTACTGAGTGGATGACGTCACGCGCTGTCACAGCGTTTGCTGTCGGATTTGCATAAATAACAATGCAAATCACGTGTGAGTATTCCCTCGGGGGATAGGTTGGCCGCATGCTAACATCTAGCAACTCAATGTCTTTGTTGCAGTGTTGTTGTTTAATCGTGATATGTCCCGGTCTGCACCAGCTGTTATTGACATACATTATCACTCCTCCGCCCCTTGCCTTCCCACTGTCTGGTGTCCGGTCTGCCCGTATTGGGTGGAAACCCTCCAGTTCGATGTTAGCATCTGTTGCTAGTTCTGTTAGCCACATCTCAGTAAACAACATCAAGCTAGTCTCTCTGAACACGCTCTCGTAGCGGGAGATAGCCGCTAGCTCGTCAGTCTTATTGAGTAGCGATCGTACATTCCCCATAATAACGGATGGGAGGACGGGTCTGTACCTTACATTCCTCGCCTGCCGTCTTACTCCAGCTCAACATCCACACCATTTTCGTCTTATTTCTCCCGGTATGTTGAGTTGTTGCGTTAGCATCGTTGGCCGGTTAAGTGCTAACAGCTGGTCTCTATTGTACTTCCTCCTGCAAGAAACAGTGGCTCCGTCCGCTGGTTCAGGAGACATTTGGGCGATCTACGTGTCTGTGATGGAATAAAGGTGTCGCCGGATCAGAAAGATTAGCAAGAGAGCCAGATAGTAAATAGAAATAGGAAGAAATTGATCCACTGTTGCAAAAAGGCAGCCTACTTGTGTGGCGCCGGAAGTGAAAGGTAATGCATCAAGTGTGCTTTTGGCCTGAGGCTGATTTATCATGGAAAACAGCTGAGCTCTGTGGGTCCAGCGATCAGCTGTTTGGATCCACCTTTTTTTACCAAAGGTAAAAAAAAAAAACCATGGAGGGAAGACCCTACAACCTTTGCTCCACGAATGTGGGGCATATCAACCATAGGCTGGATATATTTTCAGCCTGGGGCACATATGTTTTCCAGTTTATAAAACTTTTCACCGGGTCTGAGATGTGTGTGGAAAAAAAAAATGTGTTTTGGATAATGTTTAGAGGGTCAAAAATGCGATCATTTAGGCATAATAATAATAATAATAATCTTCTTGCATCAATAAAAAACAAATGCTTACAGTAGAGTGGCGGTGCTCACATTGTGAGTCTTTGTCAGTCACACCCTCAAGGTTCAGATCATTGGTCTCAGTATCGCCCCAGCGCGACGATATAAGCACCGCCTCAATCTTAGCATTAAAGTTTTAAAAAACCTTTTAATAACAAAATATTGCTAAAATATAAACTGATGCACTACAATGGGTTCCCATATTTGTAACCGTATCCTGTTATAGTACTGCATGAGTTTATTGACAATACACAGAAGAAATTCAGTATTTTACAGAACAGTGATATTGCGGCGGCATGAAATAAAGCGGCGTTGTTGGAGGTTTTAAGTAGAGTTTTATTATCATACCGCCGTCACGGGATCCCCTCTCCAGCCCAAGTGTGTGCAGGCTGGAGCAGGATCCTCTGGCTCTCAGAGAAGAAGACACAGAGTGCGTGTCTGCAGCAGCAGTTGAAGTGAGAGAATGAGAGACAGAACCTGTGCAGTATTTGTACCCAACTCGAACAATACATCAAAGCAGTTTCACAGCAGTTGGTCTGATCACAGGGACTGCAGAACAGGCATGAGACATTTGCATTTGTAAGACCTACATAACAATAGGCAGATTTGCTAGCCTCTGCTCCAGGTGCAGGACAAAGGGGTTACAAGGCACATCTACATATTGATCTGAGTCTCTAGGTCACAGTAAGGACAGGACGCATGAACACTAACTAACTAACTAACTAACCTGCACTTATATAGCGCTTTTCTAGTCACAAAGACCACTCAAAGCGCTTTCATTAATACTAACACTCTATTCTAAGGGCCTATAGGAAACAGATATCTAGGGACAATTTAGAACAGCCAATTAACCTAACATGCATGTTTTTGGCATGTGGGAGGAAACCGGAGAAATCCCGGAGTAAACCCACGCTATACATGAATGGCCATTACATTACATCACGATACATGCAGGGCACATTGCATCAGAATACACGCAGGGCACATTGCATCACAACACATGAATGGCACATAACATCTCAGTAGTGCAGCGGGGAAAACCAAGAGAAAAGAGCTGACTGTCCAGTGTGTTGTGGGGGGGTTGAGTCAACCCGCCACAATATAAACTAAAATAAATATAATGATGTCTGAACAACTGCCATTCTCCAAAGTGCAAGATACACTATTATGAATATAAGTGATAAGAGATCAGACAAATAAGTAATTTGACAAACAAATAAACAAGGACGTGAAACAGTCATTAATATTGGATGTCCCATTCATTTTCCATATTTAGGTATTCTATAATTAATATTCACACAGTCAGATAAATCTTAGTGCCATTTACTCCCTTTTATATTTGTCAAAGTTTAACATGGGATTGCCGACACATAGGCTATACCGCTTCACTTTCAAACACAGCCTACATTTGGGCCTGCAAAGCCTGATTGGGATGCCTGTTTCAGACAGGAATATCTGCATTCTATGGGCAATGCACTCGTAATTTATAAGATCAGGAAGCACATGTAAAAGCAACATCTTTGATTGTTTTGGCCAGTTGTCGTTTTCTGTAAATAAATGCTCTAAATGATGATATTTTAACTTGGAATTTGGTTGAGTTGTTTTCAGTAGGTCAGAGAATAAAACTAAATTGTTCATTTTACTTAAACACATACATATAAACAGTAAAACCAGATTAGTGATAATTTTGCTGTGGTCTCCTTGGCTTCTTGTGGGGGTTTTTTTCACAGCTGTATTTGTACCATCTCTGCCATTACTTGACTGGATCCTGTTCCAGCTGCATTTGAACAGTTTGTCACTTGTGTCCATACCTGTGGCGAGTTTTAACCACTGTTGGTCTCAACAAGAAGCTCAGTTTATAGCGGGAGAAAACCTGCACGGGAATATCTTGCCCTCTGCTCTCAAACATTGTTTTAAAGCAGTGCAATGTAACTTTCTTGTTCCGGGTAAGAACATTTAAAGGACTACAATTATGGCAATTGTGACGCCAGTCCCTACAGCTGATCACAGGGTGCTTAGTTGCTGGTGGGTCAGGGTGTGCCCCGTGGTTGGCTGCTGGGACTCAGGTCCCAGGGACTACACAGTTGTAGTCCTTTCAGTGTTCCTACTGAGAACAGAGCTGCTGCAGGTTACGTTGGAAGTGACATTCACTCAGTCAAAGGTTGACGTACCATCAAAATAATTTTGAAAACATTTTATTTTAATGTGAAAATCTTAGGGTGCTGCTTTAATATAAGTTGTCAAAAAGAATTACATGAAAAATATTCTTGTGTCTTTGTGACTTTTTAAATGACGTGATCTTTTGTGTCACATAAATTGCTACTTACTTCAATTGAAGCTCTGTCAACACAGACTACATGAAAAGGTCCAAAGCTAGACAAAGAACAGGAAAGGTTCTGTCTTCGTCTGTTCTTTTTCCAACTCCTCCACCCCCAAAGTCACAGTGCAGTGACTGATCTGATAAGTCAACCAATTTGCTCACCCACACACTTTCTCCAATACAATCCAGTTTGTCACTACTGATGAGCAAATGGGCCATTTGTTCTGAGCAGCATCACCGCTCTGCTGTTCTGAGGTCCACACTACTCTATTTATTACATATTTCTCAATTTGCAGGCCTTCCCCTCTGTCTGTGGTTTTATTTACAGTAGATGTTCCTCTGTTTCTCTAATGAGCAGAGGAACATACTGTAAATCGATGTTTTTTGTCTGTTTGGCTGGAGAGAGGGACGTTGCAACCTTATAACAGCTCACTGAATAGATTCTGTTTGACCAAAGGAAAAAAAAAAAGACAAATCTTGTATCAGAACTGGCTTTTCTGGGGTTTTCATAATTATAATGACCATGTTTAGAGGCGTACGAATAAACTTATGGTTATGATTGGATTTCTGCAGTTATCTGACTATTCAAGTGGCCATGTAAACAGAGTAAGTGTCATGTCCGCTGCGTAACTTCGCAATGGACAGTTAATACGAGCCCAAAACGCAGGTGAAGTGAACATGTTTATTAACAGAAAGGGGAAGCTCAAAAATACACAAAATACAGGGAAAATGTTCAATGGTTACACAGTCTGGCCCACAAGCGATGGACACCCGAGCTCAGTTGGCAAGATAGGAAGCCCCCACGCTCCCAGGGTGGAGCTGGGCAGCGGTTAGAGAAGGGCGAGAGAGACAAGAGACTTACATGGGGCGTCGGAGCTCAGCGGGCTCTGGGGAATCAACACCGTAGAAGTCCATAGGAAAAGGGTGCCAACAGCTCCAGGGGAAAACATCAGCCCGTGACTACAGACTGAACTGTGTAGGGTAGACTTACGCCAGGACACTTACGCCAGGACACTGAATGCCCCCACTGTCACCCAATCAATACCAAGCAGGCTAATGAGTGACAAGTGGACGCAGATGTGTTGCAGGAGTCTATGTATGAGTAAGTGTGTATGCATGCACGCATGTGTGTGTGTGTGTGTGTGTGTGTGTGTGTGTGTGTGTGCAGGAACAAATGAGAAATAACTGACAGCTGGTGAGTGTCTGGTAGAGAGAGGGGTGTGGCTGTAGACTGGCAAGGGCCAAAGCACAGAGCTCAACCTGCCAGCTGGAGCCAATTAACAACAAATCAGAAGCTACAGCCACAAATCATGGGCGGAGCCGAAACACCAGCTCTGCACATGACAGTAAGCTGATAAAGGCCATGGAAATGGGGTCATTAACTCAAGTGGTTTACTGTCCAATAATCTGGTTACTCAGTGCATGTAAACATGACAAAACTGATTATTGCCATTATCGGTTTATTCCCAGTAATCTGTTTATTGTGACCAAGTAACCAGAGTCATTGACAAATGTTTGTTTCCAGAGACAACGACTTCTTTCGGCTGCTCCCTTTAGGGGTCTCCACAGGGGATCATGTGCCTCCATCTCACCCTATCCCTTGCATCTTCCTCTGTAACTCCAACCCTCTCCATGTCCTCCTTCACTACATCCATGAATCTTCTCTGTGGTCTTCCTCTTTAACTCCTGCCTGGCAGCTCCATCTTCAACATCCTTTGTCCAATATATCCACTATCCCTCCTCTGCGTATGTCCAAACCATCTCAGCCTTGCCTCTCTTACTTTGTCTCCAAACTGCTCAACCTGAGCTGTCCCTCAGAAATACCCATTTCTAATCCTGTCCATCCTAGTCGATCCCACTGATAATCTTAGCATCTTCAACTCAGCCAGCTCCAGCTCTTCCTCCTGTCATTTTGTCAATGCCGCTGTCTCCAAACCATACATCATAGCAGGTCTCACTACCATCTTGTAAATCTTCACTTTCACTATAGCTGTTCTTCTTCTGTCACAAATCACCTCTGACACTCGTCTCCACTCACTCCACCTGCACTCTCTTCTTCACCTTTCTTGTGCATTTTCCATTGCTTTGGATAATTGACCCCAGGTATTTAAACTCATTTACCTCCTCTGCCTCTACTCCTTGGATCTTCACGGTTAGACCTGCCTCCCTCTCATTCACACACATGTATTCTGTCTTTCTTCTACTAACTTTCATTTTTCTTCTCTCCAGAGCATGCCTCTACCTCTCCAGGCTCTCTTCCACCTGCTCCCTACTCTCGCTACAGATCACGATGTTGGTTAGTTAGTTAATTAGTTAGTTAAAGTTTATTCTGAACATCTGAAAAACAAAGCAAAAAAGAAAACAAAGCAGGTGGGCATTCCCCCACAGACAGACACAACAAAATACTCAAACACATGTAATGTTTCCATTTCCTGTTCAAAAAGGAGTGGGAGGAAGTCATAGACTTATTTATTCCCACCTTCTTTCCCCATCATGGCATAAACTATTTTTATAGTCAGCTTCCTGCTTAATATCCCCATTTAAAGAATATAACTCAAGTATACATATACTGTATGTATACAGTACATATACATACACACACACACACATACATACACACATATGATAAAAATAAGATATACATACACAGTACATACACATACGTATGATAAGTACATATATACTATGTAGGCATATGAACATACAAAAGGCACCATAGAAAATAATGACAGATACCAGTACCAACCAAACACAGTCATGTGAAAAAAATTTGGACACCCCTTTAAATATTCAGTTCTTTATTACGAAATGTTCACATATCTATGTCTAACCTTGTTTTTGTTTTTACTTGCATTTTTTTAACATTTATTTTAGCCATTTTAGGTGGGAATGAATGTGGGCGTGTCCTAAAAAAGATGGGGATGCCCTAATTTATTCCTCACTATTTGTTTAGAATTACATATTACAGAAAATTTGAAAAAAAGTCTTTAATTCATTTTTACTTGTTTAGTTTGATTACGTAAACGCCCAGTATTTTTAACATTAATATTAAACATCCGTATGTCCAAATATGTTAAAAAAAAAAACAACACAGGCTTATACAAGGTGTCCTAATTTTTTTCCCATGACTGTAAGAGCTGATGATCTGTAGACACACTCTTCAGTTTTATACTTTAGATAAATCTTTTCCTTTATTTTAAATGGTTTTATATTTTTACATTCTTTTACATCCGCATTCAAACTATTCCACAGTTTAATTCCACAAATTGATTCACAAAACCTTTTTCTTGTATGCACGTACAAAATGTCTTCTGCAAACATCATGGTCCATGGAGACTCCTGCCTGACGTCATCTGTCAACCTGTCCATCACCAAGGCAAACAAGAAGGAGCTCAGAGCCGATCCCTGATGTAATCCCACCCCCATCTTGAATCCATCTGTCACTCCTACAGCACACCTCACCTCCATCTTGTTGTCCTCATAAATGTTCTGCACCACCCTCACATACTTCATTGCAATTCCTGACTTTCTCATACAGTACCACACTTCCTGTCTTGGCACCCTATCATATGCTTTCCCTAGATCCACAAAGACACAATGCAACTCCTTCTGAACTTCTCTATAATTCTCCCTCAACAATCTCAAAGCAAACATTGCATCTGTAGTACTCTTTCTTGGCATGAAACCATACTGCTGCTCACTGATTGTCACCTCTCCTCTTAATCTGGCTTCAACAACTCTTTCCCATATCTTCATAATGTGGCTGATCAACTTTATGCCTCTGTAGTTACTAACTAACTAACTAACTAACCTGCACTTATATAGCGCTTTTCTAGTCACAAAGACCACTCAAAGCGCTTTCATTAATACTAACCCTCTATTCTAAGGGCCTATAGGAAACAGATATCTAGGGACAATTTAGAACAGCCAATTAACCTAACATGCATGTCTTTGGATTGTGGGAGGAAACCGGAGAAATCCCGGAGTAAACCCACGCAACACGGGGAGAACATGCAAACTCCACACAGATCACTGTTGGTCGGGGGCTGGGATCGAACCCACGATCCCACGATCCCCACAATCCCCCGGCCAAAGGTAAACTGTGCTGCCGCAGTGCTAACCACTGCGCCACCGTGCAGCCCACTACAGCTCTGAGCATCACCCTTGTTCTTGAAAATTGGTACCCCACCACTTCTCGACTCCTCAGGCATCCTCTCACTCTTCAAGACTGTGTTAAACGATCAGGTTAAAAAGTCCACTGCCATCTCTCCTAAACATCTCCATACCTCCACAGGTATGTCATCTGGACCAACCGCCTTTCCATTCTTCATCCTTATCAAAGCTGCCCTCACGTCCGCCTTGCTAATCCTCGGAACTTCCTGGTTCTCCTTCATCCATCCTCCTCTCTTTCTCATTTTCTTTATTCATCAGCTCCTCAAAGTGCTCCTTTCACCTTCTCAACACACTCTTGTCACCTGTTAGTACGTTACCATTTCTGTCCTCAATCAACCTAACCTGCTGCACATCCTTTCCAGCTTGATCTCTCTGTCTAGCCAATCAATACAAGTCCTTTTCTTCTGCCTTAGTATCCAGCCTCTCCTACAACTCACTACATGCTTTTTTCCTTTGCTACCTCTCTCTTTGCCATGCTTCTAGATTCCGAATACTCCTGTCTACTTTCTTCATCTCCCTGACCACCCCACTTTTTCTTTGCTAACCTCTTCCTTTGAATTCTTTCCTGTACCTCCTCATTCCACCACCAAGTCTCCTTGTCTTCCTTCCTCTGTCCACTGGATACACCACATACCTTTCTACCCATTTCCCTCAATACTTTTGCTGTACCTTTTCTTCCCTACCACCAAGAGCTTGTATCAACTCCTTCCTGAACTCTGTGCGACCTTCTTCCTCCTGTAAACCCCCATTTTATCTTAAGCTCTGCCTTCATTCTCCTCCTCTTCTTTCTTTCCAAAGTCATCTTACAGACTACTTTCCAATGCTACCTAGCTACATTCTCCCCTGCCACTACCTTGCAGTCTACAATCTCTTTCAGATTTCTCCTTCTGCATAAGATGTAGTCCACCTGTGTGCACCTTCCTCCACTTCTGTGAGTCACCCTTTGTTCCTCTCTGTTCTTGAAGTATGTGTTCACCGCAGCCATTTCCATCCTTTGCAAAATCCACAACCATCTGTCCTTCCACATTTCTCTCCTTAAGACCATACCTACCCAGGACCTCCTCATCACCTCTGTTCCCTTCACCTACATGTCCATTAAAGTCCGCTCCAGTCACCAGTCTGTCCCCCCTGGGAGCACTCTCTATTTGTTTCTAGAGACTATTGTTTAGAAAACTGACATTTTCTAAAAATAACATTAATCTCTTTGGGGATTTGTACAGTCTGGCTAAATGTTGTACCAAGCCTTCTTCTTTTCATTAACTAGGGATTAGATAAACCCTTTCTATCTACTGTGTTGTGCAGTGTGTGTGCTACTGTACAACAGTGTAACTGTCCACGTGTGTCTGTGTCTATGTGTGCTTTGAAGGCATTTTCTCAACTTGCAATGTTGAGCTGGTATATGATTTAATGAGGACGCGTGACAGAAATATCTTCTCCATGGAGAGACACAGAAAGTGAGAAGGAAAAGGAGATGCAGCAAGAGGGGAAGACATCAAGGACAGTTGGAGAAATATCTGTAAAGTCAGCGGGGACGTCTTAGTGGTAAATCCACAACCGTGCGCGAGTGTCTTCACAAATGTCTAAAAGCAGCAGCTTTGCCGGCTTTTGTAATCTGCTGCCTGACTTAAGTCCATTTTAATTTCCAATCAGGGCCAATCACAGAGCTCTCTTTGTTTTTGATCACACAAATTCCATTTCTCTGCATGGGATTTATTTGTGCATTCACAAGTGAACCATGGCAGTTTTGATTGCCTCTTTTAGCTGTGAGTGTCATATATTATAAATCCACTAGTCAGAAATACACAGCCCTTTACAGTTGTCTTTAAATACATATTGGTTGCTAAAGTAACTGTAACAAGAATGTGAATCCCTTCTATCCTTACAAATGTTAAGGCGGACTCATTAGCAGAACAATCCCAGGATCTTTGTAGCTGCTGTTAGCAAGGAAAAGCTTTTGTGTCACAGTTTGATGGCTACTTGACCTTCCTCTAACTGCTGCTCTTAAACTCTACACTGTAAACTCTGATTTGCAATTAGGCTCTTATCACTTTGCAACACTTCACCACAACATCTCACAACCTTCAGCTGTGTATTGAAAATGTTCTGTGCGTATTGGAATTCGTTTTCTTCTTTTCATGCAATTTTCACTGTCAAAAGCCAGCCTGTATATTGCCCATGTCTAAAACCCGAGGTATGTTTGTTATACTTGTTGTTAGACTCTGAGCTGAAAGAAATATGATCTTCAAATTCTCAGTAGCCGTCCTCTTCTGTACGAGGGTGGGGGAGCTGAAAAGTTCATAGTGGTCCAGTTTGACCAAATGTGGTTTATTTTTCAACATAATAATAATAATAATAATGCATCAGATTTCTGTAGCGTTTTCTTGGACAGTCAAAGATGCTTTACAATGGATGCATTATTCATTCACTCGACAGGCAGACAATGGTAGTGGTAAGCTACTGCTGTAGCCACAGCTGCCCTGGGGCAGGCTGATGGAAACGTGGCTGCCAGTCTGTGCCAACGGCCTCTCCGACCACTACCGAATATTTATACACATTCATACCCAGTGTTATGGACACTGGGGGCAAGGTGGGTCAAGTGTCTTGCCCAGGGACACAACAGCAGGATGGCTGGGGAGAGCAGGATTGGAACCACCAACCCTCTGGTTATTGGACAACCCGCTCTACCTCCTGAGCCACTGCCGCCCCAAACAAAGTCTTCCTTTTGATCCACACACTTCTTCCATGGGTGTTGCAGCGCTTGGATCCCTGCGCTTGAAAAATAAACCACGTTTGGTCAAATTTGACCACTATGAATTTTTCACCCTGTGAACTTTTCAGCCCCCTCTCGTATAATTGTCTATAAGGCCCTCTCAGCAGACATCCTTTTTGCAGTATTGATCTGCTGTGATGCAGAGCCACACAGGTAAAACTGTTTGTGTCAGACCCCAGTTTTCAGCTGGAATAAAGGGTGGGAAAAATATAGAATCGTTCCCACAAGACACAGGGTCAAATGTGGAGACGTGGGAGCAGATATATGAAGTTTCTGTGAAATGTAACAATTTCACAACTGGTGTGAATTATAATTGAGGAAAAAAAAAACCTCATGCATGCACACTTGCAGGAGAACAGAGTGGATTGTTACAGCATAGCCACCAATAGGTTAAATGGACCTGAAAACCTCCTTTGCTGTACTTTATTAATCCCAGAGGGAAATTCAACGGCATCCACGGTGCAGCACCAATCCCTGCACACACACATTCCCACCTAGGGCCGCTTAAGAGTCTCCACTTCATCCAACTTGCATGTTTTTGGAATGTGGGAGAAAACCGAAGTACATCCGTGTAAGCATAGGAAGATCATGTAAACTCCACACAAATGGGCCAAGCTGGCTGCTGGATTTCTTAGCGAGAGGCACTAGTGCTAACCACTTCACCACACCGCCCATGGTGGCTCAGATTCACTTAACATGAGTGAGTCTTTTCTTATTCTGTGAGGTTTTTCTCCCGCAGGTCAAAAACATGCTTGTTAGGAAATGGCCAATTCTGTATGTGACTGTATGTCTTAGCACAATAGTACTATGGCTGAAAAACTCTTTTTTATGCCATCAAGGGTATACTGCACAGATTTATATATAATCACTGACACATATTAAATATTTTTATTATTATTTTTATAGGTCAGCAACCTCTCTGCTGCTTTGCATATCCACATATCCATACAATATATAACATGTAGATTTAAATAATGTAGCAGTGATGCGAATCGATGTGGTCTTTGTTCTTTCAATATTTTTTTTCTGAAATAAAAACAGAACAAGTTTATTTTCCTTTTTATGGTTTTGGTCACAGGTGGAATTAAGAGCCAGAAGTTACAGAAAAACAAACAAACGTATGCCTTTACAATTTGTATTGTGTTAATTTATTGAAAAGTCAATGTGAAATCAAATCCATTATTCCGTTTTGGCTCAATTCCAATTTAACGGCTATTTCCACTAGTTTCATTTCAAAAACAAAATTTTGAAGGAATGAAGAGTACACGGAATTATGTGGGTATCTTATTTATTTCTTTGCTGTCAGACATGTTGTTGCTGTTGTTGTAATCCATAATAATGTTTTGATCCACTTACCCAGTGTGTGGCCGGTACACAGCAAAAACTGAAATTAAGATGATCAGTCTTAAATTGAAGTGGCATATATATGATTTTATTTTAAATATTTTTTTGTTTGACATTACATTTTTTCTTCCCGTGCAGTCTTTATGTAAGATGATTTAAGATAATTTTGTTTGTTCGGTTTGTAGATAGTTTTACCCCCCCCCCCACCACCACCGGTCCAAGACCGAAGGGGGATTATATTATGGGTCAGTCAGTCCATCCATCTGTCCCACTTTTGTGAAATCAACTCCTCCTACAGTTTTGTTCTGATTGCTTTGAAACATGATACCATGGTTTGATATACACTGAGGATGTGCATATTGCAATTTGGTTCTGGTCGAATGATTTTTGCAGGAGTTGTAGCCCCTGACCTATGACCACCTATTTCACCTCACTTCATAGACAGTAACTGTCTTGTGAAATCAACTCCTCCTACAGCAGGGGTCACCAACTGGCAGACTGTGGTCTGGGTCCAGACCCCGAGAGTCCTCCATTTGGACCCCGAAGCCTTTTGATACAATTTGGGAAAAAGGAAGACTGTTTTATTTTGGTGGGAAAAAATGGAAAAAAGTGGAACTGAACTGCTGCATCGGCGACCACCCAGATAGATTATGACATGAGTCCTTTGGGGCTCTTCTGCTGCACACTGTCCTCTTCGCTGTCCCACGAACACCACTCTTTGCAGCAGGTTGCAAAATGACGGTTTGCTGCGGGAGCCCCCCCCCCCCCCACACACACACACACACACACGCACACTTACGCACACTCACAAGGCCAACAGCCAGGACATCCACCCAAGACAGACCCACTTCGTTTCAGGTCTGTACCCACAAAAAGAAGCGCTGTTGTGAAATTGATTGCATTTACACACACATTCACACACATTTCAGTGTGTGAATGTGTGTGTGAATGGGTGGATTGCAGGATCTGTAAAGCGCTTTGGTCATCAAGAGATGAGAATAAAAGTGTTATATAAGTAAATGCCATTTACCATTTACCGGGGCACTTCTTCCTCTATCCTGCCGAGAGTAGTCTTTGCTGGGATGCAGGGATGAGGTCGCTGTTTATGGAGGCTCTTTTCGTAACCTCTGATATCACGTAAAACTCAGTAAAAGCTCCGTGTGTTACTGGACATGAAAAAGTTCACCTCCCCTCTTCCTGTAACCATCGAGTTATATCTCCATCCATGCTGTAACAGACTTTACTGTTCAGCTAAAAAGAAATGTCGGAGGAATTCTGTAGTGTTGAATTATATTTTGTCTTTTTTTTTTGTCTTACAGCTTGAAACAATTTTTTCTGTGCTGAAAATATTGTATAGAGGTGAACTTTTTGTGAAATTTAGTTTTTTAGATATTAATCTTTTTTAATGCAATACAATTTAGTTTGTGTTCTCCTGTAAAAACTTTTTAGGATGTTAGTTGTAGATTTTAATATTTTAAACCTATTTATTTGAAGTCAACAAACACATTTAGTATTCTCCTGTATTATAAAATTTTATGTTACATGTTTTGTTTGAAATTGAACGAAGAATTCATTTTTTTTAAATTAATATAGAGCAGCTAAAATTTGAGCTTAATAAAATAATGTGTGAAAGCAGGTAAATGATATTGGCCTGTCTAGAGACAGCTGTGGTCTTCTGAAAGAATGTCCATGAAAGGATGATGGTTCTTAAAATCACATTTTGAGATACAGTGGGCAAAGTAAGTATTGAACACAATATTTTTCTCATTAAACCTATTTCTGATGGAGCCATTGACCTGAGATTTTCACCAGATATCAGTAACAACCCAAGTAATCCATATATACAAAGAAATCAAGGCAACTGTGTTCACAAAACAAGTTATATTTAATAAAGTGGAATGACACAGGGAATAAGTATTGCACACATGAAAAAAGAGGTACAAAAAGGCATAGAAAGCCAAGAAACCAGCTGAAATCCATCAGAATTTAGGAAGCCATCCCATCCCTCATCAGTGCAAATTAATTTCAGCTGGTTAAGTCCTGACTGATAGCCTTTTAAAAGGTCTGTGAATATCAGATTTTCACACCGCAAAGAACTCATGATGTATAGAAGCAACAAGCTCTCCTTAATGCAACCTTTGCAACCTTATTGTTGCACAGCACAATGATGGCTTTGGTTACAGGTGCACTTCGAAACTGCTGAATGTTCTAGTGAGCACTGTTGGAGCCATCATTCAAAAGTGGAGAGAACACCATTTTACCATAAACCAGCCACGGCCAGGAGCTCTTCACAAGATTTCTGACAGAGGAGTCAAAAGAATTATCAGAAGAGTTATCCAAGAGCCAAAGACCACTCATCCAGAAAGACCTGTAGTGAACAGGTACTGTTGTTTCAAAGAAAACAATAAGTAATGCACTCAGCTGACATGGGCTCTGTGCCCGCTCACCTCGCAAGACTCCATTGAGAAGAAGAAGCATGTTGAAGCTCGTTTAAAGTTTGCTGCATAACATTCGGGCAAACCAGTAAAATACTGGAAGAATATAGTCTGGTCAGATGAGACCAAAATTGAACTTTTTGGATGCCATAATAAAATTAAATTAAAAATTAAATCACCCTTATTGTCATTCAACCCTACAACCAATCATGTACAGCAGAGCGAGATTGTGCTTTACCTATCTACAGTGTAAATCAACACACCCCAAGTGCAGAATCAGAGGGCCGCTGCCATACAAGGCGCCGCCACAGAGTTCCCTCCTCCATTCCATTTTATTGCTGAGCACCAAGCTGGATGGCAGGAAGTTCCACTTTTATATGGTCTTCGGCATGACCCGGCTGGGATTTGAACCCCTGCCTCCCGGGTGTGGGGCGGATGCTCTACCAACTGAGCCACCACTCCGGTAATTTGTAATACACAGCATGTTTGGAGGAGAAATGGCACTGCACATCAGCCCCAAAACACCATACCAAACAATGAAGTTTGGAGGTGGGAGCATCATGGTGTTGGGGTGTTTTTCAGCACATGGTACAGGCAGACTTCATATAATTGAAGGAAAGATAAATGGACAGTTGTACAGAGACATCCTTGATAAGAACCTGCTGCCATCTGCCAAGATGCTGAAGATGAAATGAGGGTGGACATTTCAGCAAGACATTGATCCCAAACACACAGCCAAGGAAATTCTCAACTGGCTCCAGAGAAGAAAAATAAAGCTGCTAGAATGGCCCAGTCTGTATGGAATTCAATTCAGTTCAATTCAATTCAATTCAACTTTATTTATATAGCGCCATTTCACAACAACAGTCATCTCATAGCACTATCAACTGTAGGGGGAACCCCCACAGTTGCAGAAAGACCCCAGCAATCAGGCGATCCCCTGTGAGCAAGCACTTGGCGACGGTGGAGAGGAAAAACTCCCTTTTAACAGGAAGAAACCTCCAGCAGAACCAGGCTCAGGGAGGGGCAGTCATCTGCTGCGACTGGCTGGGGGGTGAGGGGATAGAGAAGAAGAAAAGAACAGACATGTAGAGAGCAAACAGCACGATGGGGACTCAATCTATGGGAGAGAACAAACAAATGTTAATGACCAGCAAAAAAAATATTTCATTGAGAGTGAAAAAAGGAGTGAGGCCCAGTGCATTACTGGAGGTCCCCCGGCTGACTAAACCTATTAGCAGCATAACTAAGGGAGGGTTCAGAAACACATGATCCCTCCCTAATTGTAGGCTATATCAAAAAGGTAGGTTTTAGCCCCATTCTTAAAAACAGAGATCGAGTCTGACTCCCGAATCCAGATTGGCAGCTGATTCCACAGGAGAGGAGCTTGATAACTGAAGGCTCTGCTTCCCATTGTACTTTTGGAGATTCTAGGTATTACAAGTAATCCTGCATTTTGGGAGCGTAGTGCTCTGTTAGGATAATACGGTAGTATCAGATCTTTTAAATAAAAAGGAGCCTGATTGTTTAGAGCTTTGTAAGTAAGAAGGATTTTAAACTTAATTCTAAACTCTATGGGAAGCCAATGAAGGGAGGCCAGAAGCGGCGAGATATGATCTCTCTTTCTAGTACCTGTTAAAACTCTTGCTGCAGCATTTTGGATCAGCTGAAGACTTTTTAAAGCTGTTTTAGGACAGCCTGATAATAAAGAATTACAATAATCTAATCTCGAGCTAACAAAAGCGTGGATCAGTTTCTCAGCATCACTCTGAGACAAGATGCTCCTAATCTTGGCAATATTACGCAAATGATAGAAGGCAGTCTTAGAAACAAATTTAATATGTGAATTGAAGGACAAATCCTGATCAAAAATAACTCCAAGGTTCCTCACAGAGCTATTAGGAGAAAGAGTAACCGCATCCAAACTGAAAGTTTGATTTGGAAAGGAATTTCTAAGGTTTTTTTGGACCAACAAGAATGACTTCAGTCTTATCTGAATTTAATAGCAGGAAATTACAAGTCATCCAAGCTTTGATTTCCTTAAGACAGGCTTCTAACTTGGCTAATTGATTGCTATCATCTGGCTTCATTGACAGGTATAATTGTGTGTCATCAGCATAACAATGAAAATGTATACAATGCTTTCTAATAATGTTGCCTAACGGAAGCATATATAAACTAAAAAGAGTAGGGCCTAGCACAGACCCCTGTGGAACTCCATGACTAAGCTTTGAGTTGAAAGAAAACTCATTATTTACATGAACAAACTGGAACCTATCAGATAAATAAGATCTAAACCACTGCAACGAAGTTCCATTAAGTCCAACTTAGTGTTCTAATCTATCAAGTAGAATATTATGATCGATAGTATCAAAAGCTGCACTAAGGTCTAAAAGGACAAGTACAGAAACTAGTCCATTATCAGATGCAATGAGGAGGTCGTTAGCGACCTTCGCTAAGGCTGTTTCAGTACTATGATGGATTCTAAACCCAGATTGAAACTCTTCAAGTAAACCATTTCCCTGCAGGTGGTCAAATAATTGCGTAGCAACAACTCTTTCTAAGATTTTTGAAATGAAAGGGAGATTAGAGATTGGTCTATAGTTAGCTAAAGCTCCTGGATCTAGCGTTGGCTTTTTGAGTAAGGGTTTAATTACAGCCGTTTTAAAAGCCTGCGGTACATGGCCTAAAGTTAATGAAGAATTGATTATATGAAGAATAAGGCTACCAATAAGTGGTAAGACTTCTTTAAATAACCTGGCAGGAATAGGGTCTAAAAGACAAGTTGAAGGTTTGGATGAGGAAGCTATTTTGTCTAACTCACAAAGGTCGATTGGAGTAAACTCATCTAGACAGACATCAATAGAAGGAGTTGTAGTAGTTAGAGTATTTAAGTTAACTGTGGGAAGAATCTGATTGATTTTATCTCTGATGGATAAAATTTTATTATTGAAAAAGCTCAAAGTCCTGACTAGTAAGCTCTAAGGGAATGCTAGGATTGACAGAGTCCTGACTCTTTGTCAACCTGGCTACAGTACTGAAAAGAAACCTGGGATTATTCTTGTTCTCTTCTATTAATGCAGAGTAATAACTCGTTCTAGCTTTTCTAAGAGATTTTTTATAAATTAAAAGATGATTTCTCCAAGTTAAATAGATTTCATCTAAATTAGTGGAGCGCCATTTTCTTTCTAATTGACGAGTCTTCTGTTTTAAGCTACGAGTTTCTGTGTTGAACCAAGGAGTTAGAAATCTCAGATTAGACTTTTTCTTTTTTAAGGGGGCCACCAAGTCTAGAGTCTGATGCAGAGAAGCTGAAACACTATCCACCATGTTATCAATTACAGAAGGAGCAAGCTGTCTATAGCTTATTTCCGTTGTGTTGACACATGGCATAGAGGAAACAATCTGCATAAATTTGGTAACAGCATCATCTGAGAGGCATCTACTGTAATATTTTTTCTTTAGGAGCCAAATAGTCAGAAATAGTAAAATCAAAGGTTAACAGACAATGGTCTGACAGTACAGGGTTATGAGGAGACACTACAAGATTTTCTATTTCTATGCCATATGTCAGAACAAGGTCCAATGTATGGTGGAGGAAATGAGTAGAATTTCCTACTTTCTGAGAAAACCCAATCGAGTCTAATATTGAATTAAATGCCACATTAAGGCAGTCACTATCTACATCCACATGTTATGACCCGAGCGTCGGTTCTGATCGCGCTCGGGTTAAAGTTATGTCTCGCTGCCGGCCTTGACAGCTGCGGGCGGTATTCTGGCCTCTCCGGGCTCTTATTGTGAAAGTGCTCGGTGGGGCTTCCGCCTGTCAACGGTCGGCCAGCTGTGTGTCATCATTGTCATTAGTACCTTGTCTATTTAAGCTGAGCACTGGCGTTGTTAGGACGCAGCAGTTTCTGATCGCTAACTGATCGCTAACTGATCGCCAACCTGGTCGCTTAATTGTTCACCCACCATCACGTTGCGGATGCCTGGACTGTTTTCACACCTCGGTTGCCTAGGGCTTGACCGTCTTTCACCGGTACCAGTACATTAGCCTTATTCCCCCCGGTGTTAATTGTTCTGTAAGTCCCTGCCTTAGCGGCCAGCGTGTAATTATTACCAAGCTTGACTGTGTGTGACTGTCTCCTGCTCTGGACCTATAGTGTGCTGTATAGCCCTATGCTTCCTGTTCTGTGAAGACTCCTGTCATTATCTCAGCAGCTTGTGTTAACACCTTTTCACCGTAATAAACTCACTGAAAAACTCACTGGTGACCCTGTGTGCGTCTTATGCTGGCTCGCGAGGGCCAGCGCATGACAGTACACTGCTGCCCAAACAGCGTTTACGGTGACGCCAACCTGAGACGCTATTCACCAGTGAGTTTGAGTTTTTGGACGTTGCTTTTCCCTGTCTGGGTCCTGTGTATGTGAGGAATGCCGTCACCGAAGAGCCACGTGCTGACGAGTGTTTTGGAAGCCGTGGATGAGCTGCTCATCTCCGCTTCCCTATTGGACTATGACCACGGCATACATTGGTACCTGGACGCCGCCGAAGATGTTCTCTGTAATCTCTCTCCCCGCTACGCTAACCACCCGGAAATCGACGCGAGGAGGGAGGACATCGCCGCACCACGCGAATTATTCCTGTTGATGGAGGAGGAACGCGGCATGGAGCAGGTGAAGAGGCACTCCTGCTCTTCGCCTATGGATCCTGATCCTGCCTTCGATCCAGTTCGGGAGTTCGCACCATCTGGGATCCGGCGAAGGCGTCGGCGTCACGGCCGGGCGCATCTTCGGCAAGCTCCTGCTCCGGATCCAGTTCCGGGCCGCCGGGATGACCCCCTCAACCAGCCAGCTGCTGAGAGTGTGCTGAGTCCTGTGCCGGTGGGCTCCGTTCTTGGATCCTTTTACCATCCAGCGAGCGAGGGAAGGAGCAACGTCCGCTACAGCTGACAACATCCTCCCCCCGGGAGACAGGCAAGTCCAAGTTCACTTTCCTAGTAGTAATAGTGATCTGTCTTGTCTGACTCCTGTGGGTGAAGCTCAGGGTTCGCAGCTCCCTGAGTTTCTTTCCCCAGCTGTAGCCTTTTGTATTAAACCTGCTGCCTCTGTGTCTCCTCCTGCGGAGCGGTCCTCAGCGTCAGTCCCACGCCGTCGAACGAGGGGGAGGCCTGCAGCCCTGGGAGATATCCCGGTCCTGCAGCCTTGCTTTGGACAGAGCGGAACGGACTGCAGTGAGGAGCCAGAGCCGACGAGAGAGCGTCCCCAGGGTTCCTCAGGGATGCAGCCCGAGTCAGCAGGTCCAGGGTCCTCTGTCCCCACGCCATACGGGTTATTGGCGTGGACGCCAGCGCGTGAGGATCCAGCTGCAGAGACCATCAGGCCGGCTGTGGAACCCGACACAGCCGAGTGGGAGCCCGCCGACGAGTTTCTTCTTGAACCTGGATCGGCGAAGTCCTGGACGGCTCCAGAGCCCGAGTGCAGGCAAGTGCTCTTTCTTGTTTTCCTGTATGGTGTGTTAGAGCATTTTTGCCTGCCTCATGGGGAGGCGAGTGAGGGGCAGCCGGCCGCTGCACCCGAGCTCGTCTCGCTGGGCTCTGGTGCTGCCAGTGGAACTGATCCCGGTCCTCTCTTGTGTTCTGAGCACCTCCACAGCATTACCGGTCCGGAGCCAGTCAAGGTCACGGGACTGGGGGTTCCAGGTTCAGAGATGGAGGTTGTCGCCGGCGCAGTCCTGACCCGGTTGGGGTCCGACGTGTGGGCCGAGGAGGCCCGGTCGGGGTCCGACATGTGGGCTGAGGAGACCCGGTCGGGGTCCGACGTATGGGCTGAGGTGACCCGGTTGGGGTCCGACGTATGGGCTGAGGTGACCCGGTTGGGGTCCGACGCGTGGGCCGAGGAGACCCGGTCGGGGTCCGACGTTTGGGCCGAGATGACCCGGTCGGGGTCCGATGCGTGGTCCGAGGAGACCCAGTCGGGGTCCAACGTGGGTGCAGCGGTGACCCAATCGGGACCCGTCCTGACCCAGTCGGGGTTCAACGCATGGGCCGAGGTGACCCAGTCGGGGTCCAACGTGGGTGCAGCGGTGACCCAATCGGGGCCCGTCCTGACCCAGTCGGGGTCCGACGCATGAGCTGAGGCGACCCAGTCGGGGTCCAACGTGGGTGCAGCGGTGACCCAATCTGGGCCCGTCCTGACCCAGTCGGGGTCCAACGTGGGTGCAGCGATTACCCAATCGGGGTCCGACGAGGTTCAGTTGGGTTCCGACTCAGGTGTGGCTGTAACCCAATCGGGGTCCGACAAGGTCCAGTGGGGGTCCAGCGCAGGTGCGGCTGCGACCCAATCAGAATTTGAGGGGGTCCAGGTTTTTGGTTGTCCCCCTCTCAGGAGCCACCAGCTGGGGGCCATTAGTGGGTTTTGTTTGGCAGATCGGCGCTCTCCTGTTTTGTCGTTTTCAGGTGAGCGGCTGCATGCAATCCCTCCACGGTCCTGTTGGTTGTGGGATGCGGGTCGGCCACCTGAGGAACTGCTTGGAGTGTTCGGCGTCTTGGGTTGGCCACCCAATAAACTGTGTGTGTTACGGGGTGACCTGGTTCGGCCACCAGAGGACTTATTTCTGGGGGCATGGGACTGGGGCAGGCCACCTGACTGATCATGTACTGTGGGATTTTCTGTGGGCCCACATGGTGCCAAATCATGTTTTGTACGTCTAGCAATTTTTGTTGTTGTTTATCAAAGTCATAGTCAAGTCTGAGCAATTTTGGATTGCCTCTTGTTTCCTTGTAAGTCTTAGTCAAGTTCGAGCAATTTTTAGATTGCCTCTTGTTTTTTTTTTCCTTGTAAGCCAAAGTCTTAGTCATAGTCAAGTTTGAGCAATTTTAGATTGTCTCTTGTTTTTTTTTTTTCTTGTGAGCCACAGTCATTGTCTTAGTCAAGTCGAAGCAATTTTTTTTTGTTTGCCTCTTGTTTTTTTTTGAAGGCCATAGTTTAGGTTTAGCCAAGTCAGAGCAATTTTGGATTGCCTCATGTTTTTTTTTTTTTTTCTGGAGAGCCACAGTCTTGTCATAGCCAAGTTGGGTCATTTTGTCCTTGTTGTTTTGTTCTCCACTCCTTCTTGGGGGGCTATAGTATGGAGGTTTTTGTTCATAGTTTCCAGGGGTTTAATTGTATTTTTGGACTTATGTGTTTGTTTTTTCATAGTCGTCGTGTTTAGCACGTATTTCTTTTGTGTCCATGGTTCCAGTCATGTATTTCTTTCCTTTGTTTTTTTTTGTTCCCAGAGTCATGTGTTGTATGTATTTCTTGTATGGTTTTCTTGTCTGGTCTTTGTCTTGTTCTTGGGTTGGTTTCTCTCCCTCCGCACCTGTCCCCCAACCTCCCACCCTGGGGGGGCGGGGGGGGCAGGTTGGTTCCTTGGGACGTTCGGAGTCCGCCCGTGGAGGGAGGGTACTGTTATGACCCGAGCGTCGGTTCTGATCGCGCTCGGGTTAAAGTTATGTCTCGCTGCCGGCCTTGACAGCTGCGGGCGGTATTCTGGCCTCTCCGGGCTCTTATTGTGAAAGTGCTCGGTGGGGCTTCCGCCTGTCAACGGTCGGCCAGCTGTGTGTCATCATTGTCATTAGTACGTTGTCTATTTAAGCTGAGCTCTGGCGTCGTTAGGACGCAGCAGTTTCTGATCGCTAACTGATCGCTAACTGATCGCCAACCTGGTCGCTTAATTGTTCACCCACCGTCACGTTGCGGATGCCTGGACTGTTTTCACACCTCGGCTGCCTAGGGCTTGACTGTCTTTCACCGGTACCAGTAAGTGTGCTACATTAGCCTTATTCCCCCCGGTGTTAATTGTTCTGTAAGTCCCTGCCTTAGCAGCCAGCGTGTAATTATTACCAAGCTTGACTGTGTGTGACTGTCTCCTGCTCTGGACCTATAGTGTGCTGTATAGCCCTATGCTTCCTGTTCTGTGAAGACTCCTGTCATTATCTCAGCAGCTTGTGTTAACACCTTTTCACTGTAATAAACTCACTGAAAAACTCACTGGTGACCCTGTGTGCGTCTTATGCTGGCTCGCGAGGGCCAGCGTATGACACCACATGCATATTAAAGTCCCCTACTATAATTATTCTATCAGATTTCAGCACTAAATCAGCTAAGAAATCAGCAAATTCGGATAAAAATTCTGAGTAGGTTGATGGGGGACGATAAACTATGGCAAATAAAATTGGGTTTAACCTAAAATTGCTAAAGTGCCCAATACTGAGGACCAGGCCCTCAAAGGAATTATAACATGTTTTTTGCTTTACATTAACTAGTAATTTGGAATGGTAAATTGTTGCTACTCCTCCTCCACGACCAGAACTTCTGGGATTTTGACAGTTTAAATAACCAGAGGGAGTTGATTCATTTAAACCAACATAATCCTCTTGTCCTAACCAAGTCTCTGTAAGGGAAATTAAATCAATCTGATGATCAATTAACAGATCATGGACTAACAGAGACTTGGGAGTTAGAGACCTAATATTTAATAAACCACATTTAATTTTTAAATTATGAGGAGGAACAGAGTCCAATTCATTCAATTTAGAGGCTTTATGTTTAATTTGAGTTTTACCAATATTTTGCTTTATCACTTTGGGATGCTTATGCATTATATTTTTATTTACTTTGGAGGGAGCAGACAACGATTCTCTGATGGGGAAGACAGGGGCTAAGTTGAGGGGTGGCGGATGAAGAGGAGCTGCAGAGAGGCGTGTAAGACTGCGACTCTGCTTCCTGGTCCCAACTCTGAATGGAATGAACTGAAGGTCAGAGTTCATAGAAGACACCCATGGAACCTTTAAGATTTGAAGACAGTTTGTGTAGAAGAAAGGGCTAAAATCACTCCTGAGCAATGCCTGTGCCTAGTTTCTCCTTACAGGAGGCGTCTGGAAGCTGTTATTACCAACAAAGGCCTTTTCTACTAAATATTAAATGAATTTCACCAAGTGTATTCAATACTTATTCCCTGTGTCATTCCACTTTATTAAATATAACTTGTTTTATGAAGACAGTTGCCTTGATTTCTTTGTATGTATGGATTACTTGAGTTGTTACTGATATCTGGTGAAAATCTCAGGTCAATGGCTCCATCAGAAATATGTTTACTGAGAAAAATGTTGACATGTTCAATACTTATTTTCTGTAAATTTGTCCATGAGTCAGATTTCTCTTCCATTTGTTTTAATAAAAGATGTTGGAAGTAAGTTTGTTGTTATGGATTGCCTGTCGAGGCAGAGAAATGAAGCCCATGCGCTGAACTGTAGTTAGTGATATTTATTGTGCGCACAAAAGGCTACAAGCCCCAAGAATTGCACGGAGACAAAAAACAAACAGAGACACCAAGGGAGAAAACTTAAAGGAATAGAAGAGTCCAGCAAAGCTCACCAGAGCGAAAATAGAGCTCTGGTAATGATGAGGAGAATAGTCCAATATGACTGCCGCAGTGAGGTAACAGTAAGGCAGTCTTTAACCACTTGCACTCCGTTGTTCCGCGGGCGGGCAAGTCTCTGCGTTCTAGGGCGCATGACGCATGATGGTGGTGATGGTGATGTAGTGGCGTCCAAGCGCCACTAAAAAAAAAACTGCAGAGACAGCCGCGAACAGATTAGTTCATCTGATTGACCTCTCATTCGACTAATAAGAGCCTTGAATTGGGTTTCTGAAACCTTGAAGAGCCAATGAATGAAAATCTAGGAAGGAGGACCCGCCTACTGTGAACGCAGGAGCCAATTGAAGCACAGAAATTCAGGCTGGGTGAAGAGAGATTTACTGTTACAACAGATGAAAACAAAGGACGCTGGACGAAATCTACTACAGACTCCGCAGCATGGAGACCATCCACAAGTGGGACCTGCACTTATTCCAGCAGAATAGACGTTTAGGATTCTCTTCCGTCATCATAGACCGACGGAGGCCGACGACAGAGGTCGTAAATCATTCACCAAAACCGCAATAATGGAATTATGTTTTGATCGGGATCCACGAGCCGAGCAGCGTCGCGTTGGTCTTACAATGGGGAAGAGAAGTTCGCCACGACTCTGCTGCTGTGAAGAGGTAAGGTGTTATAAGCTAAATTATTATTTCCCCCTGAAAACTGTAATCCAAAAATGACTTTTGACCGATCGGTATATTACAACTGTACTGCGCACGAAGTACGAAGTGCGTGCGCCGCGATAAACGGTTCATTTGTCATGTTCGGACCGTGAACGCCCCCCCTTCCCCGCTGCAGAAGAGGAGCGGGGGGGGGGCGTTCACGGTCCGAACGCCCCCGGTCCGCGGGGGGAAGCATATGAGTCTATTCCTTCATGTAGCGATGGCCGTCTTCTGCAGCGGGGGGGGGGGGGGGCAACCCCACACACACACACACAGTAGCGAGGGGTGGGGGCGCTGTGAAAACATGCAAGGAGTGTAATCCATCATGTGGCGAGGGCCGAACTCCCGTCTTTTTTAGCGGGGGGGGGGGAGACAACCCCCCACACACACACACACACAGACACAGCCCTGAGTGTGACCTTTCATTAGAGCCCAAAATGAAGATTCTACATTGAATTATTCAAAAGTTACAGATGTTTTTCCAAACTGTGCCATTTGGCACAATTTGGCACAGTTCCAAAACGCCTGGGAACTACCTGAGAACAAAGCTGTGTAAAATATTCATTTTTTGTGGTATTGTTACCAAATTTGGATCTCAGCTTGATAACACTTGGTTCTACATTTCTGTTGCATTTTCCAGCCGGATCGGACAGCTGTGTGTTATTTGTAAGCATTTGTATCCAAAAAAACACTGTGTCCAAATTTATTTTCTTCAAGTTCAGTATGTTTAGATGACTGTAACTCAGTGGCCGGAGCACGTAGAGAGATTATGTTTTTTTTGCCAAAAAATTCAAAGTATTTTCTTTTAAATGAGACCAACCCCATGAAGATGCTGCAAAGGGTTGAATAACAGCTTTTGATTTACTTTGGGCATGTTATTTTTTGGCATTTTTAGGAAAATTGCCCGGAGTGCAAGTGGTTAAGTGGTAGGAGAGCAAATAGGTAGCAGGTGCGGGGAGCATGAGCGAGCAGGTGACCTGATTGTACAATTACTCACAGCTGGGACGATTAGTGAGCAGATGATAAGGTGGGAGTGTCTGGAAGGGGAGGTGATGGTTGTGTGGTGGTTGTGTCACATAAAAACCAAAACATAATCCTGAACAACAGGAGCTGACAAGATCATGATACTGAAGACATACAGTAAATAACAAACAGAATGATAAACCATCAAGGGAGGCCTCATAACTCAATACACAGAAAATCCACACAAGGCCAGAGAAATACAGAAAATAATCAGAAATAAATTAAGAGCCTGAGCCCGGTGATAATCACACTCAGTCTCGTGCCATTTATAGGTCATTGCAAATACTTCACTTTAAAAGGACCAAGTTGTCACACAGTGGGAGGGAAAAATCCTGAATCGAAAAAAAATTGGATTGGAAAGTTTTTATTTTGAACATAGGTAGAACAGAAACAAACAAACAAAAAAAAAAAGAAAAAACAATAGAAAGCAAAATGTTCAAAAAGGAGTGGGAAGAATCCCACTGATACGCCTTCCACAGAGGAAGCAGGGTTTGGGGACGAGGGGGATGACTCGCCTATCACAGGGGCTGAGGTCGCCAAGGTGGTTAAAAATCTCCTTGGTGGCCGGGCCCCGGGGGTGGACGAGATTCGCCCCGAGTACCTCAAGGCCCTGGATGTTGTTGGGTTGTCATGGTTGACACGCCTCTGCAACATTGCGTGGAGGTCGGGGGCAGTGCCTTTGGCATGGCAAACCGGGGTGGTGGTTCCTCTCTTCAAAAAAGGGGACCGGAGGGTGTGCTCCAACTTTAGAGGGATCACACTCCTCAGCCTCCCTGGGAAGGTCTATGCCAAGGTACTGGAGAGGAGAGTCCGGCCGTTGGTCGAACCTCGGATTCAGGAGGAGCAATGTGGTTTTCGTCCTGGCCGTGGCACATCGGACCAGCTCTTTACCCTCTCGAGAATTCTTGAGGGTTCGTGGGAGTTTGCCCAACCAGTTTACATGTGTTTTGTGGACTTGGAGAAGGCATTTGACCGCGTCCCTCGTGGATTTTTGTGGGGGGTGCTTCGGGAGTATGGGGTATCGGGCTTGTTGTTACGAGCTATTCGGTCTCTGTACGACCGTTGTGAGAGTTTAGTTCGCATTGCCAACACTCGGTCGGAGTCATTCCCAGTGAGAGTTGGACTCCGCCAGGGCTGCCCTTTGTCACCGGTCCTGTTCATAATTTTTATGGACAGGATTTCTAGGCGCAGCCAGGGAATGGAGGGTGTCATGCTTGGTGACCACAGGATCTCATCTCTGTTGTTTGCAGATGATGTTGTCCTGTTGGCTTCATCCAGCAATGACCTACAGCTCTTGCTGGGACGGTTTGCCGCTGAGTGTGAAGCGGCTGGGATGAGAATCAGCACCTCCAAGTCCGAGTCCATGGTCCTCAGCCGGAAAAAGGTGGATTGTCCTCTCCGGGTTGGGGACAGGCTCCTGCCCCAAGTGGAGGAGTTTAAGTATCTTGGGGTCTTGTTCACGAGTGAGGGGAAAATGGAGCGAGAGATCGACAGACGGATTGGAGCAGCATCTGCAGTGATGCGGACGTTGTACCGGTCTGTTGTGGTGAAGAGGGAGCTTAGTTCTAAGGCAAAGCTGTCGATTTACCAGTCAATCTACGTTCCTACTCTCACCTATGGTCACGAGCTTTGGGTAATGACCGAAAGAACGAGATCGCGGATACAAGCGGCTGAAATGAGCTTTCTCCGTAGGATTGCTGGACTCACCCTCAGAGATAGGGTGAGGAGCTCAGTCATCCGGGAGAGGCTCAGAGTAGAACCGCTGCTCCTCCACATTGAAAGGAGTCAGTTGAGGTGGTATGGGCATCTGATTAGGATGCCTCCTGGACGCCTCCCACTTGAGGTGTTTCAGGCACGTCCCACTGGGAGGAGACCCCGGGGCAGACCCAGGACTCGGTGGAGAGACTATGTCTCCCAGCTAGTCTGGGAACGCCTTGGTATCCCCTCTGAAGAGCTGGAGCAGGTGGCTGGGGAGAGGGAAGTCTGGGCTTCTCTGCTTGAACTGCTGCCTCCGCGACCCGGACCTCCGGAAAAGCGGTAGAAGATGGATGGATGGATGGATGGAGTGGGAAGAAGTCAAAACATATTTAATCCCACCCCTTCTTCATGTAACTATGAATTTATATGTTCATATCCATCCCGCTTCCTTAATAATAATTATGCTAATAATAATAATAAAAACAATAACTGTGGCGGTTCGTTTTAACCCCACAACAGACTAAGGACACTCAGCCCTCTTTTCTCTGTTTTTCTGCTGCATTACTGAGAAGCAATGTGCCATTCATGTATTTGTGATGCAAACATGCATGTGTTGTGATGTAATGCGCCATTCTGTATAGTGTGCATATGGCTTGTCCTTACTGTGCTTTTTCTGAGCATCTTAGATGTGCTTTGGTGTATTAATGTCTACAGGTAGACGAGTTTCTTCTGTCTCACCTATGTGATGTTAATCGATGCCTTTCATCCTTTGTACTCATGCGTCCTGTCCTTACTGTGACCTAGAGACTCAGATCAATATGTAGATGTGCTTGTTAGCCTCTTTGTCTTGCACTTAGAGCGAGGTCTAGCTAATCTGCCCATTGTGAGGTATGGCTTACAAATGCAAATACCTCCTGCCTGTTCTGTTGTCCCTTTGATCATTCTAGACTGTGGGGTATGTCTTTTTGATGTATTGTTATGATCAAGTATTTAAGGTGCAACTCTGTAACACAATCTCTCTCTTACTCTCTCACTCTGATCCTGCAACAGGTGGACACACTGTGTCCGCCTCTCCTTCTCTGAGAGCCTAGGGATCCCGCTCCGGGCTGCTCCACTATGCACCGGAGAGAGGATCCCGTGAAGGCGACATGATATAATAAAACCTGCTTAAAACCACAGCACTGCTGCTTATTTTTTCATGCCGCTTCATAACAACAATAACAATAACAATAAAGGACATGAACAAGAGACCTAACAGTAACATGATAATAAGTAAGAAACAAACAAACACAAATAAATAAATAAATAAATAAATAAAAATAAGTAGCAATATCCTGTAAACAAGTGAGTCTCACACCCCCACTTCATCCTGTTACCTTGTGAAAGCGTGTTGTTTGTATTTTGCGTTGATCTGTTTTATGTTTGGACATTAACTCTTACCCCATGCTGTTCCATAGTCCTACTCCACAGAATGAAATGCAAATTCTTTTTGGTTTTTTTATTCGTACAGATTTTGTTAGTTTTAAAATTATGTTTCCCTCTTAGATGATACCCTCCCTCTCGATCCCTGAACAGTTTTTGAATGTTTTGTGGTAGAAGTTTATTTTTGGCTTTGTACATGATTTGTGCTGTTTGGAATTTGACTCTATCTGTGAGTTTCAATAATTTTGACTGCAAGAATAGAGAGTGAGTGTTTTCCAGATAACCGACATTATGAATAATCCTTATTGCTCTTTTTTTTTTGAAGAATAGTTAGTGGTTTTATTGAACTAGTGTAGTTATTGCCCCAGATTTCTGCACCGTAATTAAAATATGGTAAGATGATGGAATTATATAAGATGCAGAGTGATTTATTATCCAGAACCTGTTTTGTTTTTGTAAGACTGAAATGCTTCTTGATAATTTAGTTTGTACATATTTGATGTGTGATTTCCAACTGATTTTCTCATCTATTATTACCCCAAGGAATTTATTTTCATGAAACCTTTCTATCTGCACCCAGTCTATTTGTGTTTGTATTGGTATATTAATTCTGCAGTTCCCAAATAACAATATATTTTTTTTGTTTTTGTATGTTTAATGATAACTTGTTACTGTCAAACCAGTTTTAACTTTCCCATTTCTTGACTGACTACATCTATTAATTCTTTCAAACAGAAAATATTTTTATCTTCAGCAAACGACACCAGTTTCAAAACATGTGACATTTCATTTATGTAAAATAAATAGTTTAGGGCCCAACACTGACCCCTGAGGGACACCACAAACAATGTCCAAATGGAGAACAAACATCACCCAACTTCACAAACTGTTGTCTCTTCTGTAGATAGCTCTGTATCCAGTCCAATGCCACACCTCTGTTACCATATTGTTCTAATTTTTTAAATTAATTTAGTATGATTTACAGTCCCTCCAGGATTTTGCGGGATGTTTTTATGATTGTTGCTGCCCAAAAAGCCTGAATTCATGGGAGCTAAAAGGTTGCGATAAAAGTTGCAATGTTTTGAGAGTTTGTATTTTTTGCACTGAAAGTTGTGGGAAGAATTACAAATTTTAAAGCAGATGTTTTTTTTTTCCAGTTTACTGCAGTGATATTCTATATAACACCACAAGAAAAGCACAGGATTGTCAAAAATTTCCTATTATAGTGATTTGTAAATTAAGCAGAAACTTCTGCTATTCAGAAAAACTCTTGGGCAACAGCAAATACAGACTTTAACACAATATCCATTACAACAGCTAAATTGCATTGAATGCATGTTAAAGAGTAGAGATTTTGAAATTATTGGCAGCACCTTTATTTGAAAACTCCCTACGGTCCCCAACCACTCGGTACCGAGTGGAGAGGAAAAAATAAATAATTTATTATGTTGCTCTGTATTGGGCTCCGTATATTGGAGTCTGTGTTTTTCTGAAAAAAAAAAAATACAGACACTAAAGGTGGACGTTTTTCAACACAAACCCAGCGCTTCGTACACACGGTCAGGACGGAGGCGTGGTGAGATGTCCACTGGCAGGCTGGGGGAGACGGAGGAAGGGACAGTGTTGGAAACTCCATGGGTGAGTGTGGCAGATTACAGATGTATGTTAATGGTTTAGAACTCCCTTCAATGACTTTTTTTTATTATCGTCATGTCAATGTCGCTATGATCAGTTGACTTTTGATTCTTCAGTGTTTCCTCTGGCTTATAGACCTTGGCACGGTGGCAACATATTTTTCTGGGGTGGGGGTTGAGGAAGGCAGAAAACACATGACACTACTGTAACCGGAATATGTTAATTTTACACCATTTCTTTTTATTTTTTAAAATTTTGCACAGTAATATTGCATAATTGAACTTATCATTTGAAGTATTGAATAACCAAGGCTTGAATGTTGGCATATTGGGCCAGTTGGGGTCCCACCCAGATGTCCTGTGTTTGGACTTTTTACTGGTGTTGTGGAGCATGGGTCCCCCATAGTGTCATCCTTCTCTCCTCCCTCTGCTCTCACCTCTCCTGGACCCTCTGCCTGATCACTTTCCTCTCCTTGGCTCCTCTCTTCCGTCTCATCTTTCCCTCTCTGAGCCCTGTCTAATTTAGGTTCTCTCTGTCTATGGTGGTATACAAACAGGTTAGAAAATACCAAGTGTCATGTTTTGTCCTGCAGGATTTTTTTTTCATGGTTTACATAAATAACCAAAATATGTATTTTTTTTTTAATTTTTATTCTAGTGTTTCTTTTTTTCCATTGATGAAGAGTAGGAAAGGGAAGGGAAAAAAAACATTCATAATAGCAATTTACTCATGCATGCTTAAGTTATATGATCAGAGGTGGGTATAATAACCAGAAATTCTACTCATGTAAAAGCAGTGCTTTGAAATTAATAATTAAAAGTAGACAACCAAAAATTTCTAGTTGAGTTAAGGGTACAAAGAACACCCACTTAAAAACTTGAGTCATGACTTCAGTCTTCAAGGTTTGAGGTTTTTCTCCAAAGTTTATAACAATTTTCCTAGTTTTCTACTTTTCTCTGTAAATTTATCTAAATTTACAACCATTTTCCTCAAATTTGTAATTTTCTCTTACATTACATCTTTATCAGCGATAAATAAAATATAAAAACAATAAAATACAGTTAAAATACAAAACAGCACAAACAAAACAATCATCATACAATAGAGGCAATAAGAACAAATAAAATCAGTGTCTCAAACTGGGTCAAAAGCCAGAGAATAAAAATGGGTTTTAAGAGGAGTTTTAAACTCCTCTTAAAACAGTTCAGTTTTAAAATGAACTGATGAACTGCTGCTCCTGACTCACAAAAACCGGGATTTTAGCAGATCTGGCGCCCTTTGTTTCACGGAGTCCTGGCTGAGTGAACACATCCCGGACAGCGCGGTCCGTCTGGACGGATTTCAACTGTTTCGCGCTGATCGCAGCCGAGAATTTTCTGGAAAGACTAAGGGTGGTGGAATCTGCTTCTACATAAATGAAGGTTGGTGTACTGATGTCACAGTGTTGAAGAAGTTTTGTAGCCCTAACCTAGAGTCACTGTTCATAAACTGTAAACCCTTTTATTCACCGCGAGAGTTCTCCTCATTTATTCTGGTCGGAATTTATATCTCGCCTGCTGCTTGTACAACGGAGGCACTGCAGCACCTCGCTGACCAGATAGCAGAGGTGGAGGAAAAACATCCAGACTCTCTGCTTATCATTCTGGGTGATTTCAATAGAGCTAATCTCACAAATGAGCTTCCTAAATACAGGCAGCATATTAAATGTCCCACCAGGGACACAAATACACTTGACCACTGTTACACAGTTTTAAGAAATGCCTATCATGCCGTCCCCCGTGCAGCTCTGGGTTTTTCTGACCACTGCCTGCTCCATCTTATTCCAACATACAGACAGAAACTAAAAACTTCCAAGCCTGTTGTAAGGACTGTGAAGAAATGGACTGAGGAATCAAAGCTGAAGTTACAAGCCTGCTTTGACTGCACAGATTGGAGTGTTTTTGAAGCTGCAGCCATTAACTTAAATGAACTCACTGACACTGTGACATCATACACCTGTTTCTGCGAGGACATGTGTGTGCAGACCAAGACCTTCTGCATATACAACAACAATAAACCCTGGTTCATTCCTAAACTGAAGCAGCTACGTCAGACCAAGGAGGAGGCCTACAGGACTGGTGACTGGACTCTGTACAAGCGGGCCAGAAACATGCTGACGAAGGAGACCAGGCTTGCTAAGAGGAGCTACAGTGTGAAGTTACAAAAAAACTTCTCAGCTAACAACTCTGCTTCTGTCTGGAGAGGCCTACGGAATATCACCAACTACAGGAGACCATCCCCCCACCCTGCGGAAAACCTCCAGCTGGCTAATGACCTAAACAGCTTTTACTGCAGGTTTGAAAAGAACCTACAGTTCTCACCTCCCACCCACACAAAAGGATTATCTGCAGCCCCAGGAACTCCATCCCTCCTCCACTCTGACCTCCCACCAGCACTAATGATCTGTGAAGAGGAGGTGCGCCGGGTCTTTCAGAGACAAAAGATCAAGAAGGCTGCAGGACCTGATGGTGTGTCTCCGTCCTGCCTGAGAGTCTGCTCCAACGAGTTGGCCCCCATCTTCACCCGGATCTTTAACAGATCACTGGAGCTGCGTGAAGTGCCTTCCTGCTTCAAACGCTCCATCATCATTCCAGTTCCCAAGAAACCCTCTATTACAGGATTAAACGACTACAGACCTGTTGCCCTGACCTCTGTGGTCATGAAATCCTTGGAGAGATTGGTGCTGAGCCACCTGAAGGTCATCACAGGCCCCCTGATGGACCCACTGCAGTTTGCCTACCGGTCAAACAGGTCAGTGGATGATGCAGTGAATATTGGACTACATTACATCCTGCAACACCTCGACTCCCCAGGGACGTACGCCAGGATCCTGTTTGTCGACTTCAGCTCAGCGTTCAACACCATCATCCCAGGCATTCTTCATCAGAAACTCCTCCAGCTCAAGGTGCCCCCCTCCACCTGCCAGTGGATCTCCAGCTTTCTGACTGACAGGTGGCAACAGGTGAAGCTAAGGAGATTTACATCCAGCTCCCGAAAAATTAGTACTGGCGCCCCCCAAGGATGTGTCCTTTCCCCACTGCTCTTCTCCCTCTACTCCAACGACTGCACCTCAGAGGACCCTTCGGTGAAGCTCCTGAAGTTTGCGGACGACACCACAGTCATCGGTTTGATCCGGGATGATGATGAGTCTGCATACAGGCGGGAGGTGGAGCAGCTGATCCTCTGGTGCAGCCAGAACCATCTTGAACTTAACCCAGCCAAAACGGTGGAGATGACTGTGGATTTCAGGCGACACCCCCCTTCATTCCCCCCACTCACCATCCTCAACAGCACAGTGTCCACTGTGGACTCCTTCAAGTTTCTGGGTACCACAATCTCCCGGAACCTGAAGTGGTCCTCCCATATTGACACTGTCCGGAAAAAGGCCCAGCAGAGGTTGTTTTTTCTGCGTCAGCTCAAGAAGTTTGATTTGCCTCAGGAGCTGCTGGTTGTCTTCTACACCGCCATCATCCAATCTGTCCTCTGCTTTTCCATCACTGTCTGGTTTGGATCTGCCACTAAACAGGACAAGACCAGACTGCAGCGGATCATTAAGTCTGCGGAGAGGATCATTGGTACCGACCTACCCTCCATTGAGAACTTATATCGGTCCATAACCAGGAAACGGGCGGGAAACATCTGTGCTGACCCATCACACCCCGGCCACAAACTGTTTGAACTTCTATCTTCTGGTCGTCGTTACAGATCACTGAAGGTCAAAACCACCCGTCACAGGAACAGTTTCTTTCCTCAAGCCATCACTCTGATGAACTCCTAACATTCACCTAGTCCTACCTGTTGCTGTACTCATGACTTTTCATCCATTATTACATTGCACATAACTCTCACACTGCTTTTTACTTCATTCACATTATATCACTGAATCTGAGTCCACATTGAAATACTGTGTGATTGTATATTTTTTCATATATTTCTGCAAAGTGTGGTTAGTCCGAGTAAATAACTGCATATATTCCTGTATATATTTGCATCCTTTTATAGAAACGTGGACAGACTGTAATTTACTGTACATACTCTGGTTGTCATTGAATCCTTATTTAAATCCTTCACCTGAACAACGAGAGCAAGTTTTTAGCCAAAGTCAAATTCCTTGTATGTGTTGTGCATACTTGGCCAATAAAGCTGATTCTGATTCTGATTCTGATTCTGATTCTGATTCTGATTCTGAAAACTGGGCAGTGAAGAGGCCTGTCTGATGGACAAAGGCAGATTATTATAAAATTACTGTTTTTCTAATAAATTTGAAACAGAATGGGGCAAATTTTTTACTTTTTTCCTCATACAATTTAAACTTTTGACCATAATTTTGTAGAGCCAGAAAAGAGCAATAACTCTGAATTCAAAGAAATATAATTATCAAAATTATATTTAAAGAAATAATTTAACTTAATTGACCAAATATGCAGTTATTCCTGTTTTAATATTTCTATGTATTTACAGTTTTTTAGAAATCTCCTCACCAACCAGACAGCAGGAAAAACCTTATTATTTATTTTGAAATCCAAATGTTGGCACATTTAATTTCTCTGAAGGCTGCTGACAGATTAGTCATTGACTTCGTGAATTTCAGTCATCTTAACTTGCCAGGCACATAATAATGAACATAAATTAGTAGTTAATATTGTAGTAGCTGGTGAAGTAAATCCTCAGCGATTCATCAGTCACTCTTGCCTTTCCCTGCAATGAAGCATAACCAGACCTGTTAGCTAAGCAACTCCTCATTATTGTTCAGTTGCCAGCGGGTTAAAACCACCATAAATGCCTCCACTGTTTATCTCTTGTACTTTTTTCCACGTTTAAAGTACTTTAATAAGCTCATGCTTCTCTCAGACAGCAACACTAGAGAGACACTGCCTGCAGAAATGGTCACGTGGGCGCCAGGCGGGCGGGGCGCTTCCGTGCGGATGACAGTCACGCACGTTGTTCGTGTGTGCTCTTGCGGAGCATTTCTTTCATATTTAATTATTCTTAAATTAATATGTCAGAGGCGTGGGGGCATACTTCCTTAGGGAGGCGGGCCGCCACAGAGAAATGTTACCAGAGGAAACCCTGTTCTTACATCTTTTAACAATATCCAGTATTTCTTTTTCTTCCACCTGTTTGAGAAACATTGAGGATTTCTTTCTATTTCCATAATATTTATGACTGTCCCAGGATCAGAGATTTTTTTCTGCAAGGTTCGGCCCTACATGTACAAAAAAATTATTAAAATTTTTGGCCATCACTCCTATTGCTAATTTCTGAATTATCTTTATCAATAAAGTACTCTGGTTTTTTTTTTAAAACTACTTCTTGTTATATTGTTCAATATACCCCATATTCCTTTAATATTATTTTTGTTATTGTCTAATATTTTCCTACAATAATCTTTCTTGCTTATCCTCATAATATGACTTAATTTATTTTTATACCTTTTATATTCAAGGATTTCCTCAATCCCAGTGACACGCCTTCCACAGAAGAAGCAGGGCTTGTGGACAAGGGAGACGACTCACCCATCACAGGGGCCGAGGTCGCTGAAGTGGTTAAAAAACTCTTCAGTGGCCGGGCACTTGGGGTTGACGAGATTCGCCCTGAGTACCTCAACGCTCTGGATGTTGTAGGGCTGTCATGGTTGGCACACCTCTGCAACATTGCATGGAGGTTGGGGGCAGTGCCTTTGGCATGGCAAGCCGGGGTGGTGGTTCCTCTCTTCAAGAAGGGGGACCAGAGCGTGTGTTCAAACTTTAGAGTGATCACACTCTTCAGCCTCCCTGGGAAGGTCTATGCCAAGATACTGGAGAGGAGAGTCCGGCCGTTGGTCGAACCTCGGATCCAGAAGGATCAATGTGGTTTTTGGCCTGGCCGTGGCACTTCAGACCAGGTCTTTACCCTCTCGAGAATCCTCGAGGATTCGTGGGAGTGTGCCCAAACAGTTAGCGTGTGTTTTGTGGACTTAGAGAAGGCATTTGACCACATCCCTCAGGGTTTTTTGTGGGGCTGCTTCGGGAGTATGGGGTATCGGGCTTGTTGTTAAGAGCTATCTGGTCTCTATACCACCATTGTGAGAGTTTGGTTCATATTGCCAACACTCGGTAGGACTCATTCCCAGTGAGAGTTGGACTCCGCCAGGGCTGCCCTTTGTCACCGATCCTGTTTATAATTTTTATGGACAGGATTTCTAGGTGCAGCCAGGGAACAGAGGGTGTCATGCTTGGTGACCACAGGATCTCATTTCTGCTGTTTGTAGATGATGTTGTCCTGTTGGTTTCATCCAGCAATGACCTACAGGTCTTACTGGGATGGTTTGCTGCTGAGTGTGAAGTGGCTAGGATGAGAATCAGCACCTCCAAATCCGAGTCCATGGTCCTCAGCCAGAAAAAGGTGAATTGTCCTCTTCGGGTTGGGGACAAACTCCTGCCCCAAGTGGAGGAGTTTAAGTATCTCGGGGTCTTATTCATGAATGAGGAGAGAATGGAGCGAGAGATTGACAGACGGATCGGAGCAACATCTGCAGGGATGCAAATGTTGTACCAGTCTGTCGTGGTGAAGAGGGAGCTGAGTTCTAAGGCAAAGCTGTCGATTTACAGGTCAATCTACATTCCTACCCTCACCTATGGTCATGAGCTTTGGGTAAAGACTGAAAGAATGAGATTGCAGATACAAGCGGCTGAAACGAGCATTCTCTGTAGGATTGCCGGACTCACCCTGAGAGATAGGGTGAGGAGCTCAGTCATCCGGGAGAGGCTCAGAGTAGAACCGCTGCTCCTCTACATTGAAAGGAGCCAGTTGATGTGGTTTGGGCATCTGATCAGAATGCATCCTGGACGCCTCCCACTTGAGGTGTTTCGGGCACGTCCCACTGGGAGGAGACCCCAGGGCAGACCCAGGACTCCCTGGAGAGACTATGTCTCCCAGCTGGTCTGGGAACACCTTGGTATCCTTTCTAAAGAGCTGGAGCAGGTGGCTGGGGAGAGGGAAGTCTGAGCTTCTCTGCTTGAACTGCTGCCTCCGCGACCCGGACCTCCGGAAACGCGGTAGAAGATGGATGGATGGATGGGTGGAAGTCGGTAAATATTCCTTAATATTTTCGGTAAATATTCCTTAATGTTATTGAAGTTGGCGTAGAGGCTTCTGCTGTTGAAATGGATAATTGACAGTTTGTCTTTTGATGTAATGTTCTGGTTATATTGTTCTTGTCTCAGTTCCAGATGATCATGATCATTTCTAATCACCCTTATTGTCATTCAACTGTACAACCAATCATGTACAGTAGAACAAGATTGTGTTTTACCTATCTACTGTGTTAATCACACACACCCCAAGTACAGAATCAGAGGGCCGCTGCCATGCAAGGCGCCGCCACAAATTTCCCTCCTCCATTCCATTATTGCTGAGCACCAAGCTGGACGACAGGAAGTTCCACTTTTATATGGTCTACGGCATGACCCGGCCGGGATTTGAACCCCTGCCTCCCGGGTGTGGGGCGGATGCTTTACCAACTGAGCCACCACTCCGGTATTTATCCTCTTGGTCATATTCCTGATATTGTTTCTAGATGAAGATGAGTCAGTTCTGTCGGTGTGTGTCATGGACTGTTTCAGGATTTTGTTTAGTTAGACGATCATTCAAGAATATGTTTGTTTCCTTCAGCTTTTTCCCTTGTTTGAGCAGTGCAGACTGGTGCTTCCTATTAACGAACCTGAGGATCAGAGCTGGTTTATCGTGGCACTTGTCCTGGGCAGAGGGTGACATGCTTCATGTTATTGCAGTCCAGTTGGATCCCTTTGGACTCCAGGAAAGCAGCCACGTGTTCCTCCATGGATTTAATGTCCAGCTCATCAAGCTTGTCTCCACTGGTACCATTCACTGCCCGAGCGTATGTGGGGGGTTTAACTTGGGATCCTGACCTCAGACTACAGGTTTGGGGTCAAAAGGTCAAAGGTCAAGGTTAAAATTCCCTATGCCTTGTTACTGTACGACAAGTAAAGGTAGGGCCACCCAACCTGGTAAACAAGTTCACCTTGGGATCCTGACCTCTGATTATGGGGTCAAAAGGTCAAGGTTAACATTCCTTATTATTATTGTACAACGAGAAAAGTTAGGGTCACCAGACTTGGCACATGGTTTCACCTTGGGATCCTGACCTCTGACTATGGGTTTAGGGTCGAAAGGTCAAAGGTCAAGGTTAACATTCCCTCAACATCAAAATGTCTTATGAAGTATAACTCAACAACAAAGAAAGCTAAGGTCACCAAACTTGCTACACAGAATTACCTTGGGATCCTGACCTCTGACTATGGGTTTGGGGTCAAAAGGTCAAGGTTAACATTCCTTATGCCTTATTACTGTACAGTGAGAAAAGTTAGGGTCACCTGACTTGGTACATGGTTTCACCTTGGGATCCTGACCTCCGACTATGGGTTTAGGGTCAAAAGGTCAAAGGTCAAGGTTAACATTCCCTCAACATCAAAATGTCTTATAAAGTACAGTATATCTCAACAACAAAGAAAGCTAGGGTCACCAAACCTGGCACACAGGTTCACTCTGAGACTGTAACCTCTGACTACAGGTTTGGGGTCAAAAGGTCAAAGGTCAAGGTTAACACTCCCTATGATCTCTTACTGTAGAACATGTAAAGCTCTCTAGGGTCACCATACTTGGTACACAGGTTCACCTTGGGCTCCTGACCTACAACTATGGGTTGTATACTTTGTTGTATATTTGTGGATGATGGACTTATCATAATTTGGTTCTGCCACAGTAATTACATTGAAAAGTTAAGAACTGCTCTCAGTCGGTAAGTACTGGGATCTTCAAAGAAAATGGAGGTGGGGATATTGCACTCGCCTCAGAGTGCTCTTATTTTGAAACTTGGTGCTATTATTTGATATACTCTGATGATGTACATATTGCAGTTTCACTCTCATCAGATAACCTTGAAGTCAAAGGTCAGAAGTCAGATTTTTATCCCCCGCTGGTCGAAGCCCAAAGGGGTCAAAGAGCCCTTTGGGCAAAGACCGAAGGGGGGTTACGTTATGGGTCAGTCCGTCTGTCTGTCCGTCCGTCTGTCCTCCTTTTGTGAAACAACTACTCCTACAGTTTTGTTCTGATTGTTTTGAAACTTGGTACCATGGTTTGATATACGCCGATGGACATATTCCAGTTTGGTTCTGATTGGACGGTTTTTGCAGGAGTTGTAGCCCCTGAGCTATGACCTCCTGTTTCACCTCACTTCATAGACAGTAACTGTCTTGTGAAATCAACTCCTCCTACAGTTCCAAATGCTCTGAAACTTGGTACTATGGGTTGATGTACTCTGATTCTGTGCATATTGCAATTTCACTCTCATCGGATGACCTTGAGGTCAAAGTTCAGGGTCAAAGACCGTGAAGTGTGACTATGGTTTTTGGATCACAAGGTCAAAGGTCAACATCAAAATGGCTTATAAACTATATCTCAACAACAAAGAAAGGTAGGGTCAACAAACCTGATGCACAGGTTCACTCTGAGACCATGACCTCTGGCTACAGGTTTGGGGTCAAAAGGTCAAGGTGGGCACTCCCTATGATCTCTTCTTATAGAACGTATAAAGCTCTCGAGGATCACCAAACTTGTTACACAGGTTCATCTTAAGATCCTGCCCTACAACTATGGGTTGTATACTTTGTTGTTTATTTGTGGATGATGGACTTATCATAATTTGGTTCTGCCACAGTAATTATATTGAAAAGTTGAAAACTGCTGTCTGTCAGTAAGTATAGGGCTCATCAAACAAAATTCAGGCAGGGGATATTGCACTCACCTCAGAGTGCTCTTGTCTTATTTTCAGCAATATTATTTAAAAAGCTACTTTTATGTATTATTACTACTTGAAAGAAAAAAGCAAATATTTATCCCTTGCTGTGGTCTATTACCTACATTGGCTAACTGGAGTGGTGGCCTGGTGGGAGAGCATCTGGCCCACACCTGGGAGGTTGTGGGTTCAAGTCCTAGTCTGGTCATACCCCCGAAAATGGTACTTTCTGCCTTCAAGCTTGATGTTTAGGGTAACAGAATGGGGGAAAAAATTGGTCATGGCAGAGGCCCATTACATTATTGGTTGGAGAAAATGTAATTTTATTTCACTGTACATGCTTGACTGTATGGATTGAATGTTAATAAAAGCTGGCTTTCTTCTTCTGATCAGTAATGTGGTCAGTTGTGATTTGCTTGTATTCTCGAAAAGCTAGAAAGCTGTCTTTTATTACTTCGAGCTACACACAGCAAGGCTTGCACAGTAGAACAAAATTTCATTTCTCCAAACTTCAGTGTAACCCTAAACTGGAGTGGCAATTTCCCTGTTTTAGATTGTGGAGTAGGTGAGGGAAACCCATGAATACACAGGAAAAACATGCAACTTCCAACAGGTGGGCTCAAAATGGGTTCAGCTCCACATCGTCCTGCTGTGAGGAAGCATTGATTCACTTTGCCGACTGCACCGTTTTATCAAATTTGTTAAGTATTTCAGGCAGGTTTTCTGGTTGTTCTCCTGTGTTGCACATGGCTCAGCTTGTGCAGCTGAAACAGATGATGAAACTTTAAAGTTTAGAAATAAATCACACACTTGTTCACATAAAAAAAAAAAAACTTGAAGTGAACTTTCAAAAAGCAAGTGGTTTGCCAGTGAAGACTGTGTGTCCATTTCAGTTTTTACTTTAAAGAAGGTAAAGTGCATTGGATGCAATTCAAAAGAAAGGAAATTGGCAAATAACAATGAAGCAATGTAATCTCAGAATCGATGTGAACATTCAGTACCTTCACTGCCAAAAGTGCAATAAAAATGTAATGAATGTAATACAGTGAAACAAAACTGGAATGATGTGATTTCAAAAGGAAATACAATTGTCAGCTGTCAGGTACCACTCTGTTTAAACGTCAGAAAACAAGAGCAGTATAAAAAGCTTTACAAGGAGCACCTTAAATGTATGTGACTTCCCTCTGCATTATATTGAATTCATAAATGTCATTAGAGGCATATGACAGAATAATGGGGCTTTCGAGTATCTTTGATATTAAAATTCCTGAGATAAATAAACACAAGAGCTGGAAAAAAATGGACCTCTTCATTTATTATTAAACAAGTTTTTTTTTTTTTCAAAGAGCTTTGCAAGTGTTTACACTCCACATCAAAATGCCTCAAGGCCACAATGAGCCACGGAGTATAATTTATTAATGTGTAATTGTCGTACAATAGAAAAACCTGTTTTTGTACATTGTTGTTGACTGTTAGACACATTTTGTATCAATCTACTGAAATCCTGATGGGGTTTTTTTTCTCAGTCTGTAGAATTTTCACGACTGAGGGTTCAGGCTCCTTTTGTTTTTTCTCCCAGCATGCAGCTTCTATGAGGAGCTTGACCTCCTGTTTGTTACTTTTTGCTTTGAATCCGGCAGTGATTAGACACGACACCTCACACACGTGCTGAAATGCAGACAAATTGGTCCCCGGAGTTAATTAGAATGTGTTCCACATCCTGCGTGCTGCGGACTGGAGGCATCGCTTGGCAGATATGTTTCCTGGAAAAGCTCTCTTCTGTCTGGTTTAAAATCTGTTGACTGAGTGTGTGTAAACATGGCTGTCAAAATGTGTTTGAACAAGGTGATTAACCAATGGATCTGAAGCAAAGACTCTGGGCTTCGGGATGCGCTTAGCAGACAATATACCTTTTTACAACTGGAGAAACCTGTCTTTGTCACCGTCTGCATAAATGTACATTCTTCCGGCTGATTTGTCAGGCGTCACACTTTAAATGTATTACATAATTTCACCGCCTTGTCAGCCTATTTTGCATAATGTAATTAGATTTTTGCCGCCTTTTTCAAAATCAGCATACTTAGTGTGCTTCCTGTTTGATACATTGCCAAGTCAGGGTTCTGTGCATTCATTCTCGCCATCCTCCACATCAAGTCTGACAGTGCGCTTAAATTCCAACCTGTCATCGTATTTCAATATCATTGGGGGGGGAAAAGGAAAGTTAGTTGTTGACACCATTCCATTCTTTGATCTGCACCCTGAAGTTGATTGTTTGCAGGGCTTAAAGTTTTCCGGCACTGTGCCGGATTTCCGGCGTATTCCATTTGGCTGCAGGGAAAAATGATACTCCTATAACGGTGGCCCTCAAAAGGCAGCCCACAAACTCCCTATTCGTGCCCCCCGAGCTGTGATCCTTCACTTCGTGTTTCGGTTAGATCAGCACCTGTAAACACGGACTCTTATTGTTATGTCTGTAATAATGGTCGGAGTCTGTCTTACACTATGCAGAGAACTGGCTTTATTAAGAAACACAGTCAAATATATACAGGTGTCACAGCCCGCCTGACGTCACCACCAGGGCGGCTATGGCAAAAAGCCATAAAACATAAAAAACATAAAAACCTCCCCCTTACAAAAGTCCAAATCACATATACACAATTCAGACCCACCCCAATTTGGGACCCGAATCATGCACTAAGAAAATAATGGGGATCAATGAACTGTAATGGCCTAACACACTCACCCAAAAACAACTAAAAACTAGGGGGAACAGGTGGACTGCTGTCCCATCCCACACGGTGAAGCGGATTATTCTGCCGCTTATCCAAAAAGAAAAAGTCCATCTCCAAGCAAAAGTGACAGCTGTGTTCCTATGCTGAAATTCCCATTCCCATCAACACATAACGTTCACATGCGCACCACACACATCCATCACTATTAATAAACACATGTACATATGAACCATTATTATTAAACACCATATACACATATTTACATTGAAAAATTTACGTTACTCCAATGTCCACGGCAGCCAAAGGTAAAACTGACCCGGAGGCCCAGGGCATCCCCAAGGCATGCGCGCTCCTGGCCGCCATTTTCCATGGGATCGAAGCCGACCTCCCCGGCAAGAATGTCCCTTCTCCTCACCCTCGACCGCTCTGGACTCACAGTGCTGCTGCCTGGCACACAGTCCCTCCATGCCTGTCGGTCCGCTCCTGACCGCCTTCAACAATGCTGCAGCTGCCACCTCTGTAGCCCCAAACACTCCAGCCCTCTGTGGCCGAACTCCGGGGAAAACCAAAACTCGCTTGTCGGCGCCACTCCTTCACCCAGATGCCTCGCCGCTGTTCCTGGCACCCTCATCCAAGGCGCTCCGCTGTGTCGTCTCTGTGTCCGGCTGTCGCTGCTGCTTCCTGGGACTTTCAGCATCACCCTCGTCGGTGTCACTCGTTGACCCAGGCGCCTCGACGCTGCGCCTAGCACCATCGTCCAAGGTACTCCACTGCATTGCCTCTGCACCCAGCTGTTGCTGCTCCGACCCCCGCGTGCTGAGCTCCTTGGCTTCCTTGCCATCTTCGGTGACCAGGGGCTCCCCCACTCATGGCCTTGGTTCTACCTCGAAGTCTTGCTGGTAGCTGGTAGCTTGATTTTGGCGCACCTAGCTTCATGGCTAACTTCCCCATAGACACTGACTGAGCCGCTAGCTTCCCCGAGCTAGCTAGCTTAGCTTCTTTTGGCATCAACAGCTCCATTACCCGCAGTTTTGTGGTCCTCGTATGTTCGGCAAAATATTCGGCTAGCCGCCTGATAGCATCCGCATAAGACTCCATTTCTCCCAACATACAGAGAATTTTCCGACCCTCTTCGCCAAGATGGTGGGCCAGAAGTGCTCGTCTTCGTACTCCGTTGAGCCTACTTAAGCCCAGCCCCGCGATGTAACCCTCGAATATGGCCAGTCAGTTTGGCCACAGGATCCCTGACTCTCACGGATATTCCAGAAATAGTGGTGGAGGTAGCCCATATGCCCCCATAGTTTCTCCTCATCGCCAAAATGTTATGTCTGTAATAATGGTTGGAGTCGGTCTTACGCCATGCAGCGAACTGGCTTTATTAAGAAACACAGTCAAATAGATACACGTGCCACAGCCCGCCTGACGTCACCACCAGGGCAGCTATGGTAAGGCCTAAGGGCCAAGCACACACACACACAACAGTCACACACCACACTTATCTCCATGCCAACGATGAACTGACAGCCTGTCAGCACGGGAGCGGCTGCAGCTGAGTGAAACGTTTTACTTTCACTTTCAGAGCAGTAGCAGCAGTGGGAGCCTAGATTGAACAAAAATGTCTTGTTCCAAGTTTGCTGCTAAAAGAAATGTGGACAGTGAAAATTGGCAATTCAAAGACGAATGGACTGAGCAATTTGCATTTGTTCTCCCTCCTGCCAACACAAGACCACAAGACCAATGTGCTTAACATGCCAGGAGACCACAGCTTGATAAAGATTTACAGTTTGAAACGGCATTATGAGAGCAAGCATAGGAGTTAAGAGGCATTTCCTCAAAATTCAGAGGTAAGAACAACAAAATTAAATGCAGTGAAATGGTCATATCAAGCTGCAAGCAGGATTCTTGTTCCATCTATGACACTAAAAGCAGCAGCGTGGTGACGTCTGTTCTGAAAGTGGCTCCTCCCACAGCAGGACAGCCTGGTGACGTGGGCGGAAATCAAGGGGGTCCAGGGGGGACCATTTTTTCTTTAAAATTTGCAGCTGTTCTCATAAATTTGTAACTTTTTCCTCATTGATTTACTACATTTATTTGTAAATGTAAAACTTTTTTGTTGTAAATTTGCCACTTTTCACTCATAAATCTGCTGTTTTTGCATCTGAAATCTGTAATTTTTTTCTTGTAAATTTGTAACCTTTTTATAATGTGAGTTTTTCTTGGAAATTTACATATTTTTTTCTCACTAAATTTGCAGGGTTTTTTTTTTTTAGTAAACTTGACTTTTTGTAAATGTACAGTTGTTTCTTTTAAATTTGCAATTTTCTTTCTCTAAAATGTATGACTTTTTTCTTGTAAATTTGCAGCGTTTTCTCCATAGGTGAACATTTCAGGGTTTCCTCTGGTGACATTTCTCGGTGGCAGGCCGCCTCGCCAGAAATTTTACCGCCGTGTCAAGGAGATATGAATTTATTAAGAAAAATATATGAAGCAATGACTTTCCGCAAGCACGCACACAAACAACGCGCGTGGCCGTCATCCGCGTGGAGTTTAGAAGCGCCCCGCCCACGCAAGTTTTCCAGTCAGTCAGCAAACAGTGTCTTGCTAAGTGTGACTGTCCAACAGAAACATGAGTTTATTAAAGTACTTTAAACACGGAAAAAAATCATAAGAGGCATGTAAGCACTGGCGTTTATCATGGTTTTGACTCACTGGAAACAGGAACAATAATGGAAGAGTCACTTAGCAAAGAGATGTGGTTAGAATTCATATGCAGCCGGCTTCACATGAAGGGAAAGGCGAGGGGGACTGATGAACTGCTGATGAACTGCTGAGGATCTATTTCACCAGCCACTACAATATTAAGTTATGTTCTGTAGGAATTGCAGGAATGAAGAGACTGGCAATTTTTCTCTATTCTCACAAGAGCAGGCGTGCCGTTTTTATTCTCCAGCAGTAGTGACAAAAAGCAACAGCTAAAAACGCTAGCTCTCTTTTCACTCTAAACTGAGGTCCTTCAGCGGCTGCCTAGAGAGGTGCCTGATGAAAAAGCCTGACACATATTGTGGTGAATTATGTCTTTACAGTCCGCTACAGTTCCCTATTGTGTACCTGGCAGGTTAAGATGACTGAAATTCACCAAGTCAGTGACTTTAATCTGTCAGCAGCCTTCAGACAAACTGAACATGCAAACATTTGACTTTAAAATAAGGGAGGTTTTTCCTGCTGTCTGGGTGGTGAGGAGACTTTTAAAAAACAAAACAAAACTATAAATATAAAGAAATATAACAGAAATAATGGCATCATTGGTCATTTAACCTCTTGCACTCCGGGATACCGCAGGCGGTCACGTCTCTGCATCCTAGTGCGCAGTCTCCCTGGACAGTCTCCCTGGAGCTTCCGCTGGCTCTCCGTATCCATCCGACCTTCCACGTATCCAAGATCAAGCCCCTCTCCGGCAGTCCTCTCTGCCCCCCCCCCCCAAAGCCGCCTCCTCCCCCTCGGATCCTCAATGGTCAGACCACCTACACCGTTCAGAGAATTCTGGACGTTCACCGTCAGGGCCAGGGGCTACAATACTTGGGGTCCATTGGAAAGGCTACGGACCTGAAGAAAGGTCATGGATTCCCCGGTTGTACTTCCGTGACAAGGGGATGGTCCAGGCCTTTCACCGAGCCCATCCCAACAAGCCTAGTGGGCCAGCAGGAGGCGTCCCTTGGGGGGGGGGCACTGTTATGATCTGGTGAGCGCAGTCCTCCTCCCGTCCTGTGGGAGGGTCCCCGGCTCTGCAGGTAATCAATACACCTGTGTGGGTGGACGCACCTGCTGTCTCCTCACTGCCAGTGCTTAAAAGGACCGGTCTGTGAACGCTCCAGCGCTGGCTCGTTGGGTATACTGCCATAAAAGAATTAAGTAAGTAAAGTATTAATTGTCTTGGAACCCAGAGAATAATCCGTCTCTCTCTTCCTCCTTCTCAGGTTGTTGCCATCTCTGCGGTGTGTCCCCGGGGCTTCGTTGTGCGTTCACCTGCTCCTTCATCATCGTCTTCAATTCAGATCGCCTACTCCATCCGGACAGATTGTGAATTTGCTCTTGTCTCCCTCATTACAGGCTTGGCGCTCCTCTGGTGAATGAGGTGTTTTTCCCGCTAACTTTGCAACAACTCTTTTCAATAAAATTGTGTTTAAAACTTTGCCTCTCTGCATTGTGTGCATTCTCTCAAAAGTTCTCTCGGAAAAAGTTTAGGCTCAGGAATTTTTTTTTGCTTTAACCCCTGTGTTTGACTGATTGGTCTAAAAACACCCACAGGGGTTGTTCTTTTGTCGGAACATAGGTAAAGTGAAGGCATCAGTCAAGTGACTGGCAGTGAAAATTAAAGGTAAAATGATGCATTGATATTGATCAGTGGTATTGATATTTTTTTTTTATTTCGAGACAGGTTCTGCACCTGGAGACACTTCTGATATCTATGTGTGCATCTGCTAACAGTGGTGCAAAGACAAAATATTTCCCATTTCATACAGTAATGTTATATAAGGCAGACTTTAGCAGGTAGTAGAAAATAAATAATTACTTGGTTATTATTGGTGTGGGGGTGGACTGCTGTATGATTTCAAAACGAATGGTGGACCTGGAGCTTTGGCTGTGCAGTTATTAAACCTGAATATAAATGTGATGTTTACTGAGTTAATAATTTCCCTAATGAGAACCATTTTTTACATTTACATGTATTAGCTTTAATATATTTAATTGTTTTATATATATGTATACACACACACACACAGAGTGGGAAAGTAAGTATTGAACACGTCAACATTTTTCTCATTAAACATATTTCTGATGGAGCCATTGACCTGAGATTTTCACCAGATATCAGTAACAACCCAATTAATCCATACATACAAAGAAATCAAGTCAACTGTGTTCACAAAACAAGATATATTTAATAAAGTGGAATGACAGAGGGAATAAGTATTGGACATGCTTGGTGAAATTCATTTAATATTTAGTAGAAAAGCCTTTGCTGGTAATAACAGCTTCCAGATGCCTCTTGTATGGAGAAACTAGGCACAGGCATTGCTCAGGAGTGTTTTTATCCCATTCTTCTACAAACTGTCTCCAAATCTTGAAGGTTCTGTGGGTGTCTTCTATGTGTCTTCTATGAACTCTGATCTTCAGTTCATTCCACAGATTGGAATAGAGCCCATGTCAGTTGAGTGCATTATTTATTGTTTTCTTTGAAACAGCAGTACCTGCTAACTGCAGGTCTTTCTGGAGCTCTCCACGTGTGGTCTTTGGCTCTTGGATAACTCTTCGGATGTTTCTTTTGACTGCTATGTTAGAAATCGTGCAAGGAGCTCCTGGCTGGTCGTGGCCGGTTTATGGTAAAATGATGTTCTTTCCACTTCCAAATGATGGCTCCAACAGTGCTCACTGGAACATTCAGCAGTTTAGAAATACACCTGTGACCAATGCCATCATTATGGTTTGCAACAATAAGGTTGCGAAGCTCTAGAGCAGGGGTGTCCAATCATGTGCCATGGAGGGCCAAGACCCCGCAGGCTTTACCGCTAACCATTGTCTTCAAAAGCAGATTTCATTGAATTTCTTCCCACTGATTGCTGGTAAGTGAAAACACCTGCTCAAGAGACTGGGTAGAAGCGAAAACCTGCAGGGTCTGTGCCCTCCATGGCACATGATTGGACACCCCTAGTCTTGAGAGAGCTCTTTGCTTCTACCCATCATGAGTTTTGTGCTGTAACAATCCGATATTCAGACTTTTTTAAAGGCTATCAGTCAGGACTTAACCAGCTGAAATTAATTTGCACTGATGGTGGCTGGGATGGCTTTCTAATTTCTCATGGATTTCAGCTGGTTTCTTGACTTTCTGTACCTCTTTTTCTTCATGTGTTCAATACTTATTCCCTGTATCATTCCACTTTATTAAATATAACTTGCTTTGTGAACACAGTTGCCTTGATCTCTTTGTATGTATGGATTAATTGGGTTGTTATTGATATCTGGTGAAAATCTCAGGTCAATGACTCATCAGAAATATGTTTAATGAGAAAAATGTTGGTGTGTTCAATACTTACTTTCCCCGCTGTATTTATTGTGTCTGTTAATGCTGGGCAGTGATTAAAAATCTTAACCACAATTAGTCTTCAACATTTTGCATATATTCACAATTAATCACAATTAAAAGAGGAATTTTTCCCCCTCAGTGTGATATTCCTTAAACTTATAATTCTTCAAGTTTTTCATATTGTTGTTAACATGGCAGTAGACAAATATTCTTTCTTTCTGCAACTGCAGGTCCATTTAAAGCCTTCAACATGTCAACTGGCATCAACCATAAAGAGCATTCTCCAAAAAACCCTCATAAGTACTGCAGAAATACTGTATATGTGAAAACAACAAGCGACCACTTCAGCATAACCACACCAGCCGTCATTCCATTAGCTGCCACACTAGTTGCATCTCTTACCTCCTGCTTTGATATGAGGTCCAGTATTTGACAGTCTAGTCCATTCTCCAGGGAGCGGACACCCATGGACAGAACTGGTGGAAGTGAGCTCCTAGCTTAGCTGTTAGCCTTTAACCTAGCTGTCAGCCCCTTTCATGTCTGCTTCTCATGGCAGACGTGCCCTTCTCGGCTTCACTGCTTGGATCACAGAGTAGCTCCCATCTTAAAAGAGACAAACCACTGGAATAGCACTGTCCACCAGTTGCTTGTGAACTGGTATCAGACCCCAAAATCTCAAGCCATCGGGTCCTGCAGCAGTGGAGGACCATGCCGTCCGGGACCCGGACCTCCCCTCTTCTTCACCCAAACACCCAGAACTAAACAAAATGAGGAGCTCATGCCACGAACCGAGCTCTGTTATGAGTCACGTCATCGACTGTATTATAAACAGTACCTGTCTTTTGAAAGTTCAGGGATGGGGGTGGGGGGTTTTCCACTGCAATTATTCGTAAATGATCCATCCATCCATCTTCTACTGCTTTTCCGGAGGTCCGGAAGCAGCAGTTCAAGCAGAGAAGTCCAGACTTCCCTCTCCCCAGCCACCTGCTCCAGCTCTTCAGAAAGGATACCAAGGTGTTCCCAGACCAGCTGGGAGACATAGTCTCTCCAGCAAGTCCTTTGTCTGCCCCGGGGTCTCCTCCCAGTGGGACGTGCCCGAAACACCTCAAGTGAGAGGCATCCAGGAGGCATCCTGATCAGATGCCCAAACCACCTCAACTGGCTCTTTTCAATATGGAGGAGTAGCGGTTCTACTCTGAGCCTCTCCCAAATGACTGAGCTCCTCACCGTTTCTCTTAAAGCCTTATTCATGCTGCATTTCCCCTCTAGTCCGCTTTGGTCTGTGTGCGCTTTGGACGAGCCCAGCACGCACGCGGTGCTGTCCATGCTCACTTTTTTCATCTACCCAGGCTAAGCAGTTGACGCATGCACACAACCATCATTTGTAGTTTCACTCCCGCCCTATAGGTAGCGCCAATGTGCTGACGCTCCAGGATTTTCACCAACGAAGAAATACTGCTTGCTTTCTGCTGCTTGACTTCCCAGTTTTTACTCCTTTTCCACGAAGATGATGCTGCTGCTGAAGTATGTATATGTATGATACTGCTTCCTTGTTGTCTTCTTCGTCTACTTTGTCCATATTGCCACCTTGTGAATGGGACGTTCAGTCTTGTGCATGTACTTTTCAACACATTCAGGTCGTGGGCAGGCGGCGCGGTCACAAAGTTTGGGCTCCACACGGTCGTCCGCGGTCGAGCACTGCAAACACTAGCGGAGTGGAGATGTAAATTTCGTCACACGAGGTTTCCAGTTACACGTATGCAGACAGCAGAGGTGCAGCATGAATCCAGCTTAAGGTGCCTTCACACCAAACGCGAACGGGCGGTGCGAATCCATACAAACTCAATGGAAAGACGTGAGCACACACAAAATTGTGCATTCGCATGTTCACGTCCGAAGGATAGCGCTAGCGTTAACATTCTGCCATCACGGGAGTAAAAGTATTGACATTGGAGAGTAGACTAGTTTGAAAATGAGACTCACTCACCTGGAGACAGGAGGACCGGGAACTCTTCAGCTGAATCGGGATTTTGGAGTTATTTACACACCGTTTCATGCCACAACCATGCTAACAAGGCTAGCAAGCTAGCAACGGAAGCACTCATCATCTTATAAAGTTTTGGAGACAGGCACAACTTTTTCAGGTGAGCCCTCCGTCGGATAATGTAAACCTAAAGCATGGCGTTATTTTGGGGATTTCCACAGTAGGTTGAACACTGCTGCAGAAGTTATAAAAGCAACTTCTCCTGTCTGTATCACACTCAGATGGTGAATTCATGTCTATTCACGCATTTACATTGAGTTGTAACATAATCGCGCTACCCGAAAAATTCGCCCGTTCACGTTTGGTGTGAAAGCACCTTAAGTGTGAGTCCAGCAATCCTATGGAGAAAACTCATTTCAGCCGCTTGTATTCGCAATCTCGTTCTTTTGGTCATTACCCAAAGCTCATGACCATAGGTGAGGGTAGGAACGTAGACTGACTGGTAAATCGACAGCTTTGCCTTAGAGCTCAGCTCTCTCTTCACCACAACAGACCGGTACAACGTCCGCATCACTGCAGATGCTGCTCTGATCCGCCTGTCAATCTCTCGCTCCATTCTCCCCTCACTCGTGAATAAGACCCCGAGATACTTGAACTCCTCCACTTGGGGCAGGAGCTTGTCCTCAACCTGAAGAGGACAATCCACCTTTTTCCAGCTGAGGACCATGGGCTCAGACTTAGAGGTGCTGATTCTCATCCCAGCCGCTTCACACTCAGCAGCAAACCGTTCCAGTAAGACCTGTAGGTCATTGCTGGATGAAGCCAACAAGACAACATCATCTGCAAACAACAGAGGTGAGATCCTGTGGTCACCAAGCATGACACCCTCTGTTCCCTGGCTGCGCCTAGAAATTCTGTCAATAAAAATTATGAACAGGATCGGTGACAAAGGGCAGCCATGGCAGAGTCCAACTCTCACTGTGAATGAGTCCAACTGAGTGTTGGCAATATGAACCAAACTATAGAGGCCAGATAGCTCAAAACAACAAGCTCGATACCCCATACTCCCGAAGAACCCCCCCCCCCCCCCACACACACACACAAAAAAACACGAGGGATGCGGTTGAATGCCTTTTCCAAGTCCACAAAACACATGCAGATTGTTTGGGCAAACTCACACAAACCCTTGAGGATTCTCGAGAGGGTAAAGAGTTGGTCCGATGTGCCACAGCCAGGACGAAAACCACACTGCTACTCCCGAATCCGAGGTTCAACCAACGGCTGGATTCTCCTCTCCATTGCAATCATAAAGGATCACGATCAAAAAAATTGTTGCTGCTAAACAAGACGTTGTGTTATCGTGCGATAACACGTTAATTTGCCCAGCACTACTATATACAGGTTATGGATCAATGAAATGACAATAAAACATGAACTGTGGTGAATTATTACACAGATTGCAAATAAAGTTTAAAATTTAGACATCATAGCAAAGAGGAACTGACTTTTTTTTTTTACCCCCAGCAACTATTCTAATATACTATAATAGTGAAATAGATTTGTTCCTGATGACATTAGCACTTGTATGAAAACACACTGAAGCTTCATTTTACATATTTATTTCTGTAACTTGCAAATCAAAGTACTGCTGTTTGTTTTTATCTGTAATTTTATTGCTAAACAGTCTGAGCTTCAAGAGAGCATGAATGGTTGTATGTACTGTAAATACAGTAATATAAGTGTGACTAATTAAAACATTGTCAGCTACTGTAAATCAGTGCAGTTTTCATTGTTCCGGAGAGTTGTAGTTCAACTCTCTTGACGTTTCCAACATTGTTGGCGGCCATCATTTCTGCTCAACGGGAATCGACTTTCATCAGAGAACAGCACTGAGGCCCACTGGCCCCTTGTCCAGAGTAAATGCTCCCTGACCCATGCAAGACGATGACGCCTGTGCCTGGTGGTGTGGTCAGGTACCCTAGCAGGTCGTCTAGCAAGCAGACCACGCTGATGTAAATGGTTTTGAATGGTCTGACATGGTACTTGGGTGCCTCTCACCTCCCTTAAATGTGCCTGGAGTTGCGTGGCATTCATCACCGGTTCCGCAGAGCACTGTTCACATTGAAGCGGTCATCAGCGTGGGATGTGGCCAAAGGACGTCCACTTCTGGGCCTTTCTGTGACTCTTTCAGTCTCTATGTACCTCTGTTGCAACCGGCTGATGACACTCTGTGACACGCTAAGCTCAGTAGCCACTTCCCTCTGAGAACATCCTGTTTGAAGCCTCGCAGTGGTGAGGTACTGTTGATCACTTGTTAGCAGTCGTCTTGGTCTCGTGATGTCAAAATGTGAACAGCATGATGAGGAGGACTGTTTAAATACCAATTCTAATTGAACCAGAAAATTTATTGGTCAATTCATGGATCAAACATCTGTTGTGAATTTTGCCACTAAGTACCTTGTTAGAGAACAACAAGTTATGCAAAAAGTACTAAAACATTGAACAGTTGGACATGTGCATTCAAAAGGTTAGAGAAGGTCAAATTAAGTTCATGTGTAAAGGTTATAGTGTATTTTAGGTGCATCCTGAAATTTCACCCAAAAGCCAAATAGCCCTAACTTTTTGTGAGTAGTGTATATTTACTGTTTTGGCTAACCAATTCTTATCTTATCTTATTTTGTATTGCTCTGAGTGCTGCTATCCCTTTGCTGCTGCAGTCCTGTAATTTCCCTGTTGTGGGATGAATAAAGGCTTATCTTATCTTACCTTACCAAATGTGATGGAGTAAATCTAATACTACTCATATAAAGAGATAAATGTTATCTTTAAGAACAACTCAAGTCTCAAAGTGAAGATTAATTTATACTGTCCCTTGACATCCATTAGCGAGTCTAAACCTGAAAGGCTGCCTTTACACTTGTCTCCTCGGTGCTATAATCAGTTGCTTGTGAATCTTGCCGTCAAACATACTGTACCTAACACGCCTCTAGTTTCTCTGTCCTTTAAATGTTTGCTTGTAGTTACAGACTTAGAGCTGAGTTAAATGTCAAAACTTCTGCCTTGTTTCATTTAGACTGAAGCTTTTTTAAAGCTAGTGCAGGTCTGCAGATTCAGGTTCAGGTTCAGGTTACTTTATTTGTACCCGTAGGTAGATTTGTTAGGTAGGTAGATTGGCTCTTTTAGTATTTTAATTACTGTTTGCATGGAAAGAGCTTCACTCTCTGGCAGCGATTTTGTCACTGAAGATTGAGATGGTCATGGATGAAAAACTGCTGAAGTTATAGAATGCAATATAATGGATGAGTCGCATGGAAATACGATGAGATGGTAGATTACGTTGATGTGTGCATTTGCAGCTGTGTGTGTGCAGTGGTACGCTCAGAAGGCTCCGCTGTTCTATGGAGCAAATGAAGAGTGATGACAACACTCCTTGAGGGTTTTGTTAATGGTTTTTTGTTTGTAAGAGACTCTGTGTATTTGTATAGCTGCTTTATGCCATTCCCGCCTCCCTCTTTGAAACTCTAAAATTTACATATGAGAACTGTACTTCACCCACTAAATTGGGGATGTAAATTTAAAGGTCCCATTTACTCAGACATGGTGTATTTGCGGGTTTTAGCCTTCCAAAATGCTTTCCAGGGTCATACAGTATGACTACAGTAAAAATGATGAAATTGCTCTTCACTGAGAAATAACTATACTTCATCATTTCATCGAATGGCCAGAAGCCAGTTTTGCTCTTCTGGGTTCTTTTTTCCTACAGCACTGACAAATGATCCAGTCTTAAGTTACAACCCACCGCCGTGCTGTTGTCTGGGATGATTCAGTCCTCGCCCAGAGTGTGAGCCCAAGGCGTTAGCTCCAGAGCTGACAGTACTACTAGGGACTTAGCTTACCAAATGTGGTTCATATTGTTATTTTCTTTAAATTTCAGTCAGTCTAATAGACACCTCTGTTTCCACCTGGTTCACTGATCCACAGTCAATACTATATCTCGCACCATTCAGGCTTATTTTCTTTTATTTTTGCTTTGATGGTACCTTGACCCGTTAGCATTAGCGTGGCTAGGCAGTTGCCATCAGTCAGTTGAACTGCATGAAAGCTCACCTCACCGGGGAGAGGCTGACAGACAGGCTGTCTAGCTCTGCTGTTGATTCTGTTCACCCCCACTGAAATCCTTCTTCAAGTACCAACACTTGACCATATTTTGCCTTCTTCAACATTATTTTACTTTATTTTACTATAGTTTATTATCTCTAACCAAGGCCAAAGGTGGCTAGCTGACACTTAGCCATTCTGTGATGACGGAGTGTTGCCACTGTTATGGTCTGTGTAATTGAATATTATATTATATTATATGTGTAGAAGGATTTTTCTTTGCAAATGTCAACATGTATTGTATTGTAAAAATGCACATATAATTTCAGAATCTGTTTGAGTGAACTGAATCCCTTTTGTGAGATAATTGTTAATGTTAATTATGTTAATTGGGTGAGGCAGTTGATCAATCTTGAAACCCCGTACCTTTGCCAGCATGCTTCCTGGTGGTGTCCGGGCAAAAGACTCCTCAGGGGTTTGAGGGCCTTTTAAAGGATACCAGCAGGAGGAAGTATAGGATGGTTGAGTAAAAGGGGGTATTTAATATGTAAATAGGGGTTTAAATTATTTATTGTATTATTTATGGTGTATTTATGGTGTGTTATTTATTTTGTAAATAGGTGGGAAATTATTTATGTCTCTTTTAGATGTTATTGGGTATATGTGGAAATATGAAAATGTTTATTGTCTTACCTGGGGTTATGGTATGTGCCAATTAGGTTGATTATCTCACTAAGTATATAACAGGTGTTTGTCATTTGGTTTGTTGGTGGGTGTCGGATGTTCATTGGAGTTGTCACCTGTGAAGTATTTTTGGAATAAAACGTAAAATTGCTGATTGCAAACTTTTGGAAGCCTCCACTCTTCTCTGGTGCGCCTTGACCGCTCGGCAATCTGACACATTCACTCATTCATTGTTGTTTTTGTGCTCATTGTGCTCCAGAGACAGGTCATATCCTATCGACCACTGACACCACACACTCCTGTCCATCAGTGATGCAGAGTTCTCATTAAGACCTGCGGGAGCTGTCAGCATGTGGAAAAAGTGAAGTGAATTCAACCTTTAACAGGAAGATATTGTGGCCCCCCCAAAAAACAACTTAAAACTGTGCCTCAAACTAATTGCTCTCTTTTTTCTCTGCTACAAATCGATCGCTTCCTGTTTCTACAAAATAAAGCAACAAATCTCCTTCCTCTTTCTGCATTATTAAATAAAGTGGAGAAATTAGCTTTCTGTCAATCTCAGAAATTGACAGAGAGATTGATTGCCAGATGGATTGGAGCAGTATCTGCAGTGATGCAGACATTGTACCGGTCTGTTGTGGTGAAGAGGGAGCTTAGTTCTAAGGCAAAGCTGTCGATTTACCAGTCAATCTACGTTCCTACTCTCACCTATGGTCACGAGCTTTGGGTAATGACTGAAAGAACAAGATCGCGGATACAAGTGGCTGAAATGAGCTTTCTCCGTAGGATTGCTGGACTCACCCTCAGAGATAGGGTGAGGAGCTCAGTCATCCGGGAGAGGCTCAGAGTAGAACCGCTGCTCCTCCACATTGAAAGGAGTCAGTTGAGGTGGTATGGGCATCTGATCAGGATGCCTCCTGGACGCCTCCCACTTGAGGTGTTTCAGGCACGTCCCACTGGGAGGAGACCCCGGGGCAGACCCAGGACTCGGTGGAGAGACTATGTCTCCCAGCTGGTCAGGGAACGCCTTGGTATCCTCTCTGAAGAACTGGAGCAGGTGGCTGGGGAGAGGGAAGTCTGGGCTTCTCTGCTTGAACTGCTGCCTCCGCGACCCGGACCTCCAGAAACGCGGTAGAAGATGGATGGATGGACGGATGGATTAGCTTTCTGCCCCGGGCACAGTGACTGCAAGTGACTGTGTGTGTCTGCGTCGTCCTGTGTGTGTCACAGGAAACAGACAGGCTCAGCACAGCTAAATCACACATGCATAACAATTGACACAAGTCACATTTCACAATACACACACACACATGAACAAAGGCATATGCAGCTGGTTTTATCCCCTCACATGCAGCGCTGTAAGATAAGCTGAGGATGACAGTGTTACTATAGGTGTGTCCTGCATAGAAACACACAGGTAGGCTTTCATGTTGTAAACATGCTCTGCAACCATATACATGAATACATTCATCATGTAAACCCATGTTATTCTTCAAGCTTATGTGTAATACCAAATCATATAAAGCCTCACAACATATTTCTCTTTGCAGATGGAAAGCTTAGACATTTTCTAATCATGCAGTGTAGACAACAGATTTGAAGCTTGCAAGGAAATAATGAAGAAGAAGGATGACTCAGTTGTGTCATGTCTTCATGTCCTCTGTCAGCTCAACCATTATCTGATCAGATCAGTGGACTTTAACGTCATGCAGGCTGCTTGGAAACTGAACAGCTGCACAGCAGTAAGTTGGTTTCAGGATCCCATATTGTGCATTTTCCAGGCATTAAAGTTGTTTTTTTTTTATTTAACCTGTATTTATACAGGGCAGTTCCATTGAGAGGCAACCTCTCTTTTCCAAGGATGCCCTGTTCTCATTCACACCAGGAAGCTGCCCAGTCCAACCACAGACTGACCTGTGGCCGCTGAGCAACTCTACTGGAGCAGTTGGGGTTAAGTGCCTTGCTCAAGGGCACCACAGTGGGGTTAAGGAGGGTGAGGCAAACACTGCTATGTTATCTGTCCCACCCAGATCTGATGCTGCCGGTCCAGAGATCAAACCTGCAATCCTCTGCTTACCAGTCCACATCCCTAACCATTAAGGCCACCACTGCCTTGACTTCCTCATGGCAGTAACAGTATAAGCAGTTTTAAAGACAAGAAAACATTTTGTGTTCTTTTATGGCTATTCAAAAAAGGCTATCTGAAATGCTTGCTCTGAAACAGTCACTTTCCATTCTGCTCCCCAATATTAATACCAATGAGCCCCTAATCTGATTGGATAAAGTTTTTTGAATGAGGTGCTGCAAGTCAATCAAGCAAGGAGGTGGACCCTGCAGTAAAGGCAGAGTTTAATGACTGTGATGGGATTAAGACAAAATGATCCTTGTTTGTTTGTTTGTTTGTTTGTGGCATAACAAAATTATTTTTTTTGTTTACTGATTTAACTTTTTTTTCCTCTCCAATGTGAAGCATCTTTGAGTGCCTTGGAAAGTGCTATACAAATAAAATGTATTATTATTATTATTATTATTATTATTATTATTATTATAACTATATCAAGGCAATGTGCATATCTCAGTTAAGTGAGCATTTTAATATTTTAACAGTATACATGTAAGCCAGGGCGGCGCGGTGGCGGAGTGGTAAGCACTGCGGCAGCACAGCAACTCACCCTTGGCCGGGGGATCCTGGGTTCGATCCCAGCCACCGACCAACAGTGATGTGTGTGGAGTTTGCATGTTCTCCCCGTGTCTGTGTGGGTTTACTCCGGGATTTCTCCGGTTTCCTCCCACATGCCAAAAACATGCAAATTAGGTTAATTGGCATCAAACTGGGGATTCTAAATTGTCCTTAGGTATGACTGTGAGAGTGAATGGTTGTCTGTCTCTCTGTGTTGGCCCTGCGATGGACTGGCGATCTGTCCGGGGTGTACCCTGCCTCTCGCCCAAAGATGCTGGGATAGGCTCCAGCCCCCACCCCCCACCCTCGTAACCCGAAAAGGATTAAGTGGAAGAAGATGGATGGATGGACATGTAAGCCATACGGACATTTTATAGGTTAAATCTCTCAAGAACACCATTTGTAGTGACTAAGACCTTTGATTAATTTGTAGATGTTATGAGCTATCCTTTTTTAGATATACTATATACAGTTTTAGTTAGTATCAGGGTCAAGTTACTGATAATTTCAATTTTAAAAAGAAGGGAAGTTGATAAAATTGGGGATTAATGGATTTGATTATTAGGAGACAAAATAGCCAAATAGTGGTTTATTCTGTTTTTGTGTTTCTATCCAACTGGGACAATTTATGTCATGAACCCCTGTGCCCCATTACACGGCACACCAGGGAGAGAATGAAAACCCAGTCGCAGGAGTAGAGAGTGCTGAGTTTATTAAAGTTCACCAACGAAACAATCCAACTGTCACCAAATACAGTTCAGTCAACACAGTGTATGGAGAGGTGTAATGACAGTGTTGGCCTCTAAGGCTACAGGGCACCTGCCGAACACTCAACAACCTGGTGAATATAAAGTCCGGTGCTACAGGGCTATATAAGGCACAAAACGGGAAAGGCAAGCAGTCTAATGCTGCAGGCCTGCTAGCACAGGAGAAAGGCAAAGGACACTTACAGGTCTGGAGTTAATTCGGGGGAACCATGCAGTCAGGAGGCAGAGGAGCGGACCAGCCGAAACACCAAGGTATGGATCATCTTGCAATGTCTGGCTGGGTGGAACGCTGGGAGTGAATGAACATACGCAGAGGAACACGCTGCCACGTATGAAGGGGAATGTCCCGACAACCTCCTTCCTCAGTGGTCACCAACAAATACTCCAAACACTAATGAGGAAAGAGATTGCCGGTGTGAATGCGTGGGCAGAACTGATTGGGAACAGGTGTGTGAGAGCGCATGTGAATGAGAGTGAATGGAGCGTGTGTGTGTGTGTGTGTGTGTGTGTGTGTGTGAGTGACTCTGTGAGTACAGCTGACAGAGCTTGAAAGGAGGAGGGGGCGTGCCCAAGCTGTCAGGAGGGAACTAGGTCAAAGCATAGCTATGAGTCAGAATCGGGTTGGCCTCCAACCCGGATTCATGACAGGGCCCCCTCCTCTAGGGGTGGATACCAGACACCCCTGCACCATCAGCCAAAAAAGAAGGGAGATAACACCCCTCAAGAGAACCCCTCCCCCCGGCAATAAACACTATCCCAGGGTGGGAGGTGGGGGAAAACTGGTTAGGAGGGAAGCAACCTGTGAAAATACAATAGTACAAAAACAGAATGAATAACAATCCCTCCTAATAAACCCCCAACCTGGAGCACTAACCTCCCTCTCCAGAAGTCCAAAGTTCGGGGGGTCGACTAGGGTCCCAGGCCCCCAGTGTGGGGAGGAGTGGCAGATCGGGTGACCTGCCCAAGTCTCAAGTCCAGCAGGCGGCCCATGGGATAGTGTCCGGCGGCCTGCCCGGGCCCATGGACCACCCGACCATAAACCAAGTCCCTCGGGTGGCCGACCAGTGTGGTGGAGCCACCAGGACCTTTGAGGATGGCAAAGAGGCAGCCTCCATACTTGGGAACATTGGCAGCCAAGCCAAGGAACAGGAGCCCCCCTGCCATTCGAGGCTTGGAGCAGGAGGACCGTCTGGGATGTGGCTGCACCAGCGATTGACTCCAGCTGGAGCTCTGTTGCACCCGCGGTGGACTCCAGCTGGAGCTCTGCTGCACCCGCGGTGACCTCCCCAGCAAGGGAGGTAATGCTCCTCATGTCCTCAGGAGTCGAACCCTGATCCTCGGTTGCCTCCAACAGCTCTCCGACGACCCTGGCCAGAGGCTCCAAGTCTGAAGGGAGGAAGAGAAAAACCGGGTCAGGGTCACCGGCAGCGGTGGAGCCCGGTGTGGCGGTCCCGAGGGCTACTGTGAGCTGCCCCGGGTCCACCTCACCATGTGTTGGGCAGTGTGACATTAATATTGAAATTTCTGATTTAATGGAACACACTTGCCTGAACTCTGGCTCCACCGCCGTCCAGGACTCCGGTGATCTTGGGTGCGTGGGTTCTTCCGGTCCATCGGGTGCCTCATCCCTGTCGGCCCCCTCCGCGGAAGCTGGACCCGCCTCATTGTCAATGGGCGGCCCAGGTGATGGCTCCGTCTCTCCGGCGACCCTAGGATGGAGCTCGAAGGGAATTGGAGAGGGAGAGCGATTAGGGTCGCCGGCAGCGGCAGAGCCCAGCGAGCAGGATCCAGATGCGGCTGGGAGCCACACCCGACTCCCCTCCCCAAAAGCCAGGCAAGATCCCTCCACCATCAATAAATGAACTACAGGAGAGACTACTTGCCTGTGCTTAAGCTCTACCGCCGTCCAGGACTTCAACGACGATGCCCCGGGTCCCATCGGCTGGAGGTCTGGTCCGGGGGACGACTCCACTGCGGCGGCCCCCACAGAGGGCATGATGACCATAGCAGGAGTGGAACTCTCGTGCGCCGTCCTCCACGCCTCTGGTTCCTCTGGCGTGGCGGCCGTGGACGACTCCTTAGCTGGCCCAAGAGCTGGACCTTCCTGGTCCTCTGGCTCCTCCTTCCGTGAGCGACCTGGATCCGGGACCGACGGGCTCGTGGGGGCACATAGAGAAGAGTCATTGAGACCTGGAATGAGAGTACTGTATGCCACTGGGGCGGAGAACTCAGGGGCTCGCCCCGAGTCTCCTCACCAGGAGGCAGGCAACATTGATCATTGATTGTGTAATTCGAATGAAAAGAAACTTGCCTGCTCTCCTGGCACTGGAGGTCCCCAGCAGCCTCCGAGGCGTCCTCTCTACTCTCCTGGCGTTCCTCGTCGGGTTGAAGCTCCTCCTCCCTTGGGGAAAGCTCTTTCAGTCTCTCAGCCATCTCCGGGAGGAGCCACAGCTTCACCTCCAAGATGAGGTCCGTTTCAGCCAGGAGAGCCTGCCTACGTTCCTCCGTCTCCTCCAGTGACGGGGCGGAGCATTGCTCGGAGCGGGAAGGTGAAGCTGCAGTATGCGGGACTGGACACTTCTTGGTGCGGTACTTCCTCCCTTTCCTCCTCTTAGGTGATGTGGGGATGAAGTAATCTGGATCATGGAGCACCGTGCCGGGAAACGGGTCACCTGTGCAGAGAGATCCTGCGTCCTCAGGAAAGGAGAGCGAAGTGGCTGCGAGGAGCTCGAGCACCGGGAGATCCTCAGCCAATTCCTCACATGGTGCAGCAAAGATGTCCTGGAGGATCTCCATCACCTCCGGATGATCCCAGAGGCTGTCTCGCTCCATCACCCTCCTCGCGGCGTCCCGAGCCTGACGAGCTGTAGAAGAGGGACGGGGCGTCTGCGTCCAGGAGAGAACCTCCTCCAGGAGACATAACGAATGCTGCTCCCTATCCAACTCCATCTCCGTCTTCTCGTCCGCAGGCTGGTTGGACGCTGGACCGGGAGGCGGAGGAGGTCCGAGGAGGGGAGAAGTCTTCCTCTGACGGGATCATTTCTTCTGGCGAGGGGCCGGCTCCGATCGCGAAGAGGCATCCTCCAGCTCTGCATCAGGAGCGGGAAGAATGACAGAGAGGATGGTGTCTACCCTATGGATCTCTCGGAGGTGAGGTTAGCGCTGTTCGAAGTCCTCCGCGAAGAATCATGCCCACTCCCACTCCTCGGGAGACCGAGACCACTGAAAGGTGAAGACCGCCTCCTCCAGCAAATCCTGGGCTTCCTGCTCCTTGACTGTCCAAGTCATTATGTCCATGTAAAAGGAGGAAAAGAGACGGGGAAAAAAAAACACACTCTACTCTGCTGTTTTTTTTTTTTATGGTCGGGACATTCTGTCATGAACCCCTGTGCACCATTACACGGCGCACCAGGGAGAGAATGAAAACCCAATCGCAGGAGTAGAGAGTGCTGAGTTTATTAAAGTTCACCAACGAAACAATCCATCTGTCACCAAATACAGTTCAGTCAACACAGTGTATGGAGAGGTGTAATGACAGTGTTGGCCTCTAAGGCTACAGGGCGCCTGCCGAACACTCAACAGCCTGGTGAATATAAAGCCTGGTGCTACAGGGCTGCGTAAGGCACGAAACGGGAAAGGCAAGCAGTCTAATGCTGCAGGCCTGCTAGCACAGGAGAAAGGCTAAGGACACTTACAGGTCTGGAGTTAATTCGGGGCGAACCGTGCAGTCAGGAGGCAGAGGAGCGGACCAGCCGAAACACCAAGGTATGGATTGTCTTGCAATGTCTGGCTGGGTGGAACGCTGGGAGTGAATGAACATACGCAGAGGAACACGCTGCCACGTATGAAGGGGAATGCCCCGACAATCTCCTTCCTTAGCGGTCGCCAACAAATACTCCAAACGCTAATGAGGAAAGAGATTGCCGGTGTGAGGCTGGTCTCAGGTTGGCCTCCAACCCGGATTCATGACATTTTATTCTACATTTATAATACTGTTGACTTTATTTCTAAATAGGAATGATTGCCATTGGACACACCTGCAGTCAGCTTATCTTTTACTACTAGCTAAGCATCCACAGGGATGTCATTTTCTTGTGAAACGCTCAGTACTGGTTACCCAGTACTGAGCGTTTCATGGACAAGATGGTAGATGATTGGCAGATCTCCTACAACTCCTAAGACCATGCCGACACAAAGCTGCAACTGAGTAGATAAAGACTCACAAATTTTAAACTGATACCAGTTTTTCTATTACATTCAGTTTGAAATGTGACATAATCACAGAAAACATTGCAAAAAGACGCTTTAAGATAAGATAAGCCTTTATTAGTCCCACAATGGGGAAATTCCAGGATTGCAACAGCAACACTCAAAGCAACAATCAGAAGGCAAGAAAAAACAAGAGCAGCTAGTATACATACGTACATATTACTATAAATATATATATATATATATATAGACACACAGTGCGGAGCATTGTGGTTGGTGGATGTGCAGCAGAAAGTCTAAGCTCTCTCTCCGCGGATGCGGCGGGCCAGCTTGATGTCTTTGGGCATGATGGTGACCCTCTTGGCGTGGATGGCGCACAGGTTGGTGTCCTCGAAGAGACCCACCAGGTAGGCCTCGCTGGCCTCCTGCAGAGCCATGACGGCGGAGCTCTGGAAGGGCAGGTCGGTCTTGAAGTCCTGAGCGATCTCCCTCACCAGGCGCTGGAAGGGCAGCTTACGGATGAGCAGCTCTGTGGATTTCTGGTAGCGACGGATCTCTTTCAGAGCCTCGGTACCAGGCCTGTAACGGTGAGGCTTCTTCACTCTGCCGGTGGCCGGAGCGCTTTTTCCGAGCAGCCTTGGTGGCCAGCTGCTTCTGGGGATTTTTCCTCCAGTAGATTTACGGGCGGTCTGCTTGGTTCTTGCCATCGCTCTTTATTATTCTGTCTTATATTTCTTGCACGCCGCCTAAACTCCAGCCCGGCACCCGCGTTGTTTTCGCTTCAGTTCCCCGGTATGTCGAGTTTCTCCGTTAGCACCAGGTGGCGGTTGAGTGCTAGCTAGCTCTTCCCTGCTATATCGTGTCCTGCTGTAAACAGAGGCTCCGTCCGCCGACTCAGGAGACCTTTGGGGCGATCTATGTGTCCGTGATATATATAGAGTGAAAGGTGTGCCGGATCAGAAAGTTATCACCGGATCAGAAAGAAGAAGGAAGATAAAAAGACTCAGAATTGAGCCGCTATTGCAAAAGGCAGCCAACTCGTGTGGCGCCAGGACCGGAAGGATTTAATTGGATGATTTTCCTTCTCTGAAGAAAAATCACAATAATTATCATTTTGGTTTATTAAATGGGCTGAAATATAAGAAAAGTCTTTTAACTGCAGGTGTTTTACACCTGATTTCACACTGTTCACTTCCCAAGCAAACTAAACAACTTTTCTTGAAATGACTCCATCTTGTTGTCATGGCAATGTCTGTGTTGTTAGCACAGATCAGTAGTGAGCAAACATGCTACTCCAAAGTGTTTTCTACAGCTGTGGGCAAATCTGTGACTGTACTTTAAGTTGAAATTGAGGCAGACTCCGTGACATTAGTTGGTGAACTAGTTTAGTGAGGCTAGACTATTATCCAGGTCTTCATTAAAAAGGACGTGTGCCCTTCTCATCAGCCGTGAGGATTTTCAGGTGGCATTGGTCGTTTTTTTTTTTTTTTTTTTCAAAAACTGCTGCATCCTCTCCAAAATATATCTTGTAAGTTTTTGCGTTTTTTATGATTTTTTTTAAATGACTATTTATGCCACTAATGGTAGTTGTCCATCTAGGTGTCTGTTCCCACGCCTCCTCCACATTGGGATCTGCCAGTTGCATGAAAGGGGCGTAACCAGGCGAGAGCCGCGAGTCCAATACTCCATAGCCGCAGACTACACAGAGACAAACCACTGCCTAGTCAGAGAACTTCAGCCGGTTTTCAAGTAGTATTTTCAGCTACAAAAGTGCAGTTTGATGAGCTTTTCTACCCCAACCTGCACAGCCTGCTCATTATTGGTCACCGCGACTCCTGGTGGGTAGGCTGTTCTAGTCTGTTCACAACATATCCTGATGTTAAACTTTTGCCTATATCGTCAAAAGTAACAAGCAAAACATTTTTCAGAAAACGGTCAAGGCGAGAAATACAGTAAATGTGTAGCTGCCAAATATATGTTTACTTTTTACTTACAACCACTATTTTAAAGGGGTCATTGGCTGAAAAATGGTGTGTTTGTAGGTTTTAACTGTCTGAAATTAGTCGACTGGTCACGTAATTATCAAAAAATTCAAAACAGTCAATTCTCTTTAAAAAAACACTGCCTTTATCTCGTTTTTCTCTCTCAGAAATGCCAAAATGTTTTTGACTCTTCCGGGTAAATCATATACGTCATTATTAGAAAAAGCCAACTACTGCCGTCCTTGAGACCCGCCCACTGCTCTGTTATTCGCTTGCCTAACTGTCCATCATGTAGATTGGGTGGGGGGGGGGGCTTGGTGGACAAGTACCATAACAGCCATATTTCCTCTCTCTGAGTACTCCCACTGCTCATTTTCCCTCATCAGCTGCCTTAACTTCCTGTGTTTGCTTCAGAAGTCCAAACCTTTCTGAAAATTGCTTTCATGCTCTAAATGAACCAGACCAGGAAAGGTTTCACAACTAAAATTTTGCTCTGAGTCAGACTGAACAGTGTGAAAGTCCAGACTCAACGGGTTAGGTGTGAAAGCACACTTATTTAATGTAAGGTTATATAAGCTCATGGCATTCATTTCACTGTATGGGATCCTGCTAAGCTTATACGTATACTTTTCAAAGAAAACCCTTGACAGAGCCCAAAAGGAAATCGTCACTTAAGGCTGCTGTTGCTCTTACTTAATTTTTTTTAGTTATTTTAATCAGCACAAAAAGGTAACAAACAAACATAATCTGTACAATGACAGTAAAGTTCATGAATATCAAGTTGGTACAAAAGTAAATTTTGTGTATTTAGGCCGTAAGTAACAGTGGTAAACTTCAAATGTCAATATTTTAAGTTTTTGTTTCTTGGTAGAGAGCTGTCTGAATAGAAGCATAAGCAGGAGACATACTGTATATTTGTGCTGTACCACGAGTGCTGATGGACAGATATATTTTAAAAAGACTGTATTCCCCCATCCAACTCTGCTGAGCGTTTTTCATCTTGCATACAAAACCCTCAGGTGACGTCTAGAGAAGTTCAGGGCCGCAGTACATATGTGGGAAAAAAAGACTGAGTTCTGGGTGAAACTTTGCATTTTAAATATCCTATAAAACTTCTCACAATTCTGGAGTCAATGCAGCTTTCCTCAAACCCAGCAGAAATACAATGGTGTGAAAAAGTGTTTGCTCCCTTCCTGATTTTTCATTTTTTTGTATGTTTGTCACACTTAAATGTTTCAGATCATCAAACAAATTTAAATATTAGACAAAGATAACACAAGTAAACACAAAATGCAGTTTTTAAATGAAGGTGTTTATGATTAAGAGTAAAAAAATAAAATAAAATCCAAACCTACATGGCCCTGTGTGAAAAAGTGATTGTTCCCCATGTTAAAACATAAATTAACTGTGGTTTATCATGTCTTTGGAAAGCTGAATTCAATTTCTCTAGCCACGTCCAGGCCTGATTACTGCCACACCTGTTCTTAATCAAGAAATCACTTAAATAGGACCTGCCTGAACAAAGTGAAGTAGACCAGAAGATCCTCAAAAGCTAGACATCATGCTGTGATCTAAAGAAATTCAGGAACAAATGAGAAACGAAGTAATTGAGATCTGTCAGTCTGGGAAAGGTTATAAAGTCATTTCTAAAGCTTTGGGACTCCAGCAAACCACAGTGAGAGCCATTATCCACAAATGGCAGAAACATGGAACAGTGGTTAACCTTCCCAGGAGTGGCCGGCCAACCAAAATTACCCCAAGAGTGCAGCGACAACTCATCCAAGAGGCCACAAAAGACCCCACAACAACATCCAAAGAAATGCAGGCCTCACTTGCCTCAGTTAAGGTCAGTGTTCATGACTCCACCATAAGAAAGAGACTGGGCAAAAATGGCCTGCATGACAGAGTTCCAAGACAAAAAACACTGCTGAGCAAAAAGAACGTAAAGGCTCATCTCAGTTTTGCCAGAAAACATCTTGATGATCCCGAAGACTTTTGGGAAAACACTCTGTGGACTGACAAGACAGAAGTTGAACTTTTTGGAAGGTGTGTGTCCCATTACATCTGGCGTAAAAATAACATGGCATTTCAGAAAAGGAACATCATACCAAGAGTAAAATATGGTGGTGGTAGTGTGATGGTCTGGGGCTGTTTTGCTGTTTCAGGACCTGGAAGACTTGCTGTGGTAAATGGAACCATGAATTCTGCTGTCTACCAAAAAATCCTGAAGGAGAATGTCCGGCTATCTGTTCGTGACCTCATGCTGAAGCGCACTTGGGTTCTGCAGCAGGACAATGATCCAAAACACACCAGCAAATCCACCTCTGAATGGCTTAAGAAAAACAAAATGAAGACTTTGGAGTGGCCTAGTCAAAGTCCTGACCTGAATCCGAATGAGATGCTGTGGCATGACCTTTAAAAGGCGGTTCATGCTCAAAAAACCTCCATTGTGGCGGAATGACAACAATTCTGCAAAGATGAGTGGCCCAAAATTCCTCCACAGCGCTGTAAAAGACTCATTGCCAGTTATCACAAACGCTTGATTGTAGTTGTTGCTACTAAGGGTGGCCCAACCAGTTATTAGGTTTAGGGGGCAATCACTTTTTCACACAGGGCCATGTAGGTGTGGATTTTTTTCCCCTTAATAATAAACACCGTCATTTAAAAACTGCATTTTGTGTTAACTTGTGTTATCTTTGTCTAATATTTAAATTTGTTTGATGATCTGAAGCATTTAAGTGTGACAAACATACAAAAAAAAGAGAAATCAGGAAGGGAGCAAACACTTTTTCACACCACTGTATTTCAGTAGTTTTCTGTGTCATTTTTTTAGATATATAAAAAATGCATTTAAATGTTTTACACACATGGACAAAATTGTTGGTACCCCTCTGTTAATGAAAGAAAAACCCACAATGGTCACAGAAATAACTTGAATCTGACAAAAGTGGTAATAAATAAAAATTCTATGAAAATTAACCATTGAAAATCAGTCAATGCTTTTGAATTGTGGTTCAACAGAATTATTTTAAAAAACAAACTCATGAAACAGGCCTGGACAAAAATGATGGTACCCTTAACTTAATATTGTGTTGCACAACCTTTTGAGGCAATCACTGCAATCAAACGATTTCTGTAACTGTCAATGAGACTTCTGCACCTCTCAGCAGGTATTTTGGCCCACTCCTCATGAGCAAACTGCTCCAGTTGTCTCAGGTTTGAAGGGTGCCTTCTCCAGACGGCATGTTTCAGCTCCTTCCACAGATGTTCAATAGGATTTAGATCAGGGCTCATAGAAGGCCACTTTAGAATAGTCCAATGTTTTGCTTTTAGCCATTCTTGAGTGTTTTTAGCTGTGTGTTTTGGGTCATTATCCTGTTGCAAGACCCATGACCTGCGACTGAGACCAAGCTGTCTGACACTGGGCAGCACATTTCTCTCTAGAATACCTTGATAGTCTTGAGATGTCATTGTACCCTGCACAGATTCAAGACACCCTGTGCCAGATGCAGCAAAGAACATAACAGAATCTCCTCCATATTTCACAGTAGGGACAGTGTTCTTTTCTTGGTATGCTTCATTTTTGTGTCTGTGAACATAGAGCTGATGTGCCTTGCAGTTTTGTCTCGTCTGTCCATAGGACATTCTCCCAGAAGCTTTGTGGCTTGTCAACATGCAGTTTGGCAAATTCCAGTCTGGATTTTTTATGATTTGTTTTCAACAGTGGTGTCCTCCTTGATCGTCTCCCATGAAGTCCACTTTGGCTCAAACAACGACGGATGGTGCGATCTGACACTGATGTTGTCGTGGTTCAAGCACCGATCTCGTCCGCGCTCAGGCCATACAGTATTTTCCTGCCAGCTGACGTGTGTGTTCCTATGGCTCTCCGAGCTTTTATTGTGACAGCGCTCGGAGGGGCTTCCGGCTGTCAGAGCTGAGGCCTGACAGCTGAGCTGCATTTCGCCTCATCAGCTGCTCCCTACTTAAGAGGGCAGCTGAGAGCGAAATGTGCAGCAGTCTTATCGGAACTTCCCCTTGTCTGACATTATCGAGCATCCCTCTGGTCAGACGTTTACAACCCTTCTTCCATTATCATAAGTGTGTTTCATTATGTATCCGTTCTTCCTTGTCATTGACTGAGTATCGTTACAGTGTGTTTTAGCCCCCCGTGGCTCGTTATTTTGTCATTTTCCTTTCCCTGTAATAAACTGTGCAAACTCACCGGCTGAGTGGCGTCTTATTGATGGCTCGTGAGGGCCATCCATGACAGTAGACTGCCGCCAGACTGAGACACCTGTCGCTGTGAGTTTTGCCTGAATTGGACTTGTTTTTCCCTGTCTGGGTACCCGTGTGCTGAGAGGATTATGTTGTCACTCAGGGGCTGCGCTCGGAGCCTGGGCTACGAGCTGGCGGAGGCCCTGGACTAAGTTGACGGACTCTCCCAGCAATGTACGCCGGCACCTGGACCTCGCTGAGGACATCATTAATCGCCTTCCTCGCTACTCCAACCACCCTGAAGTCATTGCGAGGAAGGCAGACATCGCTGCGCAACGGGAGATACTCCGTGGGCTGGAGGGAAACTCCGGCAGGAAGCCGAAGAGGAGGCATCCTCGCTCCTCGCTTCGGGATCCCATTCCTGTCCCCGCTCCATGCCAGGAGGTCGCACCGCCCAGGGGTGATCCCCGAAGGAGTGACACGTCAGTTGGAATTCCCCCGGAGAAACTACAACAGTCAGCTGTTTCCATCCGGGACCGAGTGGTGGCAATGCGCTCCGCTGTCCACCCCACGCAGGTTATTAAGCATGTGACGGCGGCAGTCAGGCTGGTGAAGAGGAATCCGGCGTTAACTGATTATCCAGAGTACGCCGACCTGCTCGCCTCTGTTTCTGCGCAGGAGTGGCGCTTCCCGAACTTCTCCTTCGCCTCGCCCTCTGCCGATAACCGTCGTCACACAGCCTACCCTAAGACTCAGCGAGAACCCCGTCCGGATCCTGTTCCGGGTCGTCGGAGGAACTCTACCTCCCAGTCAGCTGCCTCTTCAGCGTTTCGTCAGGAGGGAATTCCCGCAGCCTCTCCCCCCGGGTCATCTTTCCCTGCTGTCCCGTCAGCTCCTCGTGCCCGGATCGCCTCGGCTGTCGTCCCCTCCTCCTCGACGTCTTCCCCGGCTGCTGTGAGTGCCACAAGTCCTGCTCTGGCGAAGCCCTTTATTGGACCATCGCAAGCGGCTCCTCCTCGTCCTCCCAGGGGGCCCTCCATCACCATTCAGCGGGGAAAGGGAGGAACAACGTCCACTACAGCAGGCACCATCGGTCCCCTGGAGCACAGGCAAGTGCAATTTCATTCTTCTACTCATTGTGGTGATTTGTCTTGTCTGACTCCTGGGGGTGGAGTTCAGGGTTCGCAGTCCTCTGAGCTCTCACCACCTGCTGTAACCTCTGACATTAAACCTGCTGCCTCTGTGTCTCCCTCCGCTGAGCAGTCCATGACGCCAGGCCTACGTCGTCAGACGAGGAGGGGGGCTGCGGTTCTGGAGAGCCTGGTTGCAGCCCTGCAGCCACATCATGGGCAGAGGAGGAGAGCGGACTGCAGCGTGGAGCCTGCACCGACGATGAAACGTCCCTGGGTCTCCACCGATGAGCGGTTTGATCCAGTGGGTCGAGGATCCCCTGCCACCACGCCTTGCGGGTCATCGGTGTGGATGTCAGCGCTGGAGGGTCCTCAGGCTGCGGGAACCATCATGCCGGCTGCGGAGCCCGCTGTAACCGAGTGGGAGCCAGACGACGTCCTTCTTCATCCTGAGCCCGGATCGTCGAAGTCCTGGACGGCGACAGAACTCGAGTGCAGGCAAGTGCTCTACGTTGTTTTCCTTCTTTCTATTTTGGAGCATTTTTGCCTGTCTCTCGGGGAGACGAGCCAGCGGCAGCCGTCCGCTGCACCCGAGCTCGTCTCGCTGGGCTCTGTCACTACCGGTGATCCTGATCCCGGTTCTTCTTCTCCTGAGCCTTCTCCCAGGGTCACCCGTGCGGAGTCAATCCCGGTCGCTGTGCCAGAGGTTCCAGGTTCGGGGTTGGAGGTTGTTCCTGGTGCTGCGCCGACCCAGTCAGAGTCCATCGCGGGTGCGGCACTGACCCAGTCAGGGTCCGACGTGGGTGCAGCCGAGACCCAATTGGGGTCCATCGTGGGTGCTGCTCCAGCCCAATTGGGGTCCGTTGTGGGTGCAGCGCTGACCCGATCGGAGTCCAGCAGGGGCGCAGCGCCGGTTCGGTTCAAGGTCGGTGAGGGAGCTGCAGATCCTCTGCCGCCTGACACTGGACTGGCTCATCGTCATTGTCATCGTCATCGTCATCATCATCATCATCATCATCATCATCATCCCAGCTCATCTACACCGGGGGCCGTTGAGGTTCTCAATATTCGGCCCGGCTCGCCCTCGCTGTTCCCCGCTACAGGGAAGCTGTTGTCGTTCTCTCCCCTGCGGTCCTGATGGCTGAGCGATGCGGGTCGGCCGCCTGAAGGACCGCCTCGCCCGTTTGGCGTTCTGGGTCAGCCACCCGACCAACTGGACTGTCTGCTTGGCGACCTGGTCCGGCCTGTTTTTCAAAGGGAGCCCGAACACTCCCTTTTCCCCTTATTAACTATTTGGACATTGGATGCAGGGAGATCACCAGAACTGTTCCTGTTTCATTGGACTCTGCCTGCTGTCATTCCCGTGTGTTTCTTATTTTTCGCTAATGGTAAGGTCACTCGGGTGTGTTATCATCTGTTCTATTTTGATCTGTGTATTACCGCTGTTTAGCATGTTTTTTTCTCCTCTCCCCTGTCTGAGGGATGACTTGTATTTTCCGCAGTATGTCTTATAGGCCTGTGTGTTGTAGTTTTAGGTCTCCTGTCATTTGCAATTTTTGTCTGGTCTACACTACCGTTCAAAAGTTTGAGGTCACTTAGAAATTTCCTTATTTTTGAAAGAAAAGCACTGTTTTTTTCAATGAAGATAACTTTAAACTAATCAGAAATACACTCTAATATCTAATATACATTGCGAATGTGGTAAATGACTATTCTAGCTGCAAATGTCTGGTTTTTGGTGCAATATCTACATAGGTGTATAGAGGCCCATTTCCAGCAACTATCACTCCAGTGTTCTAATGGTACAATGTGTTTGCTCATTGCGTCAGAAGGCTAATGGATGATTAGAAAACCCTTGTGCAATCATGTTAGCACAGCTGAAAACAGTTTAGCTGGTTAGAGAAGCTATAAAACTGACCTTCCTTTGAGCAGGTTGAGTATCTGGAAAAAATTATTATTTCAAATACAAATCATTATTTCTAACCTTGTCAATGTCTTGACTATATTTTCTATTCATTTTACAACTCATGGTGGTAAATAAGTGTGACTTTTCATGGAAAACACAAAATAATTGTCGGGGTGACCCCAAACTTTTGAACGGTAGTGTATGTATCATCCTTGCCTTATGGAGTATTGTGTTTTTTTCCCCCTGCCATACTCTGTAATTGCTTCGTTTGTTCCCTGTCATCATCTTGGTGGTTTTTTTGGTCTTTTTTGGTTCTCACCCTCCAGGCCTTTCCCCCATCCTCCCACCCTGGGTGGGGTGGGGGGGTTTGGGTGTCATACGGCGCCCGGAGGTCGCCGCCTCGGGGGGAGGTACTGTCGTGGTTCGAGCACTGATCTCGTCCGCGCTCAGGCCATACAGTATTTTCCTCCCAGCTGACATGTGTGTTCCTATGGCTCTCCGAGCTTTTATTGTGACAGCGCTCGGAGGGGCTTCCGGCTGTCAGAGCTGAGGCCTGACAGCTGAGCTGCATTTTGCCTCATCAGCTGCTCCCTACTTAAGAGGGCAGCTGAGAGCGAAATGTGCGACAGTCTCGTCGGAACTTCCCCTTGTCTGACATTATCGAGCATCTCTCTGGTCAGACGTTTACAACCCTTCTTCCATTATCGTAAGTGTGTTTCATTATGTATCCGTTCTTCCTTGTCATTGACTTGAGTATCGTTATAGTGTGTTTTAGCCCCCTGTGGCTCGTTATTTTGCCATTTTCCTTTCCTTGTAATAAACTGTGCAAACTCACCGGCTGAGTGGCGTCTTATTGATGGCTCGTGAGGGCCATCCATGACAGATGTACCTTGACCTTGGAGTTCACCATGAATGTGTTTAGAGGTTGTTCTGGGCTCTTTTGCTACCATTCGTATTATCCGTCTCCTCCTGCAGCCACGTCCAGGAAGGTTGGCTCCAGTCCTGTGGATCTTAAATTTCTGAATAATATGTGCAACTGTAGTCACAGGAACATCAAGCTGCTTGGAGATGGTCTTATAGCCTTTACCTTTAACATGCTTGTCTATAATTTTCTTTCTAATCTCCTGAGACAACGCTCTCCTTTGCTTCCTAAAAAAAAAGCGCTATATAAGTGCAGGTTAGTTAGTTAGTTAGTTAGTTCCTCTGGTCCATGTTTAGTGTGGTACACACCATGTCACCAAACAGCACAGTGACTACTTGTCTCCCTTTAAATAGGCCGACTGACTGATTACAAGTTTGTAGACACCTGTGATGTTAATTAGAGGACACATCTTGGTTGAACATGTCCCTATGGTCACATTATTTTCAATCTTTTCTAGGGGTACCATCATTTTTGTCCAGGCCTGTTTCATGAGTTTGTTTTTAAAGTAATTCTGTTGAACCACAATTCAAAAGCACTGTCTGATTTTCACTGGTTAATTTTCATAGAATTTTTATTTATTACCACTTTTGTCAGATTCAAGTTATTTCTGTGACCATTGTGGGTTTTTCTTTCATTAACAGAGGGGTACCAACAATTTTGTCCACGGCTGTACCTTGTATTTATTATCTATCTATAAGAGTGTGGGATAAATTTTCACCTGTGGATTTATTATTCTTTCTATTTAAAGTTATGACAAGAAATTTATCTCAAGCTAAAAAGTAAATAAATAAATAAATAAAAATCCCCTATTCTTGACTGCCTTTTAATTCTGTTACTCTGGGGATTGACAAGTGTTAAACAGCATTACTGAAAAAGATGTTTCATAATAGTCATTGTCACAGGTAGTAAACTGTCTTGTTGCTGTCATAAAATATGTTGACAGTTTGTCAAGTATTTATGGCTTTATGAAAACACCTGTATTGGCACAGCCTGTCACGCTGCACAACCCGTCAAGTGGTGCAAGCTGTGAGGTTTGTGAAGGAGCTGGAGTGAGAAGATTATCTGAATTATTCAAATTGTTGTGAGGCCAACACTGATGCAGGCTAAAGATAACGCCAAAGAGAGGCGATAACTTGAGCTCCAACCGGCACAAAATCCATTCTCTCCACTCGGGCTTATTGGCTGCACTGTGGAGGGTAGCTGATGAAGATTAACACATCTGAGCAGGCTCGCGGCCCTGTGCTGTGGCTGTGTTTTCTAGGTAAAGTGTATACATTATTCCGTTGGTCCATCCTCACCCCACATAGGCACGCGTGGGAGGGGAACAGTTCCAGAGAGTCGGCGTGATGATAAAATCAGTTTGACTAGTTGCATTTCATCATTGCTTCTTTGTTGCCGCAGCTGCTCCAGCGTTGTATTGAGATGCTGCCCTCCTATACTGTTAACTCCTTCCTTTATTTCTTTTTCATCAAAGCAAGCACATCCCTTAGTGAGCCCCCCCCCCCCCAACTCCATTTCATGGGGTTAAGTTGTGTGATTAGGGTACAGAGCGTTTTTCAATTAAAACAAAAAATAAAACCACCATCACTAATCCTTGCCACACAGCAGCATTGAACTGGAAGCTCCCGCGCACAGCAGCAAAGCAACTTTCTCTTCCAAATGTAAATTGAGGCAGCGATTATTTTGCTGATGAAAAAACATTTGTTTTGATCATTACTTGTTAGCTTGGATAGATTACTCCCTTCTTGTCAAACACTGGCCTTTTTTTTTTTTTTTCCTGGAAATCGTCTTAAAGTGGATTGATTTTATATTGAGCCTGGAGACTCACAGCACACACCAAAGTTGCCCTTTTAGTGCAAGTGGTGGCATGCTGCTAAATTTCCCCCTACAGGCCAAAGTCACCACAGCACCTTTAGGAGCACAAAGTGAATTTGAGTCCACAGAAATTGAGCCAGAGCCAAATCTGTTTCAGTGGAATGATGAATATTAAAGCTTGTGGCAGCCGGAGACCCTGCCCCCACCGTGCTTTTATTTGCCAACTGAGCTGTATCATTCCTCCTACATTCCTCCTAATTCTCCCTGCAGAATGCAATAACAGTGAGAGGCTCTTCACACCATTGTTGTGTTTAATTACATTTGAAGATGAGGAGGGTGGGGGCACTCATTGAAAGAACAAGGCTTTTGACTTTCTGCTTTCCATGCAGCATTAATCACATATTCATAGTATGAATTATGTTTTTGTCATTTTTTTAATTAATTTTGCTGCATATTGAAAAATAATGACCTGGAAGAGGCTTGTGTATCTATTACGTGAGAAAATTCACAACTGAATGACCAGAGCTTTTCTTCCCAGGAGTCTGGTCAGAGGGGAAGGGTGTTCAGTGCACTGACACACATTTTCATTTGTGAATAAAAGTTGACATTAAACGCCACATTGATCAGTTTGATTTTTTTGTTCATGTTGAATTTGCGTGTCATGACAATTCACAGCTATTAATACAATTATAATGGGATTCTTATGTGAACACATGTTTACAGTTCAATCGTTCGGTCACCTTCTAAAATTTAAGCAGATCCTCATGCTGTGCAAAATAATTCACACTGACTGGAAGTGAATTGTATCATGGCTAGACCAACATCCCTGTATCCTGTTTTTGTGCTCATATCAAAGGTTTCATCTTTCCATATCATGATACCCCCACCACACCCAGAGACATTAGGAAGATGCTTGTCTTATTAAAGCTATAATATTGCAGGATGTTGTGGGTTCCTTTTATTCCCAAGGTATGCAGGTACAAAACTGATTATAAACCAAAAATCAAGAGATCAGGATAAAAAAAAATATATGTACAGTTGTGTGAAAAAGTGTTTGCCTCTTTCCTGATTTCTCTATTTTTTTTGTATGTTTGTCACACTTAAATGTTTTAGATCATCAAACAAATTTAAATATGAGACAAAGATAACACAAGTAAACACAAAATGCAGTTTTTAAATGAAGGTGTTTATTATTAAAGGTTAAAAAAACATCCAGACTTGCATGGCCCTGTGTGAAAAAGTGATTGTCTCCCCGTTAAACCATAAATTTACTGTGGTTTATCACATCTTTGGAAAGATGAGTTCAGTTTCTCTAGCCACACCCAGGCCTGATTACTGCCACACCTGTTCTCAGTCAAGAAATCACTTAAATAGAACCTGCCTGAAAAAGTGAAGTAGACCAGAAGATCACCAAAAGCTAGACATCATGCTGTGATCCAAAGAAATTCAGGAACAAATGAGAAACAAAGTAATTGAGATCTGTCAGTTGGGAAAAGGTTATAAAGCCATTTTTAAAGCTTTGGGACTCCAGTGAACCACAGTGAGAGCCATTATCCACAAATGGCAAAAACATGGAACAATGGAACAATGGTGAACCTTTGCAGGAGTGGCCGGCCAACCAAAATTATCCCAAGAGCGCAGCGATGACTCATCTAAGAGGTCACAAAAGACCCCACAACAGCATCCAAAGACCTGCAGACCTCACTTGCCTTGGTTAAGGTCGGTTTTCATGACTCCACCATAAGAAAGACACTGGGCAAAAATGGCCTGCATGGCAGAGTTCCAAGACGAAAACCACTGCTGAGCAAAAAGAGCGTAAGCTCATCTCAGTTTTGCCAGAAAACATCTTGATGATCCCCAAGACTTTGGGGAAAATACTCTGTGAACTGATGAGACAGAAGTTGAACTTTTTGAAAGGTGTGTGTCCCATTACATCTGGCATAAAAGTAACACAGCATTTCAGAAAAGGAGCATCATACCAAGAGTAAAACATGGTGGCGGTAGTGTGATGGTCTGGGGCTGTTTTGCTGCTTCAGGACCTGGAAGACTTGCTGTGGTAAATGGAACCATGAATTCTGCTGCCGTTGTCCTGCTGGCTTCATCCAACAATGACCTACAGGTCTTACTGGGATGGTTTGCTGCGGAGTGTGAAGCGGCTGGGATGAGAATCAGTACCTCTAAGTCCAAGTCCATGGTCCTCAGCCGGAAAATGGTGGATTATCCTCTCCGGGTTGGGGACAAGCTCCTGTCCCAAGTGGAGGAGTTTAAGTATCTTGGGGTTTTATTCACAAGTGAGGGGAGAATGGAGCAAGAGATTGACAGATGGATTGGAACAGCATCTGCAGTGGTGCGGATGTTGTACCAGTCTGTTGTGGTGAAGAGGGAGCTGAGCTCTAAGGCAAAGCTGTCGGTTTACCAGTCAGTCTACGTTCCTACCCTCACCTATGGTCATGAGCTTTGGGTAATGACCGAAAGAACAAGATCTTGGATACAAGTGGCTGAAATGGGCTTTCTTCATAGGATTGCTGGACTCACCCTCAGAAACAGGGTGAGGAGCTCAGTCATCCGGGAGAGGCTCAGAGTAGAACTGCTGCTCCTCCACATTGAAAGGAGCCAACTGAGGTGGTATGGGCATCTGATAAGACCCAGGACTCGCTGGAGAAACTATGTCTCCCAGCTGGTCTAGGAACACCTTGGTATCTTCTCTGAAGAGCTGGAGCAGGTGGGTGGGGAGAGGGAAGTCTGGGCTTCTTTGCTTGAACTGCTTCCTCCGTGACCTGAACCTCCGGAAAAGTGGTGGAAGATGGATGGATGGAATTCTGCTATCTACCAAAAAATCCTGAAGGAGAATGTCCAACCATTTGTTTGTGACCTCAAGCTGAAGTGCACTTGGGTTCTGCAGCAGGACAATGATCCAAAACACACCAGCAAGTCCACCTCTGAATGGCTTAAGAAAAACAAAATGAAGACTTTGGAGTGGCCTAGTCAAAGTCCTGACCTGAATCTGATTGAGATGCTGTGGCATGACCTTAAAAAGATGGTTCATGCTCGAAAACCCTCCACTGTGGCTGAATTACAACAATTCTGCAAAGATGAGTGGGCCAGAATTCCTCCATAGCACTGTAAAAGACTCATTGACAGTTATTGCAAAAGCTTGATTGCAGTTGTTGCTGCTAAGGGTGGCCCACCAGTTATTAGGTTTAGGGGCAATCACTTTTTCACACAGGGCCATGTAGGTTTGGATTTTTTCCCTTAAAAATAAACAGCTTCATTTAAAAACTGCATTTTGTGTTAACTTGTGTTATCTTTGTCTAATATTTAAATTTGTTTGATGATCTGAAACATTTACGTGTGAGAAACATACAAAAAAATGAGAAAACAGGAAGGGGGCAAACACTTTTTCACACCACAGTATATTCAAAGAATATATATGTGTGTGTGTGTGTGTGTGTGTGTGTGTGTGCGCGCACATGTATCATCATCATAGCAGTCTGTCGGGGGCGACAATGACTGTTTCATTTAGGTCTGATCACATTCCTCCACGCAGCTCTGTAATTCGCCTTCCACTGCCAGGAACTCCTGACCTTGTTAACCCGAGTGATGTCCGAGCTGGAATGAGTTGCTCTCTGATTGACCATTTCATGAAACTGCTTGCAAAGTATTTGAGTACCACAAGCTTTTGCTGGACTAGCGACACATTCTTGGCAGATAGAGGTATTATCAGTGGCAAGGACAGGCAAAGACAAACTGACTCCAGTATCTGTTGCAGTGACTGAGCAGATGATAGGTTTGTTTATCTCTGCTCTTTGTGTAGTGCATGTCACGATGCACCGACTGGCAAAAGTCCACCACAGACCTTGCAACAGATGTGCTTATCTGCCAGGACGTCCAGTCTCACCCCGTGTAACTGGGAGTGGTCCACCAAAGACCTGGTTTTACCCACAAGGCGTTTTTCTCCCTCTGAGATGCGCAAGACAGTCGACTCCCTCATCAAACTTCTGTGCTGCAGAAAAATAGCCATATCACCTGTAATACTGAACAAGAGGTGGAATAATGCAACCTTCCTCTGCTGTCTGAAGTACCTCCAGTCAGAGGACACGAGCATCTTTAAACGCAGCACAGTCTCTGACTACAGGACCAGGGTGGAGGATCTTCTGGCGTTTCTCATATATGTGTGTGTGTGTGTGTGTGTGTGTGTGTGTGTGTGTGCGCGTACGCGCGCACGCACACATATGCATGTATGTGTGTGTATGTACACACACACACACACACATATATATATATACAGTATATATATACAGTATATATATATACTGTATATATATATATATGTGTGTGTGTGTGTGTGTGTGTGTGTGTATACACTACCGTTCAAAAATTGTCACCCACACAATTATTTTGTGTTTTCCATGAAAAGTCACACTTATTTACAACCATGAGCTGTAAAATGAATAGAAAATATAGTCAAGACATTGACAAGGTTAGAAATAATGATTTGTATTTGAAATAATATTTTTTTTCCAGATACTCAACCTGCTCAAAGGAAGGTCAGTTTTATAGCTTCTCTAACCAGCTAAACTGTTTTCAGCTGTGCTAACATGATTGCACAAGGGTTTTCTAATCATCCATTAGCCTTCTGACACAATGAGCAAACACATTGTACCATTAGAACACTGGAGTGATAGTTGCTGGAAATGGGCACAATATCTACATACACCTATGTAGATATTGCACCAAAAACCAGACATTTGCAGCTAGAATAGTCATTTACCACATTCGCAATGTATATTAGATATTAGAGTGTATTTCTGATTAGTTTAAAGTTATCTTCATTGAAAAAAACAGTGCTTTTCTTTCAAAAATAAGGAAATTTCTAAGTGACCCCAAACTTTTGAACGGTAGTGTATATATATATAATGGAAATGTTGTTTTTGCAGTGTTTTTTCAAATCAGTTTTGGTGTATTTATTTATTTCAAATGGGTTTTAGGTTTTGTGTTTTTGTCATTGTTTATCATGCTTGTTCTTTTATTCTTTTAGTAACCCTAATTTCATTGTTGTATTTTTATCATATTATTTATTATAGTACTTGCTCTCTAGTGGTTGGTTAGATGTGACGTTGTTTATTGTGTTAGCTCAACCCCTGTGCATCAGGGTCTATATGTACAGGCTGCTTTTTTAATCAATTACCCCTAGAGGGATTAAAAAAAAAGACAGAATTGAATGCCGACAGAAAAACTCTGAGTGAGTGGTTTTGATTTTGCTCCGGCTCTGGGAGTTCCTGTGAATGATACCACCCTCCCAGCTTTATCTTTGCCCAATATAACAACTTCAGGATTACCCTGGTTAACATCCAAACTCACACTGACATTACTACTACACCTGCTATGGAGTTAGCTTTTGAATTTTTTGAATTTTGTATCCTTTATTGATCCCCAGAGGGGAAATTTAGGGCATCCACCTGGATGGATGAAGCAGCCACGGTACGACGCTATCCCTTAACCATTCACACACACATTCACACCTAGGGTCACTTTAGAGTCTCCAATTACCCTAACCTGCATGTTTTTGGCCTGTGGGAGGAAACCAGATAAATCCCGGAGTAAACCCACGCAGATACGGGGAGAAACGTGCAAACTCCACACAGATCACTGTTGGTCAGGGGCTGGTATCGAACCAGGGATCTCATGGCCAGGGGTGAGTTGCTGTGCTGGTGCAGTACTAACCACTGTGCCACCACACCGCCCACATGTGCCACACATTTGTGTGTGGCACATGTGGTGCGCTTGGCACCACATTTTTTATTGCTATTTTCTTTACATTCCTGTCACCCCAATAACATCCCTGTTCACACTTGCTTCATTAATCAGCAGTTGATAATATATATTTTGGAGTATACAGCAGTTAGTTCCAACCAAGCACTTTGATTGGACAGTAGGGATTCCAGAAGTTACTATATCCCATGATAATTGCACTCCAACTTCACTGGATATGCATCACTCTGCTTCAAAGGTGTTTTAGTAACATTAATCACTAACAGCAATTTAGTGTCCAGTCTATCATTTCTATCACTGACTTTTTATATAAGAATTGTAATACTGTGTTGGACACCTTAATTTCACAGTGAGACACTGTTTGAAAAATCATCGTGGTGACCTAGAAGTCCCACCCTTTAAAAAAAAACTTTATTCAGTTTGTCTACCTTTGTAAACATCCTTAAGCTATTTGATGTCTGTTTAGAATAAATAGATAAGGCTAGAGTTGGATTTATTGCCTTACTTAACAAACCACAGTACCTTTGTGGTGATGGACTCTTTATTTCATCTGAAAATGCTAAGAAACAGCGAGCGAAGTGTGCCGAAGCCAAATCGTTAGCATGCTAACTAGCCACCAATATTGGCCATTTTTTGTTCTTGGTCCTTCTGCAGTTCCACATCAACAGGTGACTCAGTATGTATTATAAACATTGACTTTTGCACTTGACAATATTTAATTTGTTTACATGTGTGTGAAATGACAATAGACGTCTTCATGCTGATTGAAATGTTTAGCAACAGTTACTGACTGCATTTAGAAGGGACTATTTTTTTCTCAGCTGTGGAAAATAACTGGTGAAATAAACAAATCATAGTATTTTGTCCAGTATTGCTGCCATTTAATAATTGTGCTTTTGGAACTGTTGTATAAAAACGATATTACACTCCAGCTTGTTTCAGCACAATGTTTCCCCCAGATTTACAACCTTGGGGGGGGGGGGCGGGGACCCGGGTCTAAGGAAGACCCAGTTCTGGAGCTCGGATCGGGTCCAAATTTTTTATCCTTCTATTCCCCAGAGCCCGCCCTGTGAATTTCAGCCTCCAACTCTCAGCAGTTATACCTTTCCACCTCTGTGTTCATTTAATAGCTCCCCAATGGATGTTCAAGAAAGATTTCCCCTCCTAAACTTCCACATATCCGGGGAGGCTGAAATTCAGGATGCACACTCATAACCTCAGCAAAGCACATACAGTATCAAATCTGAGGACAGTCTGACAAACGGTTTGAGAGATACAGTATGCGAGGAACAGACAGATACACAGAGAATCCTTGCATTTATAGATAGATGCACTAATGTTCAGAATGAGGGCTGATATTACAACGACAAAAAGAGGGAAGATAAGCGAGTAAGCCACTCCTGTAATTCACTAATTTAGTGCACTTAACACATTATCCAGTAGAACTGAAACGGTTCAGCCGTCAGCAACCATCATCCAAGAGACTATTGTCCGACAGGTAAACTAACATAAGCAGCACATGCTAACAGTTTAATGAGTTTTCGAAAGCTGAGATAGTCCCTCATTGAAAATATGAAGCGCTAAATTTACTTGCTAAACCTCGCTAACCTTACCAGTGCGGTGTTTATAAGTGGCCGAACTTCAGTCATTACCAGGATGGAGCGCAGCAGAGACCCGCTGAGAGAGGAGGGGAGGGAGGGAGGAGAGGGAGGAGGATGGACATGTCACTGTCGTGCTGATGTGATGACAACTCTGCTTTATAGAGTTTGCATTTACCTTGTTTCATTTGTTTATTTTCGGTAAAATGCTGCCATACTTTGGAAAGTTTTGGCCTCTTCTTCTCCGTGAATTTCTCTCTTCTGTGTCACCATGTTGCGCTCCTGTCTTTCTTTGCTAGAACAGTTAAGCTGAACATTTCCGCGGCATGCATGTAAACTTTAAAATTAAGCGATTGGTCAGCAATAAAAATCTGCGTGACAAATTTTTATGATCGATGTTGTCGATAGCGTCAGTCATTACAGCCCTAGTATGTGAGCGCACGTTACCGCGCAGCAGAGTTCCGCCCTGCTACGTGATACCAGAGTGCAGAGGAGAAGAGACAGAAATGAGCTGCTGTTGTGTAAATAAGTAAATAACATCAGGATATTTAGTTTGTTTAATAAAAGGACAAGGTAAAGACTTGTTCCATAGTGAATGCATCTTAAAATGACTTCAGTTGTGATCTGCTGCTATATAGAAAAATAAAATATAAAATTAACTTGACACTCTGCACTCCGCCCCCCAATATAATGTTAGGGGAAGCACGACGGTATCATGGCGTACAGTGAATTGCCGCCAGTTACAATATTTGGTGCCTACTAAAAATGGAACAAACAGTACAGTACAGAATGTTCCGTTGATGTTCTGTACAGAACGTTCCATCCATGTTCCGAATGGAACATTCTGTATGGAACGTCTTTTGTACATGTTCCGTACAAGACGTCTACCGATCCTGCCTACTGTCAGTTCTATATCAATGTGCCTTTGTCATGAGCCACAGTCCGCACTTAGCATGTTCCATACCTGACGGTTGTAAATAAACACAATAGCAATTATCAATAAATAAATACATGCAATAAGAAATTAAGGAACATACCATAAGGCTTGTTGGTTGGCAGGTTGCCCAGTTGTGTCTGTGCATTAATCCATTAATCATTAATCCAAATAGTTAGACAAAAAACCATGGTTGACACGTTTCCAGAAGGTCCTGTTTTATTAAAAAAATGCTTTATAAACAAACTGTCTCTGATGACTAGTATATATAGAACATGTAGGGACCACTAGCATACCTTCCGTTAGACACGGAAGATTCCGTATGTAATGGAACGTTTCATACGGAATGCATACGGAACAAATGTAGCAGGACCGCTAGCATTCCTTAAGGAACGTTCTGTATCTAATGTTTCATGTACATGTTTGTAGCACGCTTGGTCCCGCTGGCTAGTAGGACAGCTCCATATGGAACGCCTACGAAGGCATATTGACATAGAACTGACAGCATGCAGGATCGGTAGATGTCCCATACGGAACATGGAACGCAGTCTGAACGCCAGCGGAACGTTGCGTACCATACTGTTTGTTATGTGTTTTAGTAATCCCCACAGTGTTCACTGATACTGCACTCACTCTTGTGTAATATTGCTTAATTATTCACTACATCAACCTGCCAGCACCTTGGCTAGAGCCTATAGTCAGGGAGACTGTTATAGAGTAGCCTGCCTATCATTGGCAAAGTTACTCATTTTTTGAGTTGTTTTTCTGCTTTTTGTGGCCCAGGGACCAGCCATATTTTTTTGACCACTCACACCACACACCCCGTCCCCTCGAATGCTTTATCTGGGCTTTTCCATTCTCAACATTCAGCCAGTGTTGGCTAGCACATTCTGCCTTCACCACCAAAGCTAAATGCTAATCAGCTGACATTAGCCTCAAAATGGTGCCTGCCTTGCCTCATTCACTTTTTTTGGCCTCGATGAAAGAGGAATAGTGGGACGAACTGGGGCTCGTGAGCATTCAAGGAAACGTGTGTTGAAATTAGTCATTCTGAGGAAGACTGGGTAAAATTGGTTGAACATGGTGCTGAAATATTTAAAGCCTGAAGTATTTTTACTAAAGCATGTCACACATTTCATTAAGGCATCGAGGAACTGTGCCAATATGTGGAAAAAGTGCATAATAGGTCCACTTTGACAAATGTCCTTCCTTTTATGCTCTCTACACAAAATGGTTTCCTGGATGCAAACGAGCATACAGTCAGGACTATGAATGTAAATCGTAGTGCATCACTTACATTTTTTTCCTTCTGACAATAAAAATGTTGCACTTTTACTACGACTATATAGTGATTACAAGATGATAAACTACTGACTACTTTTGAGTCTTCTCTTGTGGTTCCAGTAGTCAAACAAGTGTAGATTTTCAAACGAAAACAACTTTTATATCTATTTGACTCACATGACTGATACTGCACTCTAGTGTGTTTGGCATCTGTCTGATGAAAGCGACAGCCCAGCTATATCCAGCATAATATGGTAATGGTTACCCCAGACGATCTCAGGAGATTGTTGCATTTCACCACTTTAGGAATGTGCTGCTGAGAACGGATGTTCACCACATGCTGCGTAGCAAAAGAAGCAGCTGCTTGAAAACAGGACCTGATGCAATGGTTTCCTCACTGAGAAACACAAACAGATATGTAACGCACGCTCAAGCATAGTTGCAGCTTTTTTGAAAATTCTCTCAGATCATCGCAGAATCAGAGTGTTTAAGTCTCTCATCCCTTGTATTTTCCTTTAGTAACGGAGGAGTTGGGGGAGACATATAGGTTATTTAAACACTATTTGACATCTAAGGGATATTTCAGCCAGATTTTCTTATTTTTAGGGAATTACGTATGCTTAGTAATAAATCTGCATGACATAATATGCTGGTAATGGTTAATCTTGCTACATTGGAAATATACACATACTACAAGACTGCATAATGAAACATTTTTACATATATACTGTACATGCAGTGTGCCATCTTTTTTAAAACTGGCATTTTCTCACCTTTAGACAACGTTGTTAAAGTTTCAAATGATATAAATTTTAGACTTCTTTGTTCTTTATTTTTCTAATAAACCTGAAGAAGACGTAGTTACACCTTGAGCGTACATGGCCACACGACTTACTCTAATCTAGAATGTTTTCTACCTTCGCCAAAGTGTCTATCAGCATGCTTTCAATCTCTTTTAGATAAGAGCTTCCCCAGCTGAATTCCAACAAGCTATCCGGCCTTGGACAGAATACCCAAACTGGGAGCACAGAGATGGTGGCGGAGATGTGTGTTTATGCATGTGTGGGCGTGAGTTGTGTTTTGATTAGGTGTGATGGTTTTCATTGACTCAGACTTGTGGCTCAGTGCCTCCACTTCCATTCCGTAGCAGCGATAGTTCTAATCAAAAGAAAACGGAGACAAAACCTCTTCTTGCAACTGGATTTGGCCGGAGATGAATTTATACAAAAGAATGTTGTTTTCCCAAAAGCGCTGGAGACAATAATTTGATGTAACAATCTAGTCAGTAATAAGAAAGTAGACTATGTTCTGAATCAAGCTGCAGAGTATGAAAGCTTTTTCTCTTTTACATGTACCGTCCTTTGGTATGAAAAACTGCTGTCCACTGTGATAAATAAGTGTGTGTGGTTTTACTGCGATTAAAGAAGTAGCTGTATTGACAAAACCAAATATGACTTGCCAGCCTGGTTTGGTCTGTCCTTGTCAGAAAATGTGCATTCTTCAAAGGCATTTGCACATTAATTTTCTGTGTTGTTCTGCGGCTTCTTTTATCTGCTCTGCACAAGTTTTGTTATATTTTTTTAATGAAGCAAAACCTCTTCTTTATTAAATCTGTTGGACAACTGCATGAAGTACAGAAATGAGTTGAAGAAATTACATCTCTGGTTGGGTGTTTTATTGGAGGACTCAAGTCCTTAGGCCTTTACGTTTTTCTTTTGTTGTCTCCCTCAGTTATGTTTTCTTCTACCAATAAACTAGGTTATTTTATTATTTATCCAACTTCTAATAAAAAAACAAACCTCAGCAACAGTTTCTCTGCATGTGCTCAGTAGGGGTGTAACGGTACGCTAAAATCACGGCTCAGTACTTACCTTGGTTTTAAGGTCATGGTTCAGTTCATTTTCGGTACAGTAAGGAAACAAAATGCAAAACATACTGCTCATCTTTTGTATAAGTGGGAACAGCTTTGACAAAAAAACCCTGCAAGCTGCCAGCAGTAAATTCTCCAATAAATGAAACGTATACAATAAAATAAATAAAACATATACAAAAAAATAAATTCTCTTTTTAGCAAATGAACAAAGCAGACAAGTGCAACAACAGAAGTTTGAATAGTCTTAATTATTCTTTTATTTTTTAGGAAATTAAAGTTTCTTATTGCCTGAAGCAGTGTTTTTAACCAGGGTGCTCTGGTATGTTCAGGTTTCTGTGGGAAATTATCTAATTTCACTTGTTAATTAGTCAATAATTTGTCATTGTTGTGTATAGGTTCTGAAGGCAGCCATGCACAACAACAGCAAATCATTTGCAATTTTTTTTGACAATTAAGAAGTTAAATTAAATAATGTCCCACAAAAATCTGAACATTCCAGGGCACCCCTGAAAAACACTGGCCTCAAGGGCAGCATTAACAGATTTAGCTTTTTCTTAAAAGGATGGTATTATTTTCTGGCTGAAGTGGACACAACAAGGAACTTCATACCGGGGCTCAGTTACCTTCAGCATGTGTTTAAACCCGGTGTTCTTAACAACTGAATATGGCCTTCGATCCGCTGCTATAAAAACACCAGTGGCATTTGTTATTACTTTGGCTCGATCTGAAAAGCCCTTGAGAGGCCATCTAAATGCCGCTGGAAGCTGCACTTGTACCGCGCTAGGTTTTTTTTTTGTGCTGCACTGATATTCACATTTGCGTAGTGCCATTTCAAATGAGTTAATAAGTTTGACATACTGCCAAAAGCATATCCAATGCCATTTTCATCTTATTCACTTGCCTTTGTCCATTTACATATTTCACCGGAAAGCCGAAGTGTTTCTGGACAAAAGACTTGTGAAGAGGGTCTTCAAGCTCTGGCTTCTCTGTACGGCCAGCCATGACGCTCACTAGTCAGAGGCTGGGCTGCCCTGTTTGTTTACATGTACGTCTAATAGCGCAAAGCAGTTACACTTCCTGTCCATCACTCAACATGGTCCGTGTGGAACCTCGGTACACCTCTGTACCAAACCAAAAGTGCTGTACCGAAAAATCTGAATACATGTACCCTTACACCCCTAGTGCTCAGCATTCTGCTATTACAGTCACACATTAAAGTGATACAGAATAAATCACTAATAAAATACAAGATGCACTGTAGGATGCCATAGCTTAACATTTGTGTATAATTTTCCCTAACTGACAAGCAAACAAATGGCAACAGAAATATAACCTCCTTGACAGAGATGAATATAACAATTCAATCAAAAAATCCCATACCATTATGGTGAAGCCAAAATGGAGCTAATGCGATGACGCAGCATCCGTCCGTCCACATTTCACAGGAATTGATACTCCTCCTAGGCATTTGCCCAGATGGTCACCAAACACACACACAGTGATCCTCAGGTGGGTCTTCATCTAGGTTGTGCTCAACGTTAGGGTCAAAGCTTAGGAGATCTGGACACTTAGTTGATTTCAGAAAAATCACTATTCCTCCTCGACAATTGCCTCAATTCTCACCAAACTTACTCATAATGATCCTCAGGTTTGTCTGCAGCCACGTTGTGGTTCAGGTAAAGGTCAAAGGTCAACAGATCTGAGCACTCTCCAGGTGATTTTGTCAGTTTGGAATGAGCTACTTCATCATTCAATTCCATTCAGTTCAATTCATCTTTATTTATCCCTCAAGGGGCAATTGATTTAAAAAGCAACTTGTACATTGATGCACCAAGTTGTGCAAACACAACAGACAATACAGGAAGAAACTAAAAGTCACGCCTAACCAACCATTATAGAGAGTGCTATAATAAATAGTACTTTAAAAAAAATACAACAATAAGATAAGATTGGGGGTTACTAAAAGAATAAAAGAATGGTCATGATAAAAACAAAAACCTAAAACCTGTATAATAAATAATAATATAGGTTAAAAAAATCCTATGTGTGACATTTAACAACCTTAAGAAGCATTTAGTAACTTTATTGCTAAGGGAATAAAGGACTTGGCATGCCGATTAGTTTTGCTAGCAGGTAAAACATAACAGTGCCCTGATGACAAAAGAGAGAATTAATTTGAGAGGACATGATCAGGAAAACATAAAATGCATTCTGCTTTACGAATGATGTGCTGGTTACAAAAGGAATTCAGATCTCTCTGTCTCACACTGATAATCTTGGAACAGATGAATGAATGAATGAATGAATGAATCTTTATTTCGGATAGATTAAAAGTACAGGTTAAAAGAAACTGAATAATATAACAAAGGGGGGAAAGAAAATCCAACAAGGTCAAATTAGACAATAACTCCTCTGATTATACAGTTCAACATAAGTTATCCGAAATGGGTGATGGCTGAAGCCGCAGCTTATATTGCCCACCCATGTTCCATCCAAGAATTCAAAAGAAAAAACAAAACAAGAGCGATTACAATTCAGAATGAAGCTAAGACAAAATGTGACAAAAAAAACTAAGCTACAACACAACGCAGGCTGGATATGACAATCCTTATGTGATTTTACATGTCATCTTGTATATATGTTTGGAGTATTTCTTCCTTTTCTTTACGATAAGATCTTTACGATATTGTTCAGACTATTTCTATCTTTAACTGTCAGACCATTAAACCAGCAGATGAAAGAAAATCAAAGCAAAGTCTCAATAAAAGACTGAAGAAAATGGTAGAGAATCATTTGACACACTGAAAAAGAGTTCAGTTTCCTTAAAAGGTTGATTCTCTGTTGCCCTTTCTTTGCAATAACCTCAGTATTTACGCTGAATTTCAGTTGATCATCAAAATACGTACCAAGGTATTTGTATGACCTAACTGTTTCGACTTTGTCATTGTGAATTCTAGTCTCCTGAACGGCTTCTTTTTTCTTTCAAAAATCAAGAATTAATTCCTTGGTTTTAGACACATTTAAATCCAAAAAGTTTTTGTCACGCCAGGAGATAAAATCATTAAGAATCAAGCCATGCTCTGATTGTGGACTTTGAAGAAGGGACAGCAAAGCTGTATCATCAGAAAATTTGACAATATAGCTGCCCTCATAATTGCTCCTATATTGGTCTGTATACATAATAAAAGAAGGGGTGAAAGGACACACCCTTGTGATGACCCTGTAGAAGTGCTCAAACAGTCTGAAGGGTGATCATATACAAATACCCTTTGAGTCCGACCGGTTAAAAAGTCCATAATCCAAAGCATAATTTGGTGAGATAAATTAAAATCACAAATTAATCTTTCTGTTAAAAGATGAGGTTGCATGGTGTTAAAAACTGATGAAAAATCAGCAAACAGAAGCCTGGCATGGGCCTGTGGTTTTTCTAAATGTTTATATAAACTATTTAAAATGAAAAGCTTAGCATCCTCGATACCCTTTCTTGTTTGGTATGCGGACTGAAGTGGCTCAAGTTTATCCTGAACAGACTGTAGAACAAGATTTCTTACAATTTTTTCAAAGATTTTCATCATTAATGATGTTAGAGCCACAGGTCTGAAATCTTTCAGTTCTTTAAGAGAAGTGGACTTAGCAATAGACACTACTGTAGACGATTTCCAGATGACAAGAATATAACTGCAGTTCAAAGACATCTGGAACATATAGGGAAGGACACTGCTAAGCTGATCAGCACAATACCGGAGTGTACGGCCACAGATAAGATCTGGCCCTGGAGCCTTTCTAACATTAACCTTTTTAAGGTAATCCCTAACACTTCATCATTCATAATTGACGGCCCGGTTGAGCTGGTTTCACCATCTTTAGATCATATCCAGATAAAGAAATAAACGGCTTGTATATTAACTTGAATGTGCCAAAATACACATACCTCTATCAAGGTTTATGGGGTTTAACCATTTTCTAGTCCTTTCATGATGTTTGGAGCTCCTGATTAATATCTGGATTCACAGCATATTCTACACTATTCTACATACTTTTTTCAAGTGTTCAGTTCAAACATAATTCTAAAGGAACTAAATAAAATAAAATGTCCAAAAAGGCATCATCTCTCTCTCTAGTGAAATGAATTATTGGATCTGCTCTATGATTTGGAAGTGTCTGATTTGGAAGGCATATGATAGGGTGACAAAAGAAGTGTACTGTATGAGAAAATCAGAAGAGGCAGAGAAGCATGTGTGGGTGGTGCAGGACATGTATGAGGACAGTGAGGCAGTGGTGAGGTGTGCTGTAGGAGTGACAAATTGACTCAAGGCGGGGGTGGGGTTATATCAGGGATTGGGTCTGAGCCGCTTCTTGTTTGCCATGGTGATGGACAGGCTGACAAACAAGGTCAGGCAGGAGTCTCCGTGGACCGTGATGTTTGCAGACGACATTGTGATCTGTAGTGAGAGTAGGGAGCAGGTGGAAGAGAACCTGGAGAGATGGAAGTATGCACTGCAGAGGAGCAATGAAAGTGAGTAGAAGCAAGACAGAATATGTGTGTGAATGAGAGAGAGGCAGGTGTAACAGTGAAGACGCAAGAAGTAGAAGTTATGAAAGTAGATGAGCTTAAATAATGGATCAACCATCCAATGCAATGGAAAATGCAAAAGAGAAGTGAAGAAGAGACTGCAGGCAGGGTGGAGTGGATGGAGAGTGTCAGGGTGATTTGTGACAGGATAGCAGTTAGAATTAAAGGGGAGTTTTTCAGGATGGTAGAGAGACCTGTTATGATGATGGTTTGGAGACAGTGGCACTGACCAAAAAGACAGGAGGCAGCACTGGGCTGACTAGAAGTGATTGGGAGGGATAGAATTAGAAATGAGTACATCAGAGGGACAGCTCAGGTTGAGCAGTTTGGAGACAAAGCAGGAGAGGCAAAGCTGAGATGGTTTGGACATGTGCAGAGGAGGGATAGTGGATATATTGGACAAAGGACGTTGAAGATGGAGCTGCCAGGCAGGAGGAAAAGTGGAAGACCACAGAGAAGATTCATGGATGTAGTGAAGGAGGACATGGAGAGGGTTGGTGTTACCGAGGAAGATGCAAGGGATGGAGTGAGATGGAGGCAGATGATCCGCTGTGGAGACCCCTAAAGGGAACAGCCGAAGGAAGAAGAAGAAGAAAATTTGGAAGTGTTTCATAATATAATAATGGGTTCTCCCGTGGCCCAAGTTCCACAACTGCAGCAAATTTAATTGGAATTTTCAAAGCACTTCTTGTGTAATCAAGTTTTTTTTTTAATTGGAACATTGGTTTTTGATCCCACCTGGGGCACAGGCATCATAAAAATGAATGTAGTGTGCATGGTAATGAAATAAAAATGTAAGTCACAGTTTAAAATGTCACATACACATTATTTTAACTGTCCTCAACCCCCATTACAATGCACGTACTGCATCTGACATTTATGTGCACCTGCTTCCAGAGGCACGATCCATATCACTGCACTTATCTGTCTGACCGTAGGTTTCTGAGCTTTTGGTATTTTGGAAGGGTTTTGCACAACATCAACAACTGAACCATGCATATTTCATGCCTTCCCTGCACCATTGGAATCGTAATGAGCCCTTGAGTTCCTCAGGGTCCAGTTACACTTTAAAAATCAAACCTCTCCATGTGTACACTGTCAGAAAAACTCTCAAACAGGTTAAACTCGCCAACATGAAGGGATCATGAAATGCAACATGCTCTTGCCTCCTCAATTCTTGCTCATTCATGTTCTGTTGTAGCCTAAACAAGACAGTAACATTGCCCTTGTACGGCACTCTGTGGTATTTGACTCATGTTATGTTCAAGTGGAATCATTTGAACAATGCTCAGTTACTTGATCATGTAAGTTGTTATATGATTATTTATGAGCATTTATTCAGCATGGCCTCTAAAATGATTATATAATCTCAAAGTCTTAGTCACTGTTAATGTAAAAATATACAGTTTAGATGCAGCAGCATAGAGTAGGATGTTGGAGTTTTATCTGGTAAATGAGTCAAACTGCACACTGAGAATAGACTGACCAAAACCAGCATTCATCAATCTGCTGCCAGTTTTGTCAGATCTAACTAACTAACTAACTAACTAACCTGCACTTATATAGCGCTTTTCTAGTCACAAAGACCACTCAAAGCGCTTTCATTAATACTAACCCTCTATTCTAAGGGCCTATAGGAAACAGATATCTAGAGACAATTTAGAACAGCCAATTAACCTAACATGCATGTTTTTGGCATGTGGGAGGAAACCGGAGAAATCCCGGAGTAAACCCACGCAACACGGGGAGAACATGCAAACTCCACACAGATCACTGTTGGTCGGGGGCTGGGATCGAACCCACGATCCCATGATCCAGATCTGCAGAGCACAATGATATTATGAATACCACCTGGAACTTTTGGATTCTGGGACTGTATTTTATTATGTGACCACAAGGTGTCTCTAAAACTACGGTTAACAAAAGTCCCATACAGTACCATTGAAGACACACTGTTATGTGTGATTGTTGCTCTGAGTGTTGCGATCCCTGTGCTGTTGCAATCCTGGAATTTCCCCATTGTGGGACTAATAAAGGCTTATTTTATGTGTTGCAAGCTGCTACTGTTACTCTTTTTTCACTTACTTTTTTCCCCAACTCAGAGTTAAAAGTGTATCATTTCATGTTTTATTCCTGTATTTCCTGGAAATGTATGTTTTTAGTGGTATATCGACCATGCCTTTTTTGCACCCTGGTTTACTAATTTAAAAGGTTTTTTTCATTTTCATTCCCTTGGACACTTGGCATTTAGAAAGCTGATGCTAGTTAGTTGCATCTTCTTCTTTTGTTTATTTATGAATATCAACCAAAAAAAGTCTTGTTTGACAGTAGGGCTGTCGCGATAACCGCAATTATGTAATACCGTACTATGGACGTGTCTACCGCGGAGGAAAACGAACAACCACAACAACCGCGGTGTTCACTTTTTTTGTGTGTGGCTATATCTCGTTGTTCACTTATGTGCCCCTATTGATTATTAAATAAATTGTTAAATGAAGTGTATTTTTATTGCTAACAGCATGTTTGCACCCGGTACTCTGGAAGCTTCCACAGCACCGTTTGGGGCACTCTCTCTCCAGATGGATTCCAACAGGCAGTCAGTGGTGAAAGCGTTTGGACTCCTTGCTAAATACAGCCGTGACAGTGAGCACTGAAAGGGTACAAAGCGTGTTATTTCCTTCTGAGTGGAGTGTATATGATCCTGACTATGTATGCTCCTGTGTATGAGCTCTGAGAGCCAAAGTTTATTTGAACGTGATTTTTCGGACAGCGGCGAAAATCACAGAGACAAGAGCCATGCAGGGTCCTGTACGGAGACTGTCCTGCTTAAATAAGCTGAATGTCGCTGCAGTCTCCAGTCCACACACCCCATAGTTCCTTCCACTGCTTTATGAAAATGATCTTTTTTTTTAACAGAATCAGCAGTTCATGTCTGTAGAAAGAGCAGAGCTCCACACAGTTGTCACACATGCACATAAAGTTGAGAGCGGAGCTGCAGCGAGTCTCTCACAGCGTCCATCGTTTGCCACATAAGCTATAAACCCTTTTTAAATTACGAGACCACAGGGTCCTAAAAACATTTGCAACAATGCCGCATACCGCGGTATTGAGCTGTCCACCGTCACCGCAGGGGAAATTCCTCTACCGTGACAGCCCTAGTTGATAGCATGTAACAAGCTGGAGAAAATTAAGAAATCCAACCTTGAACGGCAACTTAAGATCAACATATTCAGAGCCTGCACAGAATCCGTCCTCTTGTATGGGTTAGAAACATGGACCATCATAAAAGAACTAGAGGCACGTATCGATGGATGTTATGCACAACTATTGCGGAGAGCACTGAACATAAGTTGGAAGGACCATATTCCTAACAGAGTTGTGTATGGAAAATTACCCCACATAACAACAACAATGAAAAGGAGACGGCTACGGTTTGCTGGACACTGCCTACATGCAGTGGACCAGCCTGTTTCTCACCTGGTCTTCTGGACTCCAGTCAGTGGTTGCACTAGCCATGGCAGACAAAGACTCAGTTATCCCGACACAATCAAAAGGGACATGGTGTTATGGTCCGAGTGCCGATCTCGTCTGCGCTCGGGCCATACATCATCTTTGCCGGCTTTTGACAGCAGTGGTTACCTTCTGGCTCCCCGGGCTCTTATTGTGACAGCGCTCGGAGGGGTTTCCTGCTGTCAGAGCCGAACAGCTGTGCTGCATTTATTGCTTGTTAGCGGCCGGCATTTATACGGGCGCTGACAGCAGTACAATGCAGCAGTCTCGTCTAACATCGTCGAAGATTCCTTGTGTGATGTCAGCCTTATCGTGATTATCCTGTGCCAGACGCTGAGCGAGCGGCTCTCGTCTCAGACGTCTCCTGTTCCTTGCTTTTGGTCAAGATCGTAAGTAGCTGGGTGTAGCCTTACGGTCCCATGTATCTTGTGTAGTGTGTTTTGCCCACAGTGGCTCATTGTTTTGTGTATGTAACCTCGTGTTCTCATAGAATTTTTATTTATTACCACTTTTGTCAGATTCATGTTATTTCTGTGACCATTGTGGTTTTTTCTTTCATTAACAGAGGGGTACCAACAATTTTGTCCACGTCTGTATAACTTGAAAGTGGTAAGAGATAATGGCTTACTGTCAATTAGAAAGATGTGGAATATGATCCAAAGTTTGAGATAGGATTAAATTTATGCATCTAATTTGCATAATGTGACACAGCCATTAATAAATTACATAACTTTCGGTCAAAAATTGACTTGTGGACATATTTACACAAAGGATGGTTTTGTTTTTTTGTCATCGATTTTGTTTTGGGGTTTTTTGTTATCTTCAAAGTATATGAACCAGAACATTAGTTTAATGTCAACAAACAAAGAAATTTGTCAGACTTACCACTGGCAGGGCGGCTCATTTCATCAATTTCCATCATTCTGGTCGTTATTTTGCCTTCTGTTGGTCATTTTCGCTTTCTCTCCCACTTCCAGAAACTCTAATGATTTTTGCACCTCAGTTTTGCTTTTATTCTGCCGCAATTTATCTTATATGATGACATGGAACCAGCGCGATTGTTCTGTCCAGTCACGTGGAACTCCAGTCGATGGCAGACGGAAATTATCCAGTGTCGACCACCCTATGTTATCACAAAATGTAGATATTTACCTTTGTAAGCTAAATAATCTCTTTCTAGAATCACAGTTGGCAAATTTGGGAGCAAACGCCTCCCCCGTGTTGCAGTGGAGCACGTCGACGTTTGTTTACATTTCCTTCTTCTTCGGTGCCCCAGAAGTGAGGTTTCGGGTGGCTCTTGAATGAATGAATGAATTTGAATGAATGAATGAATGAATGAATTAATTAATTTTATTTATTCATTCATTCATTCATTCAGAAGTGAGGTTTCGGGTGGCTCTTTGGGGAGACATCAGTCTTCCAAGGCAAGAGCAGTAAGTTATACATGTCTGCCACCTTGTGAGGTGGAATACTTAGTACAACTGGCCCTATGTTATGGTTTATGGAGACATCACATGACAGGCGCGGACCCGTGACATAGAACTGCAGGGGGTGCATATGTATTATGAAAGCTGGAATTTTAAAGGGTTAATACAGTAAACATAAATATTAATTTATTGAAATACAGTAGCAGTTTCTGGTATAAACAGTAAAGATGTAATATTCTTATTTATCTTCCAGCCTGAAATCGCTGCATCATTTCAGCGCAAATCTTTTAAATGTTTTTTGCTTTGTTCAGGTATCCACAGTGGTCTGCCGTGTTGCTGGGACTTGCAGTTTTTACCAATGAACTGAAAACTCCTGGAAAAAAAATACCTTGTCCTTCCTTTGCAAAACTAAACATCAAAACCAGTGTGAAAACAATTGATGTGATGAATAAAGGGTGTAGTTGCTGAATATGTTTTTTTTTTTTTTAGTAACAACCGCAGTTCAGTGAGAGATGACTGTGACAGTAAGTTGCCGTGTGCTGTAAAAAAGTCACACTGCCGCCTCTACTGGCCCAGCATAGTAATTACAATACCTTTTTTCCCAGCTCCATTACACGGCAATGGTGGGTTAAATTTGTGTTTATTTTGAAAGCAAAGGCTTATCTCAAAATTCTGACAAATTAAAAGTCGAGAAAATATGGCCATACAATGATACAAGCCTTTAGTTACACTTAATTTTGACTGGGCGAGCTGAAACAGACAGGCGGACAGACACAACCCACCCACACACACACACACACACACATTGACTGATTACCGTATGCCTCCATTTTCAACAAGGCATAAAAATGGTAGTATAACGAAAACTATTGCAAAACTGGTTAGGATGACAAAACTTGTATTGCAGTTAGTTCCCAGCCAGTTTTGCAATAAAATTGTTGGAATTCTTGTTTTATTGCAAAACTGGTTGGCAACTGATTGTAATAAGATGCAATAAGAGTTTCATCATTCCAACCAGTTTTACAATAAAATTGTTGTAATCCTGGTTTTTATTACATAACTGTTTTTTATTGCAAAACTGGTTGGCAACTAATTGCAATAAAATGCCATACGAGGTCCATCATCCAAACCAGTTTTGCAATAAAGTTATTGCAATTCTGGGTTTCATTGCAAAACTGCTTGTAACGCTGTTCCTTGCATCAGTAAACATTAATTGTTCAGGACAAAATGACAAATGGTGATTTTATTTATTTATGTTTATTTAGCGAATGCAAAGTCCTCAAGCCAAGCAGTTGCCTCCTGGTTTGCTGTATGGAGGGTGTGTAATCCTCCTTCCAGTCTTTGGAGTGGGCAAGCCTCTATGATGTGTTCCATTGTTTGCTCCTCTCCACATGCGCACAGTGGGCTAGGGCTACTGCCCCATCTGTGAAGGCTGGCCAAGCAGGGGCCATGTCCAGTCCTGAAGCAATTGAGTGTAGACCACTATCTCCTTGGGAGGTTGGTGCCTGGGACCTGTTGGTTGGGGTTTGTCACCAGGTGTTTGTTTGGGACCTCCTTGGTCTCCCATTCCTCTTGCCAAGCTGTCTGGATGGTGAAGTCAGCTGGGGGAGGGTTTTTCCAAATCGGCCGTCTGGGTGGAAGTCGGGCAGTGGGTGGGGTGTAGATATCGGCATAGATTGGTAAGTGAGGAGAATCTTTGGCTTTTTGAAGCATCCTTTGAGTTAGTGCTGCTCGCCGGATGTGTGGGGGGGCTATGTTTGACAGTACAGGGAGCCAGGGGAGTGGTGTTGAGCAGATTGTCCCAGTTATGGTTCTCATGGTTGTGTTGAGCTGGGTGTCTACGTGGTGTGTGTAGGATGACCTGGACAAGACAGGGGCACAATATTCTGCTACAGAGTATGAAAGGGCCAGTGCTGAGGTGCGCAGGGTGGAGGGTGCCGCCCCCCATTTTGCACCAGCGAGCTTGCAGAGCAAGTTGTTTCGTGCCTTCACCTTAGCAGCCGTCCCCTTTAAATGTTCCTTGAAGGATAGGGTCCTGTCAAGGGTCACTCCAAGGTAGGTTGGATTCGAGGTATGCTTAAGCTTAAGTCCTCTCAGGTGGATGTTTAGTTCTCTGGCAGCTTTTACATTGTGGAGATGGAATACACTGGAGACGGTTTTTGCTGGGCTTGGTTTTAGGTGCCAGGTTTTGCAGAACTGGTCCAGTTTGGCAAGATCTTCCGTGAGCACCCGTTCCAGTGGCTCAAAGTCTGGTGCTTGGAGTGCCAAACAGATGTCGTCTGCATAGATGAATTTGCGGGATTTTGTAGTGGGCAGGTCGTTTATGTAGAGGTTGAACAGGGTTGGAGCTAGAACTGAGCCTTGTGGGAGTCCGTTTTTCTGCGTTCTCCATGCGCTTGTGTTCTGACCGAGGTGGACTCTGAGCCTTCGGTTGGTCAGCAGGGTTTTTATAATTGCTGTTGCTCAGGCAGGGATCGCCTTTGTAAGTTTCAGGAGGAGGCCTTTGTGCCAGACCGTATCATAGGCGGCTGTAAGATCGAGAAACACAGCCCCTGTCTTCAGTCTGCTCTCGAAACCATTTTCGATGAAGGTGGTTAGGGCCAGTACCTGTTCTCCTGTGCTGCGGTCCTTGCGGAAACCTGCTTGATCCACACTTAGAATTTCCTCTATTCCTGGGGAAATACATTGCAGTATTAGGCGCTTCATGATTTTATAAGGAACGCTGAGTAGGGAGATTGGGCGGTAGCTTGCTGGTAGTTTGTGGTCTTTGCCAGGTTTTGGTATGGCAATGACCTTTGTTGTCCGCCATTTCTTTGGGATCGAGTTTGTTTGTATGATCCTTGTGTAGAGTTGTGTCAACCAGGTTAGGGCTCGGGGGCCAAGATTTTTCATGAATTCTGGGAAGATGTTGTCGTATCCTGCTGCCTTTCCACATTTCAGGCCCTGTAGGACTTTCTCCAGTTCAGCAGCCTTGAAGGGTTCAGGGTTTGTTTCCTCTACGGGCATTTTTTGGTGTTTTTTTAGCTCAGTTGTAACTGCTCTTCTGGTGTCTTTGTCTTGGGGTGCTTTGGCGATGGTCAATAGGTGGGATGCAACTTGGTTGGGTGTGACAGATGCTCGGCTTTGGCTAGGGGGCTTCTGTGCAGCTCCTAGGCGACGGATGAGGCTCCAACATTTCCTGCTAGAGTGGGTAAAGCTCCGGTCAGCAACTGTCTCCTCCCATTTCTTTCGCCGGGCTGTACTTAGTGATTCAATGAGATGGTCTGCTATCTTTGGGTCCCCTGATGTTTGATAGGATTGTAGGATGGTGATTAGTTACCATGATCACAATGTCAGAATCAATGTAAAACTGAAAACAAAACTTTATTAATTAAGTTAATTTTATTTAATATTGTTGATTTATGCAAGTTTTTTTTGGCATGCATTTGCCTATTTTTGGAAAGCTATATTGTAATTCACCTTATTTACCTTCCATCCTCCCTTTGACTTTCCTGACGGAAAGTCGGGGTTTGATCTGGATCCATCCCTATGCACAGATGTTTTTCTTTGTGACCTCTGCTTTCATTTGCTTTTCCAAGGTTCATGATCAGTGATGGCAATGCTGAACCACATCATGTGGTTAGACACAATGTACCCCTGCACTTTATTTTTTATTCATACATGTTGTTATTTTTTATTTATGCTGTCATGTCTCATGGTGCATCCCTGAAGCTGTGCACTTTTACCAACATCTCGTTGCAGAGGTTTATAAAATCATGCTATATATATGTTGTTGCGTAGGCTGTTCACTGCATGTCTGGGGTTATACTGTATATGTTTTAAGATAAGATAAGCCTTTAGTAGTCCCACAATGGGGAAATTCCAGGATTGCAACAGCACAGGGATAGCAACACTCAGAGCAACAATCAGAAGGCAAGAAAAAAAGCAAGAGCAGCTAATATACATACAGTATGTACATATTACTATAAATATATATATATATATTTATAGTAATATGTATTAATATAGTAATATTTATAGTCTGTGTGTATATATATATATATATATATATATATATATATATACATACATACATACATACAGTATATATATATATATATATATATATATATATATATATATATATATATATATATATATATATATATATATATATATACATACATACATACATACATACATACATACAGTATATATATATATATATATATATATATATATATATATATATATATATACAGACACACAGTGCGGAGCATTGTAGCTAGATGGAATAAATATGTAGATATATTGTCAGCAGACATGGTTATGCTATGTCAGACCTGTAGCCCCCATTGATTTTTGGCTTTTTGAACCCTTGTTGAGCCTTTGCCGAAGATCATATGTTAACAGTCCATACATAATGATTGGTTATAGATGCCTGTCTGGGCTGTTAAAGCAAAAGTTCACATATCCACACTTTTTCATGATATAGCCATGTCAGTAGGTCAAGCTCGAGATGTCAGAGGTTAAAAGGTCATTTTGTTCATACAATGAAAACTCTGTGTAATCCCTAAATTTAGACCAAATAACCCAGAGTTAACATGCTTTGATGTAAAAGCATCCAGACATCTCTTTAGCTATGGCAGCATATAGGACTCGTTTTCAATAGAAGAGGCTGTGTTTGACAAAACCCTCATGAGCTTCAAGTAGGCGTAGTGGACTTTGAAGCTGTGGTTGCTGTCAACCTCTTCACCCCAAGTCGGCCGCTGAGAGGCACCATGCTATTTTTTTCTGGAGAGAACTGTCTTGAAATCTTAACAGCCTCCTCATCGCTCAGGCTAAGTTGTCACTGTTTATTACTCCAAAAGTAAACTTTCTTGAGAACACCTGCTCCTAGGCAAAAAGCAGCTGAAGTGATTTTCTGGTGTTCCTTTTGATGAAACATTTTCCTCAATTTTTCCACACAGAGAGCAACTCTGTTATTGATACACCAGGTGTCACCGGGACACGGGCTTCATCAGAGTCTCTGTGACGTTGCTTCATGAATGCAATGTTCAGGTCAACCCAAAGCAGTGCATCAGCCTCTTGAATTATCTAATCGTCTATCACTGTAACACAAAGACCTACACCTCACGCTCATCTACCACATCTAGCCTATTAAGTAGTGTGATTAATTGCCTTTACACACCAGCGTGCCAACCTCTGAGTCAGATCAGGGCCACAGATTGGACAAACGCTGGAGGAGGATAGATGGGAATGTTAATGAGCGGAGCACCAGCCAGCTTTGCTATCCACCTACTGATGAGGGGGAATGATAATAAGATGGTGAATCATAAAAGCGCAGGTGACATCAGACCTAAGTGGTGATATACACATTCAGCCGGGGTTTAGAAAACATGCGTCAATTAGAAAAAAGACCCTGCTGTCCTCCCACTTCCCCTTCGTCCACACTTTGTCTGTGGCATCCTCTGCTGCCCTGTCTGCCTTTGTGTCCTCTCAGCTGCTTGATTTCCACAATTCAGAGCCATTTTTTCCAGCACAAGCTCTTTATTAACCTTTGTTTTTCTAACCCGACATGGTGTGGTCTGAAGCTATGAGCTCTGTGATGCAATTTGCATACATAGAGGTAGTTTTATTAAGAAATGACCTGTAAAAAGACTGCAGGCAATCCATTCTATAATCTGAGACGCAGGAAGTCAAATGGAACTGTTGCAACTCACTGTTGTGTTGATGATTAATGATCAAACAGCATGATCAGATATGCAAATAATCAGCGGTTAATGTGCCCTTATGGGATGCTTGAAATCGAACAGATGAATATAAAATGCCTGCGTAGGGGTAAGAGGTCAATACAAATACAAATAGCCTTTTGATCTGCTGTACTTTATTTCTACCAGTCCCATTGATCTGTGTGTCTCTGCATTAAAATGCATGATTTGTTTATCCTGTGCATACATCACCCCAAGAGAATATGGGTTGGGTGCAAGGAGGTCCAGAAATAAATGTGCAGTGTGCAGTATTTGTGTTTGATTGCACAAAATCCTAAATTAGCTGTTTAGTAATTTTACCATAAAGCTGTCCAACAGCCACATTCTGTTGCTGGTTGTGTACATCATATTACTCTACATAGCCATTAAAATATACGGTATATGTGTATGTATTTGATTTTTTTTAAATGTTGTTTTAAAAAATGAAGGCTGAGTGTGTGTAGAAAAAATGAGTGTTGAATTGAGCCTGATGTTGCCTTGCAGTTACATAAAGAAGAAAGATAATAGAACTCCTCTTTACTGTGAAGGATACAGTCTGTTATAGTTACACTGGTTTCAGTAGTCAGTATTGGCAAATGTCCAATGCCAGGGTTTCTGTGTAGGCATGAGGACTGTGAAGGTTGGAAGGGTAAGGGCCTGCACTTATATAGCGCTTTTCTAGTCTCAAGACCACTGAAAGTGCTTCACAAGTACTACCCTCTGTTCTAAGGGCTATCAGAGACAGATACCTAGGGACAATGTAGAATCATCAATTAACATAACATGCATGTCTTTGAATTGTGGGAGGAAACCGGAGCACCTGGAGTAAACCCACACAGCACAGGGAGAACAGGCAGACTCCACACAGAAAGGTTCCCACCCCTGCCAGCCTGAGGATTGGAACCTGGAACCTTCTAGCTGTTAAGCAGCAGTGCTAACCACCATACCACCGTGCTGCCATGGAATGGTAGTAATTGCCTTGTCTGCAATAGCTTCATTAGTTTTACCATTGTGGTAGCAATTGGGACTTTATGGCTGTAAGTGCAACACTTGGTTATGTTGAGTTGTCTACCTCTTATTTGACCAGTATATTGCAGCTGTGCTGTGTGAAACCTATTGGTATTGTTCTGATTGATGATGATGAAGCTCGGTTCACACTATAACGTTTGGACCGACTTTTTCTGGCGTCTTGAAAAATCAGAGAAATTAGTCCAAACATTGGTGAAATTATGTTTGTGAGCACACACCAACTTTGATGAACTTTTACAAACTTTTATGAACTTTTGCTAGCATTTGCCAGCGTTGCATTCAGCGTTGGCAAACTTTTGCCATCTTAAGCTAGTGTGTAGGAGGGATCATGGAAGTCCGGTGCTATGTGGATTAGGTGGCAGTCAAAGGCGGAGACCTTGGCGGACTGATCCCAAGCTTTCTAAACTGGCTTTTGGTACGTGGAATGTCACCTCTCTGGTGGGGAAGGAGCCTGAGCTGGTGTACGAGATTGAGCGATACCGGCTAGATATAGTCGGCCTCACCTCAACACACAGCTCCGGTTCCGGAACCAGTCTCCTGGAGAGGGGCTGGAGCTTGGCCTTTTCTGGAGTTGCCCCGGGCGAGAGGCGACGAGCAGGGGTAGGTATTCTTGTATCGCCCCACCTTGCTGCCTCTATATTGGAGTTTTCCCCGGTGGACGAAAGGGTTGCTTCCCTGCGCCTTCGGGTTGGGAAACGGGTCCTGACCATCATTTGTGCCTATGCACCAAATGATGTTTCAGAGTACCCACCCTTTTTGGAGTCTGTGACTGGGGTGCTGGAGGGTGCTCCTCCTGGAGACTCCATTGTCCTACTGGGGGACTTCAATGCGCATGTGGGCAACGACAGTGAAACCTGGAGGGGGGTGATTGGGAGGAACGGCCTGCCCGATCTGAACCCGAGTGGTGTTCAGTTATTGGACTTCTGTGCTAACCACAGTCTGTCTATAACGAACACCATGTTCAAGCATAAGGGTGTCCATATGTGCACCTGGCACCAGGACACCCTAGGCCGCAGGTCGATGATCGATTTTGTTATCGTATCATCAGACCTGCGACCGTATGTCTTGGACACCCGAGTAAAGAGAGGTGCAGAGCTGTCAACTGATCACCACCTGGTGGTGAGTTGGATCCGATGGCAGGGGAGGAAGCCATTCAGACCTGGTAGACCCAAACGTATAGTGAGGGTGTGCTGGGAGCGTCTGGCTGAGGCCCCTGTCCGGGAGGTCTTCAACTCCCACCTCCGGAAGAACTTCAACCACATTCCGAGGGAGTCTGGAGACATGGAGTCTGAATGGGCCATGTTCTCCACCTCTGTTGTTGAAGCGGCAGCCCAGAGCTGCGGCCGCAAGGTGGTCGGTGCATCTCGTGGTGGCAACCCCCGAACCAAGTGGTGGACACCAGTGGTGAGGGGGGCCATTAAGCTGAAGAAGGAGTCCTATCAAGCTTGGTTGGCTTGTGGGACTCCCGAAGCAGCTGAGGTGTACCGGCAGGCCAAGCGGAGTGCAGCTCGGGTGGTTGCTGAAGCAAAAACCCGGGTATGGGAGGAGTTCGGTGAGGCCATGGAACAAGACTTTCGGTCGGCTTCAAAGAGATTCTGGCAAACTGTTCGGCGGCTCAGGAGGGGAAAGCAGCTCCCCGTCCACACTGTGTATGGTGCGGATGGGACACTGTTGACTTCAACTGGGGATATCGTCGGGCGGTGGAAGGAATACTTCGAGGATCTCCTCAATCCCACTGATACGCCTTCCACAGAGGAAGCAGGGTTTGAGGACGAGGGGGATGACTCGCCTATCACAGGGGCTGAGGTCGCCAAGGTGGTTAAAAATCTCCTTGGTGGCCGGGCCCCGGGGGTGGACGAGATTCGCCCCGAGTACCTCAAGGCCCTGGATGTTGTTGGGTTGTCATGGTTGACACGCCTCTGCAACATTGCGTGGAGGTCGGGGGCAGTGCCTTTGGCATGGCAAACCGGGGTGGTGGTTCCTCTCTTCAAAAAAGGGGACTGGAGGGTGTGCTCCAACTTTAGAGGGATCACACTCCTCAGCCTCCCTGGGAAGGTCTATGCCAAGGTACTGGAGAGGAGAGTCCGGCCGTTGGTCGAACCTCGGATTCAGGAGGAGCAATGTGGTTTTCGTCCTGGCCGTGGCACATCGGACCAGCTCTTTACCCTCTCGAGAATTCTTGAGGGTTCGTGGGAGTTTGCCCAACCAGTTTACATGTGTTTTGTGGACTTGGAGAAGGCATTTGACCGCGTCCCTCGTGGATTTTTGTGGGGGGTGCTTCGGGAGTATGGGGTATCGGGCTTGTTGTTACGAGCTATTCGGTCTCTGTACGACCGTTGTGAGAGTTTAGTTCGCATTGCCAACACTCGGTCGGAGTCATTCCCAGTGAGAGTTGGACTCCGCCAGGGCTGCCCTTTGTCACCGGTCCTGTTCATAATTTTTATGGACAGGATTTCTAGGCGCAGCCAGGGAATGGAGGGTGTCATGCTTGGTGACCACAGGATCTCATCTCTGTTGTTTGCAGATGATGTTGTCCTGTTGGCTTCATCCAGCAATGACCTACAGCTCTTGCTGGGACGGTTTGCCGCTGAGTGTGAAGCGGCTGGGATGAGAATCAGCACCTCCAAGTCCGAGTCCATGGTCCTCAGCCGGAAAAAGGTGGATTGTCCTCTCCGGGTTGGGGACAGGCTCCTGCCCCAAGTGGAGGAGTTTAAGTATCTTGGGGTCTTGTTCACGAGTGAGGGGAAAATGGAGCGAGAGATCGACAGACGGATTGGAGCAGCATCTGCAGTGATGCGGACGTTGTACCGGTCTGTTGTGGTGAAGAGGGAGCTTAGTTCTAAGGCAAAGCTGTCGATTTACCAGTCAATCTACGTTCCTACTCTCACCTATGGTCACGAGCTTTGGGTAATGACCGAAAGAACGAGATCGCGGATACAAGCGGCTGAAATGAGCTTTCTCCGTAGGATTGCTGGACTCACCCTCAGAGATAGGGTGAGGAGCTCAGTCATCCGGGAGAGGCTCAGAGTAGAACCGCTGCTCCTCCACATTGAAAGGAGTCAGTTGAGGTGGTATGGGCATCTGATTAGGATGCCTCCTGGACGCCTCCCACTTGAGGTGTTTCAGGCACGTCCCACTGGGAGGAGACCCCGGGGCAGACCCAGGACTCGGTGGAGAGACTATGTCTCCCAGCTAGTCTGGGAACGCCTTGGTATCCCCTCTGAAGAGCTGGAGCAGGTGGCTGGGGAGAGGGAAGTCTGGGCTTCTCTGCTTGAACTGCTGCCTCCGCGACCCGGACCTCCGGAAAAGCGGTAGAAGATGGATGGATGGATGGATGGAAGCTAGTGTATGTGTAGCAGTTGCCAACTTAGGTTAACTTAAGTAAAGGAATACTCAGCGCAGGTCAGCTGACATCAGTGTCAGGCGACGCTGATATAAAGTTCAGCGTTTGTGGAGGCTTCCTGCCATCCTGGACCTGCTTTTTTGGGTGGATTCACACTACAACGTTTGGACCACCTTTTACTGACGTTTTGGCAAACGTCTGGCTCTGCTGGCAAAAGTTGATAAAAATTAATGATAGTTGGTGTTTGTTGGCGAAAGTTGTATTCATTGAGAATTTTCAGCATGCTGAAAATTTGCCGACGTTTGGAAATAAACGTTGGTGAAAGTTGTGCTCAGTTTATAAAAGTTCCTCTAAGTTATGGCTAGTTCGCCTAAGTCAGCCTAAGTTAAGCTCCATTGGCAAACGTTGACTGAAATGCTGGTGGAAACAGATGTTTTTAGATCAAAACTCAGATCAGACATGCAGGAATGAAAGAGAAATAGAGAGAAGGGGGAGTTAAAAAAAAAAGAAAATATATATGTACTGTAAGAGAGCAAAGTACAGTATTTGTTTGGTGATAACATGGTGTGTATGACATGTTTTTTTTTAAATTTAATCTATGAGATATACAGTACACACACACACACACACACACACACACACACACACACACACACACACACACACATATATATATATACACTACCATTCAAAAGTTTGGGGTCACTTAGAAATTTCCTTATTTTTGAAAGAAAAGCACTTTTTTTCAATGAAGATAACTTTAAACTAATCAGAAATACACTCCATACATTGCTAATGTGGTAAATGACTATTCTAGCTGCAAATGTCTGGTTTTTGGTGCAATATCTACATAGGTGTATAGAGGCCCATTTCCAGCAACTATCACTCCAGTGTTCTAATGGTACAATGTGTTTGCTCATTGCGTCAGAAGGCTAATGGATGATTAGAAAACTCTTGTGCAATGATGTTAGGTCTGCAATGCTGTAATTGCTGCAAATGGAGGATTCTTTGACAAAAGCAAAGTTTGAAGGAAAAAATAATTATTTCAAATACAAATCATTATTTCTAACCTTGTCAATGTCTTGACTATATTTTCTATTCATTTTACAACTCATGGTGGTAAATAAAAGTGTGACTTTTCATGGAAAACACAAAATTGTCTAAGGTGACCCCAAACTTTTGAACGGTAGTATATATATATATATATATACAGTATATATATATATATATATATATATATACATACACACACGTACAGTGGGGCAAAAAAGTATTTAGTCGGCCACCAATTGTACAAGTTCTCCCACTTAAAAGATGAGAGAGGTCTCCAATTTTCATCATAGGTATACCTCAACTATGGGAGACAAAATGAGAAAAAAAATCCAGAAAATCACATTGAAGGATTTTTAATGAATTAATTGGTAAATTCCTTGGTAAAATAAGTATTTGGTCACCTACAAACAAGCAAGATTTCTGGCTCTCACAGACCTGTAACTTCTTCTTTAAGAGGCTCCTCTGTCCTCCACTCGTTACCTGTATTACTGGCACCTGTTTGAACTCATTATCAGTATAAAAGACACCTGTCCACAACCTCAAACAGTCAGACTCCAAACTCCACTATGGCCAAGACCAAAGAGCTGTCAAAGGACACCAGAAACGAAATTGTAGACCTGCACCAGGCTGGGAAGACTGAATCTGCAATAGGTAAGCAGCTTGGTGTGAAGAAATCAACTGTGGGAGCAATTATTAGAAAATGGAAGACATACAAGACCACTGATAATCTCCCTTGATCTGGGGCTCCACGCAAGATCTCACCCCGTGAGGTCAAAATGATCACGAGAATGGTGAGCAAAAATCCCAGAACCACACGGGGGGACCTAGTGAATGACCTGCAGAGAGCTGGGACCAAAGTAACAAAGGCTACATCAGTAACACACTACGCCGCCAGTCCCTCAAATCCTGCAGTGCCAGACGTGTCCCCCTGCTTAAGCCAGTACATGTCCAGGCCCGTCTGAAGTTTGCTAGAGAGCATTTGGATGATCCAGAAGAGGAATGGGAGAATATCATATGGTCAGATGAAACCAAAATAGAATTTTTTGGTAAAAACTCAACTTGTCGTGTTTGGAGGAGAAAGAACACCATACCTACTGTGAAGCATGGGGGTGAAAACATCATACTTTGGGGCTGTTTTTCTGCAAAGGGACCAGGACGACTGATCCATGTAAAAGAAAGAATGAATGGGGCCATGTATAGTGAGATTTTGAGTGAAAACCTCCTTCCATCAGCAAGGGCATTGAAGATGAAACGTGGCTGGGTCTTTCAGCATGACAATGATCCCAAACACACTGCCTGGGCAACGAAGGAGTGGCTTCGTAACAAGCATTTCAAGGTCCTGGAGTGGCCTAGCCAGTCTCCAGATCTCAACCCCATAGAAAATCTTTGGAGGGAGCTGAAAGTCTGTGTTGCCCAGCGACAGCCCCAAAACATCACTGCTCTAGAGGAGATCTGCATGGAGGAATGGGCCAAAATACTATCAACAGTGTGTGAAAACCTTGTGAAGACTAACAGAAAACGTCTGACCTCTGTCATTGCCAACAAAGGGTATATAACAAAGTATTGAGATGAACTTTTGTTATTGACCAAATACTTATTTTACAGAGGAATTTACCAATTAATTCATTAAAAATCCTTCAATGTGATTTTCTGGATTTTTTTTTCCTCATTTTGTCTCTCATAGTTGAGGTATACCTATGATGAAAATTGGAGACCTCTCTCATCTTTTAAGTGGGAGAACTTGCACAACTGGTGGCTGACTAAATACTTTTTTTCCCCACTGTATATATATATTACGTACATTTGATTAATTTTGAACTGAATTGCTGAATTGTTTGTGGGATTTTTTTGCACACTCTCGGCGGTGGCCGCTTTTTGTCGCGGCACTCAGGGCGCTCAGAGATGAAAAAAGTTCAACTTTTCGGACTGCAGCTGAGCTGTCAATGTCAGATCTTTCTAAGGAGCCAATCAGAATTAAGGAAGGGCGGGACATAGGATGCCGGTGCATTCTCTACTGAGACTCCTGCTTTCTATGTCATCATATTTTGCATCCAGAGCTGCTACCAATGCTAGAATATGTTTTCTGTCCATTGTTATTTAGAGACTGCTATTAAAAATAAGTAGAAAGTCTGACCATAAGAAAAGCAGAAGTGCTGAACTTTGAGTGACAAGCTGTTGCTGGGATACCGGGCACAGACTTTTTTTTTCCAGAGCGCAGCACACAAGTGCTGAAAAAAAGACGTTCAGGATGGTCAGGCGACAAAAAACGCATTTGGTGGACACTTAGGCTGCATGTAATCTCCCCAAAACGTGACAGCCCAAAAGAAAAAAAAAATCTCATTGAGAAATTTATTGTTCTTAATTTTCTGCTCAGTGCATAATCATTCTCCAGGATTGGTTCACTTCCAGTGTGGGAATCAAACAGCGCTGATGTGATGTCAAAAAGTCAGACATTTACAGGATTTTATGTTATTTTAATGGAGAGAGGTGTAACAGTCAAAATAAAATCACCCGTCATTTTATTTACACTACCGTTCAAAAGTTTGGGGTCACCCAGACAATTATTTTGTGTTTTTCATGAAAAGTCACACTTATTTACCACCATGAGTTGTAAAATGAATAGAAAATATAGTCAAGACAAGGTTAGAAATAATGATTTGTATTTGAAATAATAATTTTTTCCAGATACTCAACCTGCTCAAAGGAAGGTCAGTTTTATAGCTTCTCTAACCAGCTAAACTGTTTTCAGCTGTGCTAACATGATTGCACAAGGGTTTTCTAATCATCCATTAGCCTTCTGACGCAATGAGCAAACACATTGTACCATTAGAACACTGGAGTGATAGTTGCTGGAAATGGGCCTCTATACACCTATGTAGATATTGCACCAAAAACCAGACATTTGCAGCTAGAATAGTCATTTACCACATTTTAGCAATGTATATTAGATATTAGAGTGTATTTCTGATTAGTTTAAAGTTATCTTCATTGAAAAAAACAGTGCTTTTCTTTCAAAAATAAGGACATTTCTAAGTGACCCCAAACTTTTGAACGGTAGTGTATATCATGATTCACTAAATAGTTTTTTATTCCATCTACATTCACATTTTAATTGTGGACTTAGTGTTGGAATATATGCATTATTTTATTATTTTTTTAGATGAATGAATGAATGAACAGGGGAAAATGGTATGCAGAAGTATCTACATAGGAATATAAAATGAAAATAAATACTGAAACGTATGCCCAATGGGGATGTGTTCACTCCAGAAGCAGAATGGCAGGAAGCCTCCACAAACACTGATCTTTATATGAGCCTCACCTGACACTGATGTCTGCTGACCTGCGCTGAGTATTTCTCTGATTTTTCAAAACGTCTGTAAAAGTCGGTCCAAACACTATAGAGCGAACCCAGCTTTAACTTAGGCTGACTTGGGTAAACTTTGCATAACTTAGCCCAGCGCTCAGGAACTCTTACAAACTGAACACAACTTTCACCAATGTGTATTTCCAAATGTTGGCAAATTTTCAGCAGGCTGAAAATTTTCAAAGTACACAACTCTCGGCAGCATTTGCCAACAAACACCAGCAATCATTAACTTTTGCCAGCAAAGCCAGTCCAAACGTTGTAGAGTGAATCCACTTTTAGGGTTCCAAGCAGCTGTTCTGTGGGAATCTTCTTCTTCTTCTTCTTCTTCTTCTTCCTCTTCTTGGTGACAAAAAATGGTAATACACAGAAACATCAAATTTTACAGTCTGATCAGAAGTTTTCCAAACTACTCAGAGACCAAAAATCAAGGCACTGCATCCATAGGTAGCACTATAATAAACACTTGTACGTTTTTGCATAAATCTCAAGAATGGCTGGGCCTAGACTCAAAATTCTTTCATCATTTGATTCTCTGAAACCTCCCTCAACTTTTCTCCCTTGGTATTATCTGCTAAAAATGAAATTTTCTCCACCATATTTTCAAAAATGTGCTAGTAAAGTCAAAATTAACTCCTGCTAGACCATTCATCCAAATAGCTTGAAATTAAGCGGAGATCATCTACAGATGTTAATAATGAAAAGTTGTTAAAAAATATTGAAAAATTTTAATTCATTTTGCCAATCAAGTTGTACAGTTTCTCCTTGGCATGCATTTTTGGATTTAACTTATGATGTAGTGATCCAAATTTGATGAAATGCCACACTCATAATCACAACAGTATTCTTCAGCAAAACATCAAATTTCATGCAATTCTGTTCATATTCCAAAAATCATGTTTATCTATCAGCCTTTGTGTCTTGTCAATGGAACGTTTTGTTAGTGTGTGAGAAAGTCAGTGGGTGACCCAAAGCAATTGTATAGTGTAGGGGTTAAGACGACTATCTAGTATGCTGGAGCCTGGGGTTGTAATACTCCTGGCAATGTGTCACTCTTCTGAAGTACTACATGCCTCTTCTGTGCATTTGAAAACAATGTGTTGTGCTACTACTACTGCATGGACTCCCTTTCAATGGAGCATTTATCATTTGAGAAAGCCAGTGTGTGAGCTGAAGCATCTGTGTGGTGTAGTGATTAAAGTGATGGCTGGGTATGCTGGAGGCTGAATCTTACCAAGGAAGTCTTATTCCTCTTAACAACAACTGAAGTACAGCATGCCTCTCCTGTGCATTTTAAAGCAACAATATGCAAGATTTTCACCTCAAAATAATGTTTATAGAATTATATTGATGGTACACTAATATTTGGCTAAGTGGATGTCACTTCCCCCAAAGCCTGAGTGAGCCCACATTACCTGCAACGACATTTTTTATTTTTTATTTTTTTGTATTATCACTAAAGAGACTACAACTATGGTGACTATGACCTGAGTTCCAACAGCCAATCACAGGGCACAGCTTAAGCCACCAACAACAAAGCATCCTCTGATTAGTTGTTTGGAGTGAGGCCACAGTCGCCATAGTTGTAGTCTTTTCAGTGTTCCCAACAAGAACTAGAGAGTTACATAGTGATGCTTTAAAAACTAATGTGTAGCACACCAGAGGTTTTGAATACTGTTACTTAACAATGCAAGACCTTGAAGTCTACATCTGCTTGGAACCCAATGATCACTGCTTGCAGCTATATTTAATAGTATGATAATATTATCGTATAGTTTAAAAGAAAGAAGAAATAAAATGTTTGCACATGTGCTGTTAAAATAGACTGTTGGCCTGTCTGTCATGTATGTCACAATGTCTTATAGCTTTTACACACAAGATAGTGTAAGTATACAGTGGATATAAAAAAGTCTACACACCCCTGTTCAAATGCCAGGTTTTTGTGGTGTAAAAAAATGAGACCAAGATAAATCATTTCAAAACTTTTACCACCATTAATGTGACCTATAACCTGTACAACCCAATTGAAAAACAAACTGAAATCTTTTAAGGGGAAAAATTAAAAAAACTTGCAATAACCTGGTTGCATAAATATGCACACCCTCTTATAACTGGGGATGTGGCTGTGTTCACAGTTAACCAATCACATTCAAACTCATGTTAAATGGGAGTCAGCACACACCTGCCGCAATTTAAAGTGCCTCTGACTAACCCCAAATAAAGTTCAGCTGTTCTAGTAGGCTTTTCCTGACATTTTTTGTAGTCACATCTTGCAGCGCAAGCCATGGTCCGCAGAGAGCTTCCAAAGCATCAGAGGAATCTCATTGTTCAAAGGTATTAAGTCAGGAAAAGGCTACAAAAAAAATTCCAAGGCATTAAATATACCATGGAACACAGTGAAGACAGTCATCATCAAGTGGAGAAAATATGGCACAACAGTGACATTACGAAAAACTAGCTGTCCCTCCAAAATTGATGAAAAGACGAGAAGAAAACTGGTCAGGGAGGCTGTCAAGAGGCCGACAGCAACATTGAAGGAGATGCAGGAATTTCTGGCAAGTACTGGCTGTTTAGTACACGTGACAACAATCTCCCGTTTTCTTCGTATAGCTGTGCTATGGGGTAGGATGGCAAGACGGAAGGCTTATGAAGAAAAACATCCAAGTCTGGTTACATTTTGCAAAAACACATTTGAAATCTCCCGAACACATGTGGGAAAATGTGTTATGGTCCAATGAAACCAAGGTTGAACTTTTTGACCATAATTCCAAAAGGTATATTTGGCGCAAAAACAACACTGCTCATCACCAAAAGAACACCATCCCTACAGTGAAGCATGGTGGTGGCACCATCATGCTTTGAGGCTGTTTTTCGTCATCTGGAACTGGGGCCTTAGTCAAGGTGGAGGGAATTATGATCAGTTCCAAATTCCAGTCAGTGTTGGCACAAAACCTTGAGGCTTCTACTAGAAAGCTGAAAATGAAGAGGAACTTCATCTTTCAGCACGACAATGATCCAAAGCACACATCCAAATCAACAAAAGAATGGCTTCACCAGAAGAAGATTAAGGTTTTGGAATGGCCCAGCCAGAGTCCAGACCTGAATCTGAACTTCTGTGGGGTGATTTGAAGAGTGCTGTGCACAGGCGATGCCCTCGCAATCTGACAGATTTGGAGCGTTTTTGCAAAGAAGAGTGGGCAAATATTGCCACATCAAGATGTGCCACGCTGATAGACTGCTACCCAAAAAGGCTGAGTGCTGTAATAAAAGCCAAAGGTGCTGCAACAAAGTATTAGTTTAAAGATGTGCATATTTATGCAGCCAGGTTATTGTAAGTTTTTTATTTTTTATTTTTCCCCTGAAAAGATTTCAGTCTTGTATTTCAAGCAGGACAATATTTGGGGTATTTTACAGAACATTACTGTCTGATAATGTTCCACCATTTGACTTTTTCATACCCCTTGAAACGTAAAAGTACTGACATTTAGTTTCTCATACATATGTTATTTTACATTTTAATTATTTTCCTCACTATAATTCATTTATTGTCTAGTTTGCTTTTTTCTCACCCTCTCCAAACATATTATACTTATAAAGTGCAGTAGTCTCACGTTATGCGGAGCTTTTCACTGTTAAAAAGGCCTAAAAACAAAAAAACAAACAGAAATGCTCGTCTTGCTCAAGGACTCATCCTGCTGAACAGATGCCATCTTGATGCAGCCAAAACCTCACAAAAATCAGACATGTTGACTTTCTGAATTTTAATTTTGCTCTCCACAATACCACAATATCATTTTCTTGCAAGTGGTACTCCCACACAGACCAGGTCTGGGCGTAATATTGAGCAACCGACTGGTACTGCCTCACTGCAAGCCTATTAGAGTGTTTCCATAGGTCAGACCCTTGCTAATCCCCTGCTGCTCACTTCCTCAAACTCCCTCAGTTGCATTTTTCCCCTCTCCCATCAAGCCTTCCCTCCAGCCATGTTCATTAGCATGTCCTCCTCATATTGACCCTATAGAGCAGTAAGTTTTGACCAAGGAGCTCCTGCAGAGGTGGCTTCTATTAGTCGGTTCCCTTCAAGGCTTTAATCTTTTTTTTAGGTGTTGGTTTTTTTTCATCTCACGTTGTAGATTTCTTCCTCTTGTGGGCACATTTGCATGTCCCAGGTGGGATGCCTCATTTAATAGCTCTGCTCATTCCTTAATACTGCTCTAAGTGTCCACTTTTTTCCCACATCTCCTGTCGACTGCTCACGTTCCACAGGGGAATTCTGAATCAAACTTCCTTCCTTTCTTCCTGTCAACCCTGTCTTCTTCTGTCCGCCGTCATTGCCCCCTTTCTGAATTCCTTTACCACCTCCCGTCCTTACTTCCTGCCTTCTTGTATCCAGCCTGCATAGGCTGCTGTTTTCCCAAGCAACCACGTCTCGGGGCTTTCTTGGGCTGAAAGAGCTGATGAGTTGCTACCAGCACTTCCTTCTCACAGCGGGGAGGAAAACACTATCCCGTGCCACTGATTCACACTGAAGGCATTACTGCCCCCATCCTCTCACCTCAATCCTTTTCTCCGCTCCACCTTAACTCGTATCGACGCTTTTAGAGTTGCTCTAACCTCTGCGCACTCTCCTCACTCCCGCCTGCGCCTGTCCACCGAGTGATTACATCTGTATGCCACAGGGATGAGCGAAAGAGAGAGAGGTGGAAAGATTATGTCTTCCTTCATCTGTGCATGGATGCAAGTTCAGAGGACGGGGGGGGGGGGTATCTTATTGGTGCACAGAGAAGATAAAGCAATGGGATTAGGAGAGAGAATTTGGTAAACAAGGGAGATGGAGGAGATGTAGCTGAGAAAGAGGAGGGTAAATACACAGCTAATGGTGATGTGAGGAAGAAAGGAGTCTATAATAGGAAACGAAAAGGGAAAGAAGGAAGATGATTGAAGATAAACAAAAGAGAAAAGAAGTTGGAAGGACTAGTTGAATTAGAATGGTGGTGAGATCAATAAAGAAGAGCAAATATGTATGTAGAAAGGAGGAAGAAGGGAGGAAGTGTGAGGAAAGATGAGCAAAAGAGAAGCGAAAATTAACTAAAATATTAGAAAGATGGAAAACTGAGGCCACAAAGAAGCGACAAGAGAATAAGATAGAATTAATGAAACAAAAGGAAAGTCAGAGGAGAGAATAACCTAAATGAAGGGATGTGCAGGAGATGAAGGAAAAGTGGAGCTGAAGAGACGGTGGGAGGAGGAGGAGGAGGAGGAGGAGAAAGGGAAATTTGAAACGGGTGAATGTGCCTGTCACACGTGAGTTTTCTTCATAACCGTTTGTTTGTTTGTTTTAATTTTAGCTAGTTTATTTTATATTCAGTGTTTGGGTGCCACAAAAATTTAGGATCACATATCAAGATAAGAGGTGCCCAAGTTGTTAATAAGATGTAGAAGTTTGTATTTTTTAAATACATTCATTCAAGTATATAAACAGTATTGGACAGCAGTGAGGGAATGATCAATTTCGGGGAATTAGGCAAGCATGACAGAAGACGGAAAAAAGAAAGACTAATGTTTTGGAAAGATTAGAGGAGATGAGAGGAGAGTGAGGGAAAGGGTTAGAGGAGGCAAGCAGGGGAGGGAGCAGCGGCTCTCAAACCGTATGTAGGCCGGTGAAAATTTCATAGAAATTGATTAGCATTCAAACAGACATAGTGGGCTTCAGGGTGGTGGGGGTTAGTCGTCTGCGTGTGTTCGTGTATGTCTATGTGTGGTGAATAAAGAAGGGGGAATGAATATTTATCAGCAAATGTCTTCCTGTGCCTGGCACATAGACACACCCAAAGGCTGTGGGAAGGGTGAGAGGGAGAGAAAGCCGTACGCGGAAAGACGGGCGAGAGCAGGACGGCGGTCCAGAAGCACAAAGAGACAGAGATGTGGAGCGAAAAAGACAAGTACTGGAGACACACAAGAGAGAAGGGGGTCAGGGAGCGAGTGACACAGAGTGGCGGGTAGAGCCGAGGGCTCTGTTAACACTTCCCCGGGCTCCACCCCGCTCACCTGCTTCACACTGCTAGGTGTGGGCACATACACTGGAGGCTCCGACCGACTTGACTGTGCCGAATGTGTCGTAGCACCGTGGAAGCACGGTTTTTATGTGTGGGTATTTATTGCATTCACCTTGCCCAGGGTTGTTTTGATGCTTTTCTCCTCAGCTGCATCCCTGGGGTGTGTCCGTGCATTAATTAGCAGCACCCAAGTGCACATGGTGAGATGGCGACAAGGACCTCATTCAGGCCACTTCCCCCATGTCTGCTCTAGACATTCTCTGCCTATATATATATTTATATATTCGATATATTAAAAAAAACACCTTTTATTTGTTTCTCACGGTACATAGTGTAGATAGACAAAAGCATGCAGCACACAGAGTTCAGAATGAGACTTTTTTTTTTTTTTACCTCAGACTGATATTCTTGTGCTGATATGACAGCACAAAGTGTTGTTTGTTATTTTGTTCAACCGCAGCCAAATGCAGCATGCCGCATTTGTTATTATTTTTTCAATAAAATTGGCTTATCTTGCCTTTTGATCCCCTGCAGTCTTGTTTTGCAACGCCACATTTCCCAGCACCCGGTGCTGCTCTGTCAGTCGAGGAAAAAGTTATAGTTCATGTTTTGCAAACTCTTTGAAGAAGTATTTTGTCAGAGTCATGCCTGAAATACACCACCGACTAGCAAGCCCAACATCAAAGATAACGAGAAACCCTAATGCTATCAGGGTGGTATGCACAGCTGTACCTCTGTTTTAAAGCGGCAGTTGTACATAAAATTCAAATTAACACAAACTTCCTGTTTTAGATTTTAAAGATTGAGAAGCCACCCTGTCTTCAGTTTTCTTTCACTGATATTGTTCTGTTAGAGATAATTTTGCTGTTAGAGCTGAAATAAAGTTCCCTTTCACAACTGTACTAACAAGGCAAACCACTGCCAATGTGGAACACTCATATTTTCTGCCACAGTGATTTGCAGCTTCATTTTTTTATCCTGCCAAGGGCAGTTGTTTTTATGATGCTACTTTCTTTAATATATCAGAAGAAATGGCCTGTAGACCTTTTTTGTTTAGCGAATCATTTCTTATGTTGCAATATGCCCGTTAAATCCCACCTGAGCCAAAAGAACCTGCAGTGATAGTATTAATGAAGACGAGATGCAGGATAGCTCCCTCTGAAGCACAGTGCCGAAACGTGACAAAAGAGATTAAAAGCAAGAATCTGCTGGGAACTAACATCACATTCTCTCCAGGGATCAACATCATTACTGCTCTTAACAAACTGATTGTAACAGTGTTGGTTGTATTGTTTAGAGAAGTTCTGAATTCTTTGTGTCAGTCTTTATCCTTTCCCTTTGCCTTCTGACTCCATTTTATTGTACTGTCCAGTGTGATATCAGTGTGGGTAGAGGAGCCAAGGTTACCATCTGCCGGTGTCTCATTTCAGCATATTTTGTTTTGGCTTTGCTCTGCGTGTGTATTTGTGTGTTTCTGTGTGCGTACGTGTTTGTCTGTGTGTAGCCCATGTGGATGATGCATGTGCCAAAGTCTTTGTCACTGTCTTGCATGCCTTCATAATTCCAAGTGCCAGTCTCCTCACACACTCTGTCATACTGGTATTCCACTCTGTGTGCTGTGCAGGCCTCCCCCACTGCTCAGAGTGACTGGAAGTTTGATACTATAGATCAAAGGTATTCAACTAAAACAGCAAGAGGTCCGATAAGTCAGTCCTTCTCCCCAGCTGAGGTTCGAACCATTACATCCCTTCAAATATGGATCCTTCCTTTATATGTGATATACGTAGGCAATCAGAACTTTACTTATTATTTTGATTGAGCAGAAGGTGAAAAAGGTGCAGTTTTACAGTAACAAGTTTTGGCATTACATAAGTATGTAACAAAATGTCTGGCATTGAACACTGCTCGTTTCTGTCTTCCAGTGTGCTTTGGGAAAGACAATATCTTTTATAAACATAATTTTAAAAAGTGCAATAAAGCACCATAGGTGCTGATGCCTCTGTGCAGACAGGTAGACAGATGCACAGACACACTGACACACTACTGTAGCCCGTATACCATATACCAAGGCATAATAAGCCCTTCATCTATCACCACTTGATGACCGCTGCTATAGATGGAGGTGTGGTTTGGTCGTGAAGGATATCACTGAAGTTATCAGGGAAGGTATCAGATTGGTCAAGAAAGCAATCACCTTCATTAGAACTGGGGGCAGCTAAGATCCACCATAAAGTAATCTACAGGCATTGTGGTCTCTGCAAAGGGCTGGCAGTCATATACTGTACAGGCCTTTAGCAGCAGTTGAAGTTCCACAACCACGTGTCAGCCATCTTGCAACCAGGCATTAAACAAGTGGATCTCTTGGAGCTCACTATACCTTTGTTAAAACTGCTTGAAAATAGACCTTTGAAATTAAGCTCACCAACTTCAATCAATCAGCTTTAAATAGTAGGGTAAGGGGGAGAAGGTTGTCTCCCAGAAGAGATCAGATGCAGATGCTTTGCTGTTCAGTCTCTGTCTGAACCCTTCAGCTTCTTGGACACTGAAGGAATTGGGAAAAGAAGAGGCATCTGCAATACCACCAAAGCAGCAGAGGAAGTCTCAACATTGATATGGCTCGAAAGTGGAGAATCATCGGGTTTAAAGTAGCTAGCTTGCCATCTGGAGACAAACTTCATCTGGGCTTCCGGGGAGATCTTGTATGATGCTGAAAGACCTAAACCACCAGAGCATCCCAGGAACGACACCGAAGATGTTTACAGAAGCATTATCACCATTATTGTCATGAATTGCACCTCGGGGCAGAGAGGAGAAACCCACTCGCTGGACTGCTAGTTTGTGAAATTTATTGAGAAAACAAAACACATAGTCCAAAACAGTGCTCCAACACAAAATCCAAACTGACAAGCAAGCAAACTTACAGATTAAACACACCAGAACAAGGGCTAGGTTCTGGTGGAGACGAGGGAAGTGTAAGACTCCGGCAAAGAGGAATGAACACAACAGCCCTTAAATCAGGCTAGAAACAAATGATGACAGGTGTGAATCACATGAGCGGGCTGGGGAGAAAATGACTATCAGCTGTGAGTCATGAGGAGAGGAGACGGGGCTGACAGGTTGACAGGGGCACCGCCCACAGGCAGGGAGAAGACACTGCCAAATATAATGTGGAAACAAATAAAGACAAATAAACCCAAATATGTAAATAACAAAACTACACTGAACATAAACAGGAAAATAAATCATACAAAGAAACAATACTGAATATGTGAAAACAAAACTAGAGATAACATAACAGGCATAGAACTCAAAAATACAACATTATACACATAAGGAAAAACAAAAGGCAAAGAGATAGAGCATGGTGGAATCCCCCCGTGCTCAGATCGTGACAATTATGGTTGACAGCAAGCAAACACATTGCTATAAGTTGAGTTTGCACATTTTCTGGAGAGGCATTCAGACTGAGAGCCATGTGGAGGCAGGCAAATAAGTGTTTTTATGGCAATATTTACCATTTTATGGAAGGATGTTAGGATGATAAAATTTGGAGAGGCAAGTACATTTATTGAGGAACAATCCTTCATGTCTTCACAAACTGTGAGGAATATTACACAGATGCTTGCAAAACATATACAAGGCTGTATAGAGATTCAATGAAAAAGAAAAATAATTAATACTCAAAAATGAGTGGCTCGACTACCTACAATAACAGTCTGCAGTGCTGCAACCAAGGCCAAAAGATTTATTTCTGGTTAGTAATGTCTAGTGCTATTAAGCATACAGCTATTCCTATTTTGTCCCAGGGAAGGTTCTTGACCACATGGTTTCTTTAGCTTAGCATATTTATCCTTGTTATTGGACACTAAGCATCCAAGGTCAGAACAAAAGCACATTTTTGACATCTGTTCTTATGTGTGTGGGAGCTCCAGAGGTCGTGGAAATAAACTGGATTATAACCGTTTGGCTCAGAGCCCACCCTTCTGAGACTAAATGTTGAGAATTGAGTTATAATTAGGTAAGATTGACAGTGTCTTTGAGGTAATTAAGCAGAAAAGGCTGATGAAATTCCCATAGGTGAGCAGGGAGGGAGAGCGGCAGCGGGAAGGAAGTGCTTTCGAGTCTGGAATTAAAAATGATTATTGGGTGCTGATGTGTGAGAACACAGGCTGAGATAGGTGACCCAGACAGACTGAGACAGAGCACGAGGCCCGCAGGTGCCTCCCTGTGTTATTTGTCATGCCTATTTGCTCCCATGTTAGTCCTGCCTATGCAACCTCAGAGCTCTTCAGTTCAGATGCTTTATGATGCTATAACAGTTAGCCATGACAATATGCATCTAATTAACAGGCTTTATGCTATTAGTCAGCCAATCCATTCATCTAATGTGATTCGCATCATTACCAGATGACTTCATAAGGAAGATGATCTGACTGCAGACACACGCATTGCAAATGAAGAGAGGGAGGGGCTGCGTGTAGGAGCTGATGAAAGCTCATTTAATCAGAGAGCCAGTTCCATATGATGAGGGAGCCAATGTTTCCTCCTCTCAATGATAATGATTTGAAAGGACAAAACCATCTAGACTGATAAAGCTGAATGTAAAAGGCCCATTTTAATGAATAGAATATATGATATTGTCAGTCCATGTGAAGATGGACTATAAAGACTGCCACAAAAGAGAGTACTCTTTGCAGTAAAAGCCTGGACATGATCATCCATCTTAGCTTTGGAGTAGCTTTTAGGATTGACAATCAAAGTGAGCCAGCAGCAGCCCAAGGATTAGAGAAGTAAAATTTGATTGGAAGAATAAAAGCTGAAACCTATAGAGGAAAAAAGTCACAGATCTGTGATAAATTATCTGCAAATTCCCCGAAAGAATTTTTAATGGATTGTGATGTAAGAAAAAGCCTTTATGATCTGTTAGCTCCCATTGCCTTAATAAATCAAAGGTCAACTGGCAAGCCAACATTTTATAAGGGAACTCAAGCTAAAGGGGAGTTTTGTTGTTGTTTGTCTATTTGTGTGAGATGCACCTTAAAATATCTGAAAATATTAGAAGTGATGACAAGAAGCTTTATAACTGAAACTCTTAACCCCTTAAACCTCAAAAAAGCTTACTGTTTTTTTTTTTTCAACAATAGAAGGTATGCGTATGATGTCACCAAACAGAACTCGTGGCAGTTAAAAAAATATTGAGTGGCAAAAATGAGTGGCAGCATTGGGGTGTATGCAGTAAAACACAAAAGTACACAGTATTCCTTGAGATTCCTTGAGATTCCTTGAGTATTCCTTGAGATTCCTTCTCAAGATGGCGACCGGGATGGTCACACTTTTTCAGTGCTGAGACAAAGTCACTGATTTTGCCATTAAAAGTGGCTGGCCTGCAGCGATCGGCGCTCGTGGCGAACACGCACGGGCTGAATTGCCACCTCCGTTGGATTGCCCTTTAATCGCCTTTCTCCAGCGACTTCCTGCGCCTTCCTGAAGCGATTGCTCAGCTAACACTAGTTAGCTTAATGCTACCTGAAGCGATTGCTAAGCTAACACTAGTTAGCTTAATGCTGGCGCCAGTCTCTAAATAACTACCTACAGCGATCGGATATACCTCCGGTGGATTACCCCTTTGATCGCTTTTATCCGGCCACTGTGAGTAAACTGACCAGCGATTCCAGCGCTTCCTTGTGATTCACTGATGTGCCCTACCTGAAGCGATTGCTAAGCTAACGCCAGTTAGCTTAATGCTGGCGCCAGCCATTCCACCTAACACCAGCCTGAATCAAAGCCCAGCTACGAGGCCCAGCGGAGATACTACCAGGCAGGCGGCTATTTGTTTGACGGGGCTCAGCAGAGATTTCACCCAGGCAGACGGCGGTAGGCGGCGGTGCCCAGCGGAGGACTTACCGTGACTGCAGCGGCGGTGTGCGACGAGACTACCCGAAGCGATTGCTAAGCTAACGCTAGTTAGCTTAATGCTGGCGCCAGTCATTCCACCTTACACCAGCCTGAATCGAAGCCCAGCTGCGAGGCCCAGCGGAGATACTACCAGGCAAGCGGCTATTTGTTGACGGGGCTCAGCAGAGATTTCACCCAGGCAGACGACAGTAGGTGGCGGTGCCTAGCGGAGGATTTACCGTGACCTCAGCGGTGCTCGGTGGCAGCGGCGATGTGTGACGAGACTCGGTTGGAGGAGCGGGACGGGAGACCAGTTACGGCGACTATGAGCAACGAGACCAGCAACGGAAGGGGCTAGTTGGCTAGCTGAGGCCCAGCTGGATTCGAGGACGATCGGATCAGATTCTGGCGATATAAGCAGAATTTATTTTACTATCCACAGATTTTCCTTTTCCTTCTTTCCAAGAAAGACTGAAGATGGCTGCCACGGGATTAAAAAGTGGGCTGATGGGCACCACTAATAAGCATTCTCTACTTCTATACTTCCTCTTCGTTTTGTCTTTGTGTGTCTGGACCTGCAACAAGAAGGATTTTCCGACAAACTCAACCAAAGGTGAAGTTAAAAAGTTTTATCTGTATGGATTTGGGCTTGGACATCTCACCCTACACTCTATGTGGTCTTTAAAAGCCCTGAGCAAAAACTTCCAAATTAAGGCAAACATGGCTGTTAAGCAAAAATCACAATATGGCAGAGGATATACAGTTAAAGTTCTGTTAGTTCTGCTACTTCTGGCAGGAGATATTCACCTTAACCCTGGACCTGCCACTATTAAACAGCAGACCACTGGGTTAGCACAAAACCGAGCTGTACAAAAGCAAAAACAACATTTATTTTTCCAAACTGTTAATCATGCACGAGTTCTTTGGGACACCAAGGCTAAACCAAAGGGGATCCTCGGCGGTCATTTAAACATACGGAGCATAATCCCCAAAAGAGATGAGATTTCGGTGTTGCTGTTGGACTCAAATCTGGACTACCTTTGTCTCTCAGAAAGCTGGCTACACAGTAACATAGACACTAATATGATCGATATTGTGGGCTACCAGTGTTTTAGAAAAGACAGGCAGGTAGGGAGGGGAGGAGGTGTTTTAATTTACATCAAAGAGAAATATAAATGTCAACTGGTTGATTTGAATACTTCACTTGAATGTTTAGCTGTTAATGTATGTCTCTCTCCGGTAATGAATTTCAACATTGCAGTAGTGTACAACCCACTGTCACACAACTCTTCCTTTTATAATGAATTAAGTGATCTGGTTAAACAACTTGAGAAGAACAGAGAAACAATAATTCATGGTGACTTTAATATCAACTGGTCTGATAAAAAAGACAAACAAAAACTGAAAAGCCTCATGACTAAATTTAATTACCAGCAAATCATCAAAGGACCCACCAGGATAACCAAACAATCCAGAACACTTATTGACATGGTATTTACTAATAAACCAGAACGAATAACCAGAACCTATAATCTTGTAACTGGTCTCTCAGATCATAACATGGTTCTTGCTGTCAGGAAACTTACTAAAAAGCGACTACAGTATTTTGGGGGAGTCGATATTGACAAATCAAATTTTATTATCCCCAAATCAAAAAATGAGGAGTTTGAACATTACTTAGAGAATCAAAATTGGGAGCAGCTCATGGCAACATGTGAAGTAGATGATTGTTGTAATTTTATAACTGCAACAATCACAAAGTCTATAGAAAAATTTTCAAAGCAAATTAAAAGTAGACAACAGAAGATTAGCCTACCATGGTTAAATAATGAAATAAGAAAACTTATGAAGAGGCGAGACTATGCACTGAAAACATCACTAACCTCCAAACTACAAAATGATCACCTTGTGTACAAAAGTTTAAGAAATAAAGTGGTACATGAGCTGCGAAAATCAAAAATATCTTATTACAATAAACTGATAGATCATGCAAAGGGTAACAACAGTTCCCTATGGAGGCATTTAAATAACTTAACTAATAAAAAAAACGATCAGAAGGGGGTAAAGGAACTTAGAATCAATGGCAAGACCGTCAGTGACAAGGCTACTTTGGCAAATGAATTTAATTCACACTTTGTGGGCTCTGTGGAAGACTTAACAAAAATTTTTGTGCTGCCAAATGTGCTCAACAACACAAATTCCATACTTCCAACAGATACTTTTCACATCGATGAGGTAAATGAGAAGTTAATTGCTGGTATTGTTAAAACACTGTCAAACTCAAAAACTAATGATATCTACAATATGAGCACCTCCTTTCTCAAAATGCACAGCAAAATATTAATCAAACCACTGACTCATCTCATTAATCTCTCCATTAGGTCTAGTACATTTCCATCTGGCTGGAAAAAAGCTGTCGTCATACCAGCTCATAAATCAGGCAGTAAAGACGATATATGCAATTACCGCCCAATCTCTATCTTACCAGTCCTATCTAAGGTTCTTGAAAAAGTTGTAGCTACACAGCTGATAGACTACTTACAAGACAGTCAACTTCTTCATCCACATCAATTTGGTTTTAGACCAGGATACTCAACAGAAACAGCAAATTGTTGCCTTATTGAAAACGTCAAACAGTCCTTGGACAGGGGTAATGTGGTAGGAGCTGTTTTTCTAGATCTCAAAAAGGCTTTCGATACTGTAAACCACAGTTTGCTTTTATCCAAAATGGTATCTTTTAACTTCTCCCCAAATACATTAGAATGGTTTGCATCTTATCTCCAGAATAGAGAACAGTGTGTAAAAGTTCACCAGGATAAATCCTCATTTTTAAACAACCGCATGGGTATCCCACAAGGGTCCATTCTTGGTCCTTTACTTTTCAGCATTTTTATTAATGACTTGCCGTTACACTGCTCAGCTGCAACATGCCAACTTTATGCAGATGATGCAGTTATTTACACAGCTGCCAAGACTCCAGCACAGGCTGCAGATGTACTGTCTACAAGTATGGTTGATGTCCAAGAGTGGCTCCTCAAGAACCATCTATTGCTGAACCTTCAGAAAACAGTCTCAATGTGCTTTTCAATCAAAAAATGTAACCTGCAACATTTTAAAGTTAATATACATGATCATGACATCAGTTTAGCTACAGAATTCAAATACCTTGGCATTGTACTAGATCCTCAACTCAAATTTAATCTTCATATAAAGAAAATTTCAAAAACAGTAAAAAAAAATCTGAACTGCTTTAAATTAATTAGATATTACATACCTTACGAAGCAGCTGCACTGTATATGCATTCTATGGTTTTTTCTCATATATCATACTGTTTGACAGTCTGGGCTCAAGCAGCCCCTTCCACAATAAGACATATAGGTTCATTATATAATCAAACCCTAAAAATCTTGGACAAAAAGCCCATTAGGTGGCATCACTGTAATGTTTTAAAAAAATACAACCTATTGAGTTTTGAGAGCTTCATTGACCTCTGTCTTCTGAAATTAACGTTCAAATGTTTCCATAAATCAGCACCCGAGCCACTTGCTGGTTTCGTCCAAAGACAGGACAGCAGCAGAGCCACCAGGAGTTCTGTTAACAATAACTGTAAAATATTCCACCGCAGAACCACATTTGGACAAACAGCTTTCTCTATAAAGGGCAGTCACATCTGGAACACAATGCCAAATGAAATTAAAATAATAACGGACTTTAAAACATTCACTAAAAATGTTAAAAACTGGCTGAAAAATAAACAAGAATGTACTCATGTATGAATTATTTGTCTGCAAAGTGAGAGTGAATGAAGGGAAGGAATAAATGTGTTTGTTTATAGTGAGTGACGGAGGGAGGAAGGCCTGAAATAGGCAAATGTGAGTTATGTTATATGTGTTAAATGTGAGTCAGGCTGTTATATTTGTGTATTTATAATATTTTATAATATATGTGTATTTATAATATTTATAATATTTATGTTAAATGTGAGTCAGGCTGTTATATTTGTGTATTTATAATATTTATAATATTTATAATTGTGTATTTATAATTTTTCTGCATTGATGTATGTGGTTATTGTGTATATTTTTTATCTTGATTCTTTTTTCTAAAGCCCATCCAGGGACAAGAGTTGCAAATTAGCTAATAGCTATACACTCTATGTGCAACACATCAGATTGATTGTCTTTGATTAATTGTCTATGTTTATTGCACTGTCCCTGTCAAATAAACTAATCTACTACTACTACTATTCAGTCACAGCAGTACACAGAGTACCTGTTTGCATTGTAGAGAGCTAATCTTATCATTCCATCTTGTATTAATTGGCAAAAAAATAAATAAGTCATTAAATGCTCTGAATCAGTTCTTCACTTACATGCTCCTTGGTCGTTACCCACACATCACCACAGTCAAGTAAATAGTGTGGTATTAACATGTCAAGTTAAAAAAGGTACTCTGTGCACTGTGACTAAATATTTTGTGTGATTTTTATGTTTTGCTGCATACAGTATAAAGTTGTTACATACTCAGTGCTGTGTTGCTATGGCAGCTGTCTTGTAACTGCCAAGAATTCTGTTCCAGTGCATCCCCTCTATAGAAGGAGTATGATTATTTTTACATATCACAAAAACTAAGTTATTGATGTTGTTAAAAGAACTAAATAGAAATCCAAAATATTAAATTATTAGTAGCTCAATAGACTTTATATAAATGGTGGGCATAGCTACTGTTAGCATGACATCACCCAGTGGTTTATAAGAAAGCCATAAAGTTGGGCATTCCTACCATTCTTGCTGTTCTGAAACCATGTGAATGAGGTGAGATGTGGTGAGCAACTTGTCAGTCAACCACCCTGCTTTATGATGACAGCTGGGTCCTTAATCTACAGAATGCTTGGTTTTATTCAAAAGGAAGTAAATATATCAGTAAAATGTCACGGTGTCTGAAAGCTAATCAACCTTTAGTGAACCTGACTTCTTGTGCAGCCATTGGCATTGTCATCTGTTGTTTGGTAGATGAAATGCAATTTTAACCCTTTAACTGCCCAGATTAAATGGACGGGTCGCGCACCCCCAGTGGTACACCGCAGCAACTGCATGTGTCAACTTATTGACGTCCCCCGGCTATACTGAGAATTTGTACTAATCTCTATTGATCTGACAGTTAAGAAGGTGGCAGACACGCGCCGAAGGAATCATGGCTGACATGGAATATAGCAGAGAAGAAGAAATCCTCATTATTATTCTTCCTTTTTCCACTTTGAGCTCACACACCAATGTGGATGCCGCCATGTTTGGTCATCGCTGCTGCAATGATGACTGAAACTGCATGAAACGGGAAAAATAGCTGCGTAATACAAATGAAATTCATGTGGGATAATCATAAGAGTTTGTAGATGTGGTACACGGGTGTAAATTACTAAGTAAACGTGTTACATCGACCACGATGGATGAAAAACTGAGCTCCCATTCCCAAGATGGCGGCGCCCACGGGCAGCATGGATTCCCACAGGAATAATGCACCAAACAGAAAAAAATAGCCACGCAATACAAACGAAATTCACATGGGGTAATCATAAGAGTTTGTAGATGTGGTACACGATGTAAATGGCTGAGCAAACACACAAACATCGACTACGATGGATGAAAATGGTCATGGGCAAGCCCCCCCACCTGGCAACAGGTAAGATGCCCGCCCACGTGACCGGTCCATTTTCATGTGTTCATGTGTTCCCACACCTCCCCCGCACGGGGGAGGTGTGGGAACACAGGTGGTACGGCGCACTGGAGGTTGAATGACAGGAGCAGGCTGAGGAGGAAGAGCTAGGGGAGCCGCATTTGTTATGTTCACTGTGCGAACTGCGCAGCGAACACATTAAATGGCAGCGAGCCCGAAATGCAGAGTAAGTAACGTGTTTATTTACAATGGGTGAAATGTACAGTAATCCAAAACACAGTCACAATAAGGGGAAGGACACCCGCTACAAGCTTGGTTGGTTAGGATGTGCGGAATGCGCTCCAAAAAACAGGAGCGGAGAAGAGGCACAAGGGAAGACTTACAGTACATTGGAGCCGATAGGCTCTGAGGAAACGACGAGATAAAGTCCAGGGAAAACCAACAGACGCGAGACTGGATGTCCAAAGTTGACAATGCAAAGCTGCCACATCGGCTGGCCTTGCTGGCCTGCTATTTATGCACAGCCCTAATGACCGCAGGCAGACCAGCCGTGTGGCAACAGGTGCGTGACTGATTGAACTAGTGTATGGATGCGTGTGTGTGAGTATAAGAGTGAAAATGAATGTGTGTGAATGTGTGTGTGCATGCATGAGTGTGTGAGTGAGAATGTGGTGAACCTACTGCTGGTGGATGCCTGGTGAGAGGGATGCATGGCTGTGGAACTGGCGGAGAGCTTGCTCAAGCCGCCAGCTGGAAATTAACAAGTAATAATTAACCCATAGCTGACAATCATGCTCAGGGTCACGACCCTGAACATGACAGCATTGGCCAAATGTTGCGTGACGGTGCCCAATTGCTGCATCATAGTTTGCAGCTGCTGGGACATCATGGCTATCTGCTGCTCGGGCGCTTCTAAGCAATCCAGAGCTGATTGCCCCGATGCTGCTTGCACCTGATGAGCCGAGGTCAAGGCTGGCTCATTCTGTCATGATTGTAATTAACAATCAGCTCACGTGCACGATGCAGCAACAAGAAAGAGCAATCAAAACACAACACACGTTTGAGATTTTTATTAAATGTCAAAATAACTGCACAGCTACTGAAGCAGTCACTCGCCAGAGGCAACAGCCTGTGGAGAGAAGATGAGAGCCGTGAATGGAGGAACAGAGTAAGGGAAAATGGGCTGGCCAAATTACCACTCATGTGAGCTCCAAGGGAAAACTGGCAGGGCCCCAGCGGGGAATAGACGAACCAGCAAGATGAAGGGAGTGGAGCTGGTGGCTCCAGCTTTCCAGTGAAAGCTGGAGCTTTCACTCCCACGGACCTACTCCCAGTTTTTTTTAGCTCATGCCGCCGATCTGGTTCATTGTTTGGCTCAAAAAGTGAGACGGCGAAAGAGAGGAAGACGAGCGGGCGCTCTCGTATGGCTCCGCAGGAGAGGCACGCGCACGGCTTTGCCTGGCATATTTCTGTCCAATGCCAATTCTCTCTCTAACAAGGTAGATGAACTGAGACTGCTGATGCGTTTTAAGGACCTCTCTTCCTCGACTGCCCTCTGTTTTACTGAGACCTGGCTCAGGGAAAATACACCGGACAGCGTGCTGCGCCTCGAGGGTTTTCAGCTGTTTCGTGCTGATCGTGACACAGAGCTCTCCAGTAAATCCTCAGGAGGAGGAGTCTGCTTTTACATCAACAGCAGCTGGTGCTCTGATGTAACGGTAATTTCCAAACACTGTTCTCCCGCCCTGGAATTTCTTTTTATTAACTGCAAGCCATTTTATTCCCCGCGGGAGTTCGCTTCATTCATCCTCGCCGCTATGTATGTCCCTCCCGACACGGATGCGCGCGAAGCTCAGCGTGCGCTCGCAGATCACATACAACATACGGAACGCACTTTCCCGGACTCTCTGGTTATTGTGGTTGGTGACTTTAACCAGAGCAATCTGAGCCACGATCTCCCCCGATACAAACAGTTTATTAAATGCCCCACCAGAGGAGAGAACACACTGGATCACTGTTACACCACAGTGAAGGACGCGTATCGTGCTGTTCCCCGCGCTGCGCTCGGACTATCTGATCACGTGATGGTCCACCTCATTCCCACTTACAGACAGAGACTGAAGCTCACTAAACCTGTTGTGAGCACTACGAAGAAATGGACCAGTGAAGCTCAGGAGAAGCTGGAAACGTGCATGGAAATAACTGACTGGGGCATGTTTAAAGGAGCCACGCATGATCTGGATGAGTACATGGACACTGTGAACTCATATATCCACTTTTGTGAGGAGAGCATTCTTCCATCGCGCACCAGAGTGAGGTACTCCAATGACAAGCCCTGGTTCACTGCTAAGCTCAGACAGATCAGGAAGGAGAAGGAAGCAGCGTTGAAAAGTGGAGACAGGGACTGCTATAGGGAGGTTAAATATCGGTTTAACAGAGAGCTGAAGAGAGCTAAATCTGTGTATTCTGGGAGACTCCAGCAGCAGTTCACTGCTAACGACTCTGCTTCTGTGTGGAGAGGACTGAGGCAAATCACCAACTATCGGCCTCAGGCTCCTAAAGGTCAGGATGACAAAGCCCTTTGTCAAAGACTGTCCCAACACTATGCCCGTTTTGACACCTCGTCAGCTGTGTCCAACTCCCCCCCTCCCCCCAGCTCCACTGCCACCACGGTCCCTACTTCATCAAAGGCGGCCCCCCCTCCTCCCCCCTTGCCCTTGTCATTAGTGAGCAGGACGTGCTCAGACAGTTCTCCAGACTGAACCCGCGCAAGGCCCCCGGTCCGGACGGCGTGTCTCCCTCCACCCTGAGACACTGTGCGAAAGAGCTGGCTCCTGTCTTCACAGACATTTTTAACACCTCCCTTAAGCTATGCCACGTGCCGACCTGCCTCAAATCCTCCACCATCATCCCTGTCCCCAAGAAGCCACGGATCACTGGACTTAACGACTACAGACCTGTAGCGCTCACCTCTGTAGTCATGAAGTCCTTTGAGCGCCTGGTCCTGCCCCGCCTCAAGTCCATCACCACTCCCCTCCTGGACCCGCTGCAGTTTGCCTACCGAGCTAACAGGTCTGTAGACGACGCAGTCAACCTGGCCCTCCACTCCATCCTGCAGCACCTGGACTCCCCGGGAACCTACGCCAGGATCCTGTTTGCGGACTTCAGCTCTGCATTCAACACCATCCGCCCCGCTCTGCTCCGGGACAAGCTGTCCCTGCTCAACGTGCCTGACTCCCTCTGCAGGTGGATCACCGACTTCCTGACGGACCGGAGGCAGCATGTGCGGCTGGGAAAGACTGTCTCAGACTCTGTTAGCATCAGCACCGGATCACCCCAGGGCTGTGTACTTTCCCCCCTACTCTTCTCCTTTTATACCAACTCCTGCACCTCCAGCCACCAGTCTGTCAAGCTGATCAAGTTTGCGGACGACACCACCCTCATCGGGCTCATCTCCAACGGCGACGAGTCCGCCTACAGGAGAGAGGTGGCCCAGCTGGCGTCCTGGTGCAACAACAACAACCTGCAGCTGAACACTCTGAAGACAGTGGAGATGATTGTGGACTTCAGGAAAGTCACAACCCCTCTGCCCCCCCCCCACCCTCACAGGCTATCCCATCACCACTGCAGATTCCTTCCGCTTCCTAGGCACCACCATCACCCGGGACCTCAAGTGGGAGCCGACCATCAGCTCCCTCATCAAAAAGGCCCAGCAGAGGATGTTCTTCCTGCGGCAGCTGAGGAAGCTCAAGCTACCCACCAAGATGTTAGTGCAGTTCTACACAGCCATCATCGAGTCCATCCTCACTACCTCCATAACCGTGTGGTACGCAGGAGCCACTGCCAGGGACAGACTAAGGCTGCAGCGCGTCGTGCGCACTGCTGAGAAGGTGATCGGCTGCAAGCTCCCATCTCTCCAGGATCTGTACATCTCCAGGACCCGGAGGCGTGCTGGCCGGATCATAGCCGATCCTTCACACCCTGGTCACGTACTGTTTGCCCCTCTCCCCTCAGGTAGAAGACTTCGGTCCATTCAGACTAAAACCTTCCGTCACCTGAACAGCTTCTTCCCCTCTGCCATCAGACTGCTGAACACTAAGTGACTTATTGACTCTCGTGCACTATGTACAGCAGCTCAACCAGACTCATGTCAATCATCACTGTTTTCTTTTTGCATTACCGACTTCACTATGTGGTTCTCCACAATATCTGCTGCTCGCTAATATATTTAAACTGCTGACTAGTATTACTCATTCTTATTCTACACTTTATTGCATGTATAGTTTATTTCTTTTATTTTATCATGTTTAATGTTGCAGCATTGCACCGAGACAAATTCCTAGTTTGTGTACTACATGAACAATGGCAATAAATCTGATTCTGATTCTGATTCTGATTCTGGTGGTGCCTGACTGGGTGGAGGTTGAATGCCATAGACAGGCGATGATGTGGCAGGAGAGCGCGCGCAGTCCCGGAGACCCACCCGCTTGATGGCAACAACCTGAAGGGAAAAGAGAATACACAGGTTAGTAGTGTCTTCACCTGTGTGAATCATGTACTTGCTTGCCCTATTTCGTGCAATATACCCAGATGAGCCAGCATTGAGTCACCGAAGGGTGCTTCCTTATAAACGCTGGCTGATGCATGATGAGGGAGCAGGTGCGTCTTCTCACTCAGGTGCGTTGATGACCTGAGGAGGGATGAACGGGAAGGAGGGGGCACACTCTCGCCACTCATGACAGTCTGCACTGGTTTTACTTCCCACAATAGCAAGGCCTTCTCTGCTGGCCTAAACACTATCAAATCACTGACCTACATTCACACTCTACATTATTACATTTGTTCATGAGGATATTTTAAATTATTCCCAATAGTCTTTTTTTCTTCATTTTGTAGCTTTTCTCTTGGTTGCACTGCTTCCAGTAGTGTATGTCTATGATAGAGTTTTTGTCCAATCATATTTCAGCCATCATGTGTTGCTGGGGTCAATGAAATCTGCCTTGAGGCTTTCAGGAGTGAAGCTGGCAGGCGTCTGTAGTTTAAAATAATGGTAGTAAAGACTGTTGCCTTAACCAAACAGATTTTGAGTTTGCCACATGGTTCAAGTATCTGGTCATGTTGGCATTTTCGCACCCTGTGATTGGATGGTCATGATTATGTGTCCACGGGTCCGGATCTAATCAAGACTCTCGTTGGTTCATTGGTTAGGCTGCACCTAACTGGTCGACGCATACTGCCATTGGCAGTCTGGTAAACTTTGCATGTTATCTTCAAAACAAACCAGCAAAAAGTGTTCCTAACAGCATTTGAGGGAAGAAATTTTAGGTGCAGTTAATGACATCAGCAGCCGCTGGTTTAAACGTTCACATCCTGGGTGCCCGCTACTCCCCAGTTGGCAACCATGAGCAGCTTCTTCGAGGAGGCGTCAAACATAACTGGGAACGCAGCGAGACACTGGCTGCACATCCGCAAGCAGTGGTGCCCCTGAAAACCCTCCAGGGATCTCCACAACTTCAGGAAAAATACCAAACAAATTGATTAACGCTACTGCTGAAGTGATTAAACAAGAGACAAAAAGTGTGATTCATAACCCCCCCCCCCCCCCCAAACACACACACACACACACACGCCCTCATCACCGCCACGGTGGACAGCAGAATAAAATGTATTTCATTTACATTTTATGTTTTTGTCATTTTATTGTGTAAATACTGATGTTTCTGCTTGGGAGGGTGTATGTGGCACAGAGCGGCTGTAGTATGGAGGGAGATGGCGGTGTAATGCAACACCTTGGTATGTTTTGCTTTTTGTGTTGTATTGATGGTTTCTATAATTGTGGCGTCATGGTGATGGTATTGAGAGGTGGATCAAGTCAAGTGGAAAACCATTGAAGGCCCATGGGTCAACTGCATGGCTGGCCACTCATATACAGCAACTCTTTCTTAAGCTCTAACCCCTAGACCCATACTTTTATTCAGAAAAATGCATGGTTTTCAGATGCTGTAGACCCATTTCTTGGAATGTGATTATCATTATTGTAATGATTCAAAGTAACTTTGATATTTAGTAACTTTTACTCAGTATGATTTGAGCTTAATCCTAATAGTAGTAGTACAGGCCTAGTAATGGATCAGAGCACATTTTTTTCTGCCTTCAAAAGTAATAGAGAAAGTCAGTTGCATATTTTTTTTGTGTTGCTTGTAATACTTTGTGATTTCTTTGGAATATTTTGCTGCACAGTTTGCCAAAAGTTACCCTAGAGTATTTAGACGCAGCAGCTCCAACCAGCTGCTGTTCAAAACTGAGTAGCAGCAAATCAGAACAAAGCTGACTTTAAAGGATAGTGAATGATGGGAGAAGAGCTAAAACAGCTTGTTTCTGATAGAGAAACTCCACGGCTGCTCTGAGACCCAGTATAAAATAAGTAACGGTTCTTCCAAATTCTGAACCATGCAAAGCATCAAGTCAAGCATCAAAAGTACTGAGATGGAATTTGATATAATTGTTCTACAGTACTTCTACATCTGCTTCAGCCTCAAGCTGAATTGTGTTTGATTTAATATCCTTTATAATTGTGTTTTTTTAATATTTCCAACTAACCTGTTTATCAATCAATGCAATGCTTGTTCAAACAACCAAACAGCTAGCAACGATCAAGAATTGGTAGTTATTGGCTTGCTCTAGAGAAAGCAGATGCCTTATAGCGAAGAGAGAAAATTGAGTGCATCACTTATCTTCCTTCCAGTATCACAGATACAAGAAAAAACATACAATATGAAATTTGACAGAAACAATAGAAAGTAATGGAACACAAGAGGCCTCATGCATGAAATGTTAGGACTGATAGATTTGTTCACAGATGTGACATACGATCAATTTATGTGAACTTGTGAGATTCACCAATCTGTTATTACCTCCGCCAAGGAGGTTATGTGATCATCGGCGTTGGTTTGTCTGTTTGTTTGTTAGCAAGATTACTCAAAAAGTTATGGACAGATTTTCATGGAATTTTCACAGATTGTCAGAAATGGGGTATCCTACAGATGATTACATTTTGGTGGTGATCCGGATCGCCGTCCAGAAGAAAACCACCATTACGGAAAATGCCATTTTCGTCAATAACTACTGAACCACTAATCCTATCATTGTGAATCCAATTGCTAGTCATATGTTTTCATGGTCAAGGAATCTGAAAATGTACACACAAACACTGTATGGGGGGAACTGTGGCGCTTGGCGGAGGTCTGCGCTCTCCGAGTGCTTTTCTAGTCTTGAAATTTAGTACAGGTACTAACGAAATTTACAAGTAGTCTAGACCAGTTGTAAGAGGTTTGTGTAAATAGTTTGCTGTTATTCTAACATTAGTTTTCACTAAATGGCTCTGTATTTTATTTGAATCAAGTATGAGTGTAAAGTTCACAAGATTTTATACAATAATTACCTCCGCCAGGCCGCAGGCCGCAGGAGGTAATGTTTTTGCCGGGGTTTGTCTGTCTGTCTGTCTGTCTGTTGGTTAGCAAGATAACTCAAAAAGTTTTGGACGGATTTCGATGAAACTTTCAGGCGTTGTTGGAAATGGAAGAACTGATTAAATTTTGGGGATGATCCAGATCACCGTCTGGATCCAGGAATTTTTTAAAGGATTCTTTAACGTTGTGAGATAGGGCCATTTTCAACATGTGTGCAGGCACAGTGGAGGGCGCTGGTCGTCGTGTCTGACGAACACGAACTCCGTGTTCTTCAAAGTTTTAGGCACAAAAGCACGCGAAAAACAGCGGTGGGCCGGGCCCGTCAGCGTGCCTGTGTTTGCGCTACGCTGCAAAAGCTGAGACGGGCAGCTGTCCGGCGCGGGATTATTTGGCAGAAATTCCCCGGGCAGCCATAGGGGCTGCGCAAAAACGAGCTCTCTGCCGGGGAAGCTTCCAAATCCTCTTTTGGCGCAGAGCGCAACCCCAATAAAACCCACGCCAACCTGTCTACCCAATTTGCATCTGTCAGTGAACCCCTGAGTGCTGCTTTCAGTGATCTATGAAAACGCTCGCGTAACCCATTGGCCTGTGGGTTGTACGTGGTTGTGCGATGAATTGCAACGGCCGCAGCCTGGGAGCTTGGAGATGGAGGAGATGGACACAACAGCAACACTTGAGTTTATTACCTCCGCCAAGGACGTAATGCTTTTACTGGCGTCTGTTTGTCTGTCTGTTTCACCAGAGGTGGTTCTTGTCCTAGAGAGGAACCCATTACATTTTGGGGATGATCTGGGAATGCATACCTCAGCCAAGGCTCTTCTCACAGTGTGTCAGCCACAAAACTCCAAAACTAATGGACAGACTTGGATGCAATTTTCACCACAAGTGGCGATAGGCCTACACACAAGCCCATTACATTTTGGAGGTGATCCATGAGAAACGGAAGGAGCCTTGGCAGAGGTATGCGCTCTATGAGTGCTTTTCTAGTTCAAGTTGTAATTAAAGGGGTCATCATCATCATCATAGCAGTATGTCGGGGGCGACAATGACTGTTTCATTTAGGTCTGATCAGATTCCTCCACGCAGCTCTGTCCTCCACCTTCCACTGCCAGGAACTCCTGACCTTGTTAACCTGGGCAATGTCTGAGCCGGTATGAGTTGCTTTCTGATTGACCATTTCATGAAACTGCTTGCAAAGTATTTGAGTACCACTAGCTTTTGCTGGACTAGCGGCACATTCTTGGCAGATAGAGGTATTATCAGTGGCAAGGACAGGCCAAGACAAACTGACTCCAGTATCTGTTGCAGTGACTGAGCAGATGATAGGTTTGTTTATCTCTGCTCTTTGTGTAGTGCATGTCACAATGCACTGACTGGCAAAAGTCCACCACAGACCTTGCTGTGGTGATGTGCTTGGAAAACACACAGGTGGAGGAAAACTCAACGTTTTTCCTGAAGATTGACGCGTGTCTGGCATGGTTGGAGAGTGACGTGGCTGGACGAGCTGGACTCCGCTTTCTAGTGTGCAGGTTTGGACAACTAGAGGTCGAAATGGTGAGGGACCAGCTAGTGGAGCACTCCAGCACTCTGAGGCTAGTCATTGACTGAAAAAATGGCATGTTTGTAGGTTTTAACTGAAATGTGTCTGTTGGTCACTTAGTTATAAAAAATATCAAAACAGTTAATTCTCTTTAAAACAACACAGCATTTATCTCATTTTTCTCTCCCAGAAACGTTTTTGACTCCTCCAAGTAAATCGTATATGTCATGATTTGACAAAGCCAACCCTCCGCTGTCCTTGAGACCCGCCCACTGCTCTATTATTGACCCACCTAGCTGTCTGTCATGTGCGAGGGGGGCTGAAAAGTTTATAGGCTGACCATGATGCAGTGGTCAAATTTGACCAAATGTGGTTTATTGCACCCATACTCTTGACAGTTCTCTCACTCTCAGCTCCGCTCTGCCCTCTTGCTCCTCGGCCACTGAAGCACAAATACTACAGGCTCAGCACCTATGAGCATAACTCCTTCTTAGTCAGCCTATGAACTTTTCAGCCCCCCTCGTAGATGAAAGGAGTGCTAAAGGTAGCCTATTAGCCCCCTGCTAACACTGGTACAAGGAGACTCACACCAAGCGTGGTTTATACTGTGATTTTCTTCAGATTTAGTCACCCTAATAACCATTCCTGTTACCACCTGGTTCACCATATACCTCGCATCACTCCAGCCCATCTCCCAATAATTTTGCCATGATTCCACAGCAAACCATCAGCACCAGCGCACCAGTCGCGGCAAACCACCTACACCAGGACCCGAGGTTGCTGGCTCTCATGGTCAGCTCCCCCGCAGTGCAGGGGAGCCGCCTTGTGATGGGGTGTCCCCCAGCTGGCTGTGAGAGTGGAGTGGAGTCCCGCAGAGTGAGACACTGCCCTTTGAGATCCCATGGCTCAGTAGCTCGGGTCATCCAGCAGCCTTGGGTCCCAGGCCAGGTCAGTTGTGGTGATCAGGGGGCCACCCGGTGTGTGGTGCTAGCAATTTGTTGTGGAATCACAGCAAAAGTATTGGTGGGCTGGAGTGATGCAAGATACACCATCGACTGTGGATCAGTGAACCAGCACTGCTCATCTGAGCTTGAAGGAGGCTAGAAGCTAGTCAGTTAATGGCTAACTGATGTAAGAGGGAGGGTGGAGTTGAATAGGTGAAGGAATGAATGAATGAATGAATCTTTCTTTAAGATTCATGCATAGGTGAAGGATGTTTCTTAAAGTAAAATACAAAACAAATTTGCTTCAATAATTAAAAAATTAAAGAAAATTTGAACAAAATATGTCACAAACACTTCATTAAGACATGTGTGAGCTGTTAAAATGTGGAAAAAGTGCAGTCACTGGCCCCTTTAAAATTTAAAAAAAATTAAAATAATTAAAAGCAGTATTCTTCCATCAATGTCCAAATCATATCAGATGCAAAATATAAGATTCTAAAAGCTGTTGCTGGGGCAGTGGACAACTCTGTTATACTGCAGAACGGTGCAGTGGGGTTGATTCTCACACAAGGAGATGCTGATGGCTGGCTGATCGGTAAATGATTCACAATAAATCACAGTGTAAACCACACAGGATCACAGTTCTGATTTTTACTGCTTTCACATGAGGTGTGGGCTTCGCCTCTGAGTTAGGGTGCAGATAAGGCTCCATTTTGATACGTGATTTTGAAGAGTATATTACACAATGGTCCACACATACACAATGGTCCTCTCCGGCATACAACTAGGAACATACCGGTCGCTATGGAGGGTGAGAATATGTATGGGCACATAATCATACCATGTAGGATAACTAAATAGACGGTTATGCTGTTTCATCTCACCTAGCAACAATGCTCTGCACTGTGTGTGTTTATATATTTACATATTTATTCCATCTAGCTACAATGCTCAGCACTGGGTGTGTTTATATTTATATATCTATATATTTATTCCATCTAGCTACAATGCTCCGCACTGTGTTTTTATATATCTACATATTATTCCATCTAGCTGCATTGCTCGGCACTGTGTGTGTTTGTATACTTGCATATTTATTCCACCTAGCTGCAATGCTCCGTACTGTGGGTGTTTGTATATTCACGTTTGTTCCATCTAGCTACAATGCTCTGCACTGTGTGTTCATATATTCATATATTTATTCCATCCAGCTACAATGCTCTGCACTGTGTGTCTGTGTGTGTGTGTGTATATATATATTTTATAGTAATATGTACATATGTATATTAGCTGCTCTTGCTTGCTTGTTTTTTTTTTTTTTTTTTTTCTTGCCTTCTGATTGTTGCTCTGAGTGTTGCTATCCCTGTGCTGTTGCAATCCTGGAATTTCCCCGTTGTGGGACTAATAAAGGCTTATCTTATCTTATCATCAAAACTAACATTATACTGTGAAAATTTAACAGAAGTTAAATTTTTACCACCTTTTTACGCACACATCTGAAGCCCAAATTGTAGAAAAGTGTCATACTGCTCAGACAGGAGAACTTTAATTTCAGTCAACAGCAGACACTGAAGCCATTTTTGTGAGTGAAACTTCTGGTCAGACACTACGGCAAGCGTGGCCTTATATGGTAGTTTTAGGTCGTCGATTATGCAAATCCTCAATAGTTGTGAACACACGTCACTGACATACAAGCGTTTGTTGAATCTGGAGTAGCTTGTTTGTACTAACATGGCTTACGAACAAAAGTACGTAGGATTTACTCAAACTAATACTAACATGTTCTTGCATGAGGCCCAATGTGTTGGTTGGTCTCTCTATTAGTAATAATTCAAAATATATTGAGATCTTTTCAAATCTGAGAAGTGAGTGAAGAATTTATGTGCAGCAGTACCTCACAAAAATATAGACCATTTGGTTGAGTTGCACCCTTTCCCATCTACATGCTCATGTGTATACTCCTAAAGCATATAGTATTGATCAGTTGTCTGTTGCCGCTCACATCCGTTAGATTATAGTGTTATAGTCAAGACCACACTAACTGAGACCAAGACAAGAGCAAGACTTTAAGGGTTTGAGACCAAGTGAAGAAGAAGACCATATATTATATAGACTGTGTATTGTATATTAGACCCTCCTCTGAGTAAACACAAGGGTGCTAAAACCAAAGTATCTTATAATAATAGTAACAGTAACAGTATAATAATAAGTATATTATAATAATCATCTTTAATTTACTGAAGCATCCATTAACCATCTGTAATTAGCACAAAAATGCCCACATGTTCTCAAAAGTCCCATCAACAGAAAAAATGTTTAAACAAGAGTATGGTTGCAACTCTGCCCTCCTCGATGCTACTCTTCATCTTCTCCTGCTTGTGTTAAGGATGTGGGGAACTCTTAGTGGTGACAAAAAAGTTAAATTTGCAAATGATATTGTTGTTACATTTAAGTGAAATGTCTCTTTGCAGTCATACTACTTACGGGGACAAATAAAAAAGTCCTGGTCTGCAAAATGGTGTTAGCTGAACTTTTGCCTTGTTCACACTCTTTTGTCTTTGACCAGATTGCCATTTTGTGCCTTAAAATAAATGGAGAGCTGCCACGGGGAGCACAAAAAGTGATCACTTTTAAAAAGAGCTGCACAAAGCGATTTTGTGGCAGACCAAAGCACTTTTAAAAGTTCAGAGAAGACTTTAAATTCTCAGAAGTTCAGAGTGACAATGTTTTTTTTTTCTCACACTTGTCAAACGATGATAAAAGAGATGCTCTTCCTTATGTTTCTTTATAGAGCGGTCTTTTAAAACCACAACGACAAAGACAGAGTGATAGCCAGAGAAGAAATCATAGTTTTTCATGTCCAGTATTTAATATATTTATCGATAATTCACTTGATCAGCTGGTAAGAAAATAAGATTTCTCAGATGATACTGTACATTTTACATCACTGGTCAAACTGGTCAGTGATGTAAAAGAAAAAATTGTTATCTCCTTGAAACGTTGCTTTTGTTACCTCGATAATGACATTTATAATTAAACTTACTCTTTGTAATGATGACATATTTGCACATTTTCATTTACTTGAGGCTTGTATAAAACAACCAATGAATACTTTAAAATTATATAATATTATATACTAATAATACTTTGTTCATCTCCGTAGGGAAATTGATATGCTACGGAATAACCAGGCATCTCATACAACAACAGTTAGAACAACAGATGGAACAAATATACAGTACATCACTCATTCAACAATTTTATAGCCTGAGGAACAAATGAAAACATAATTTTTTTGTTAATGAGGGATGACAATACCGTCGTGCAGAAGGCATTTGTTCAAGTACAGAAGCAAGGGGATGTCTCTGATTGCCTACAAAGCTGGGTGGCTTTCTTAAAATCCTGTGGCTATAGATGCCCCCACCTCCATGCTTGTGAGTGAACAACCGTTCACTTTACCAGCTGTTGTAACTGTTCTTCTGGGGGTCTTTATCTGGGATTCTGTGACATTACCAAACCAAACTATATACAAAATGTTAAAACACTTTAAATATGAACAGACAGCAGTTTCTTTAAAAAAAACAAAACAAAAAACATTCTCCCTTGTGCCCTGGCACTGTCCCATTTTAGTTCTTTATCAAGAAAGGCTCCTGCAACAATTTGATTTGAGCAATAATCTGGTGGGTTGGATTCTGGATTTCTTAACCAACAGGATGCAGAGAGTAAGGGTCAATGGTACATTGTCTGACCTAAAGTGCTCTTCTACTGGCTCTCCTCAGGGGTGTGTGTTGTCACCACTACTCTTCATCCTGTACACAAACATGTGTCGGAGCAGACATGACAACAGACACATCATAAAGTATGCTGATGATTCAGTTATTGTCAGTCTCCTCCAGGATGATGAGAGTGGCCACGGCCCAGTAGTTGATGACTTTGTTCACTGGTGTGAGGATTCCTACCTGCAGCTGAATACGACAAAAACTAAAGACATGATTATTGACTTTAGGAGGAAAACTCCCAGGCACAAAGTCACCGTACTAAAAGGCCAGACCACCGAATGTGTACAATCCTACAAATATCTTGGGACGATTATTGATAGTAATTTAAACTTTGAAGAGAACTGTGAAAGGGTGTGCAAAAAGGGTCAGCAACATTTGCATTGCTTGAGAAAACTTGCACGCTTCCAAATTGACCGAACCGTAATGACAATGTTTTATCGGGCTTTTATTGAATCTGTTTTATCCTTTTCTTTAGTGTCATGGTTTGGTCAGATAAAACTGAAACAGAGGAAATCCTTGGATCAGGTAGTTAGATGGTCCACTTGTTTGCTTGGTGAGTCACAGCTGAGCCTGACATCCCTGTACACCAGACAAGTACAGAGGATGGCTACCTCCATTTTAAATGATGACTCCCACCCTTTGCACTGCAACTTTCAGCTTCTTCCCTCAAGACGGAGGTTTGCTGTCCCAAAAGGAAATCCCAGCGCTACAAAAACAGCTTTGTTCCTGCTGCTGTCAAAGAGTTGAACAAGCTGTAACAATATATTGCACATAATTTAGGTACCTATTTATTAACTCCATTTTATATTTACTTATTTTTGTAGGATGTTACTTGGGTTCTAAATATTTTATTGGGTTTTAGACCTTTGAGTTTTTAACCTCTTTGACTAGTTAACTTTTAATATGACTGTTCTCTCTTACCTCTGGTTTTTCTCTCATCTCTTTGTCTTTTTATACCCTGATTGATGGAGCCTTGAGTATTTTTAGCATGTTTATAGTCAATTTCATGTGTGCCTGTGTTTGTGTCTATGTTGAATGTAATTTGTGGCTTGTAAATATAGATGTCACCGGACTGCAAAACAAATCTACCTACAGGTACAAATAAAGTAACCTGAACCTGAACCAGAAGCACAATACCAAGGCACATGTAATCAGAGGCCAGCTTTATTGGCTCACTGTTGATAAAAGTGGAGAGGAGGAATTGGAACTTTTTGAAGCCATTTAACATTTCCTTGGTTCTGCATTTGTTCAGGGACAAGGCTTGACTTCTCACTCCAGTCATGGTAGAAGTCCAGAACAGGGTTTTGTTCTTCTTTTTCATTATGCAAGACATTTCCCAGAGTGGTGTCATCAGCATAAAAAAGGCTTGTAATGTGAATTTGTGGCTGATCTGTCTACTCTAATAATAGGTTGAATAGTGTTAAAAGTGGATGAAAAATCAAAAATTATTTGCCAAATTGACTAAATGCATTGTTCATTGTGCATCATTCAATAGTTACTTTGATCTCTGATCTTGACATATCTCTGCGTATGGCAAATATTGTGGGTATACATGTCACCTTTACTGCCTCAGGTGTATCTGTAGATAGATAGATAGATAGATAGATAGATGTACTTTATCGATCCCAAACTGGGAAATTACAGTGTAACAGCAGCATGACAGTAGACAATCAAACGACAGAAACACAGCATAATAGACAAAGGGATTACCCAGGGAAAGTAAAACTGCTAAAAAAGCTTATCTACATCATAGATGAATAGATGGTGACCCGTATAGACACATGAATCATACTCGCTGTACAATGCAGGACTATCAGGAGCAGAGTGAGATGTGAGGTACCAGTTAGACTGGAAGGTGCGGTATAGCAGCATAGTTATGACCAGAATTCAACATCAGAGTGAGTTATTGTACAGTGAAATGGCATATGGCAGGAAAAATTTCCTGTAGGTAACCATTCGACAGCGAAGCTGTAGCAGTCTGCTGGAGAAAGGGCTCCGCTTTCTGTCCAGTGTGTGGTGGAGGGGGTGAGCCGGATTGTCCATGATAGATCACAGTTTATTTAGTGTTCTCCTCTCCACCACAGTCTCAAAGGTCTCCGGCTTGAGACTAATTACAGTATCTGAAGGAAGGGTTAAAACCTCATTTTTACTGACTCTGATTGTGGCCTGATCTCAGCCCGGCAGCACTCCTTACTGGCTGCATTTGTGTTTGGAAGCGCCACCGATCAGAACAAGGTTTGCAGGACAAGATCACATGAGAATTATTTAAAAAATCACACAAGAGCTTGACACAGATTATGATTACTATCATGTGACAACAACAAGGAAGCCAGATGTACTGGCTGTTTATTAAAACACAAGAATCCAGATGAATAATGTGTAAGTAGCCATTAATTCTGTGAAGTGTTTGCATGTTATGTTAGAGTTTTATCTTCTTTGACACCGTGGTGGAGAAATAGACCTCAGAAAATAACGGGCAATCCTTAAATGAAAAAGCAGTTATTAAATACAGTAGGTCCTGGCATTTCCTTGCATGCTGGATGCAGCATCCATCAAAAATAGACTTGTTGCGTATTTCTAGCGATCTGTATCTGTTCCCCAACTAACCATGTCTGGTGGAGAATATAACATTGACTAGAATGGGAACTGTTTGCTGCAGCAACTGGACCACAACCGGAGTCAGTGAAAACTGGGGTGAGAATTACTCAAAATAGGGGATGTGTTAATAAAATGGCTTTATACGTGGGTATAACTTCTGGAGTGATGATGACGTGTTCACTGACTTTTTCCCAATGCACAATACATTTACTTCACTTTTTATTCTTCATTTGTGAAAGTCTCCCCTCAGCATTGGGCCTAGGGGTATCATCTGGAAAATATAAGGGGCAGATTTATTAAGGCAGTGGAAATTAGCAAGCGCACAAATTATACAGCACCTAAGGGAGTGGCCAATTTTTTGTCAGTGATCTACTAACAACACGTAAAATTATGAACACAGATGCAGTCAATTCATTTCAATAATGACCACCCATCCACCAAGAGCACTGCAAAATTGCGCACAGGCACAGCTGATGAGGAAGCAGGTCATCAACACAGGCACAGCCAGTTCGGAGGAGCATAATATAGTTTTTTTTAAGCTTTTTTCTACGCTTTTGTTTAAGTGCAAACCCCAATAAAATGGTTTATTTTTGTTTGTCATATATCAGAATTTTGATTTTCATTTCACATGGCAGACTCCTTTGTTGTCATGAATGCCTCTACGAGGCAGCACCCATGATGGACCTGGGCTGGGCCAACGCTGCACCCACAGTGGACCTGGGCTGAGCCAACACTGCACCCTCGGTGGACCCAGGCTGGAGCACAGCTGCATCCTCCGTGGACCCAGGCTGGAGGTCCTTTTCAGTTTGGATGCGGTTACTTTTCAGTTTGGATGTGGTTACTCTTTCTCTTAATAGCTCTGTGAGGAACCTTGGAATTATTTTTGATCAAGATCTGTCCTTCAATTCACATATTAAATTTGTTTCTAAGACTGCCTTCTATCATTTGCGTAATATTGCCAAGATTAGGAGCATCTTGTCTCAGAGTGATGCTGAGAAACTGATCCATGCTTTTGTTAGCTCGAGATTAGATTATTGTAATTCTTTATTATCAAGCTGTCCTAAAACATCTTTAAAAAGTCTTCAGCTGATCCAAAATGCTGCAGCAAGAGTTTTAACAGGCACCAGAAAGAGAGATCATATCTCTCCGGTTCTGGCCTCCCTTCATTGGCTTCCCATAGAGTTGAGAATTAAGTTTAAAATCCTTCTTCTTACTTACAAAGCTCTAAACAATCAGGCTCCTTTTTATTTAAAAGATCTGATACTACGGTATTATCCTAACAGAGCACTACGCTCCCAAAATGCAGGATTACTTGTAATACCTAGAATCTCCAAAAGTACAATGGAGGCAGAGCATTCAGTTATCAGTTATCAAGCTCCTCTCCTGTGGAACCAGCTGCCAATCTGGATTCGGGAGTCAGACTCGATCTCTGTTTTTAAGAATAGGGCTAAAACCTACCTTTTTGATATAGCCTACAATTAGGGAGGGATCATGTGTTTCTGAACCCTCCCTTAGTTATGCTGCTAATAGGTTTAGTCAGCCGGGGGACCTCCAATAATGCACTGGGCCTCAGTCCTTTCTTCACTCTCAGTGAAATATTTTTTTTTTGCTGGTCATTAACATCTGTTTGTTCTCTCCCATAGATTGAGTCCCCATCGTGCTGTTTGCTCTCTACATGTCTGTTCTTTTCATCTTCTCTGTCCCCTCACCCGCAGCAGATGACTGCCCCTCCCTGAGCCTGGTTCTGCTGGAGGTTTCTTCCTGTTAAAAGGGAGTTTTTCCTCTCCACCGTCGCCAAGTGCTTGCTCACAGGGGATCGCCTGATTGCTGGGGTCTTTCTGCAACTGTGGGGGTTCCCCCTACAGTTGATAGTGCTATGAGATGACTGTTGTTGTGAAATGGCGCTATATAAATAAAGTTGAATTGAATTGAATTGAATTGAATTGAATTGGAGCACAGCTGCACCCTCGGTGGCCCCTGGGCTGGGGTGTGACGTCCACAGCGGGCCCGTACTGGAGCGTAGCACCCATGTCGGGTTGAGGCTGGGGCGCAGCACCCACGACGGTCCCTGACTGGGACACAGCACCCATGGGGAGTCGGACCGAGGAGGGACTCAGGCGACGGCCTTGGGCAGAGAGGAGGTTGCACCCACGGAGGTCCCGGGCTGGGATGGAACACCTGCGTCGGGTGGACCGTCCAGGGTCCAGCTCGGGTGGCAGGACACTCGGGACCACAGGAGGAGACACAGAGAGGGCAAGTGAAGATTCATAAATTGCTGCAGGTGGAGAGAGCTCAGGGGACTGCAGACCCCGAGTCTCTCTACCAGGGATCAGGCAAGGCATATAATCAAAATTTGGAATAGAATTAAAGGAAACTTACCTGTTCTCCTGGAAAATGATGTTGCGTGCTGCAGCTGGCGATGTGTCGCCCCTATCCGTGGCTAAGGTGATCTGGAACCCCTCTGTGGATAGTCGAGGAGCCTCCCCTGTAGACACTGGAACGGGCGTCGGCGGTGGAGGAATGGAGCACCTCTTGGCAGCTGGGAGAAGCACTGAGGGGACGGACTTTGCAGCAGTTACAAAGGAAGAAGGATGAGAGTCTGTTGCAGAGATTACCATGCTCAGTGTTAGGAGAGATGCTGTCAATGGTTCAAGATTTTACCTCCGGCGGCCCGAGACAAGACTACGCTGGCGCTGTGGCATTGTAGGCTGACACGCTGGAGTTGGAGGTGAAGCCAGCGAACCGGGAAAGGAGATGGTCTTCTGCTGTGGAAAGTGTCCTTGCTTCAGCCCCGCTAGGAACGCTCCCCTCGACAGACCCGGGAATGATTCCTGGAGTGCACAGACCGTGGAAAGCAAGTTTGTGTATTGTGGGTAGCTCCACAAGCCAGGATGCGCTTCTCAGAATACCCACTGCTCCGTCCAGGCACTCCCAAGTCCTCTTGGGTCCCCGAGCCTCCAGTGCCTCATCCACAAAGTCCTGGATGAACACCGCCGCCCATTCCTCCTCCACGCTGGGAGCCCCCGCTGCCGCTTCTCCTTTGCTATGGCGAGGTCGGCAAGCCTGGAACATGGTGAACTCCGACAGCCGAGTGAGTCAAAAATACACAAAACCGGTGAAAAAATGAGCAATTACTGCAGCTGGGTCGTATTATTTTCGGTGGGTGTATTCTGTCATGAATTCCTCTACGAGGTGGAAGGACAGACCCACTCGCTGAATGAGCAGAAACCCAAACTAAACACATGAGCAGACACAAAAATAATAACAGATATGCAAAACTAAACAATAAACTGTGTCTGAGCTCAGAGATGACATTAGAGCTCAGACACATGATGCGAGGAAAACTAAGGAGATGGTGGTGGACTGCTGCAGGCAAGGACAACCCCTCACAGCACCAGTAAACATCCAGCGAACAGACATTGAGATGGTGACATCCTACAAGTACCTGGGTGTTCATCTGAACAATAAACTAGACTGGTCACACAATACTGACGCACTCTACAAGAAGGGACAGCGCAGGCTGTTCCTACTGAGGAGACTCAGGTCTTTTGGTGTACAAGGGGTGCTCTTGAAGACCTTCTACGACACGGTGGTGGCATCAGCCATCACTTTTGGAGTGGTCTGCTGGGGCAACGGCATTACAGCAGCCGATAGGAAGAGACTGAACAAACTGATCAAGAAAGCTAGCTCTGTCCTGGGGCAGCGCCTTGACCCAGTGGAGGAGATAGGAGAGAGAAGGATGGTGGCTAAACTGTCATCTCTGCTGGAGTCCGAGTCCCACCCTATGCAGGACATACTGAATGCACTGAGGAGCTCATTTAGCAGTAGGCTGCATCATCCTAGATGCGTGACTGAGAGGTTTTGCAGGTCCTTCCTACTGTCAGGCTGTCAGACTGTATAACCTAAGCAGGGCTGCTCGCAGAGATAGCAAAAAAATGTGACGACCTAATAGTATTGAATGCAAAAGACGCAACAGACTTACACAAATGGTCCCCTCCAGTATACAACTAGGACAATATCAGTCGCTATAGAGGGTGACAATATGTATGGGTACATACTGTATTCATACCATGTAGGGTAATTAAATAGACGGTTATGCTGTTTAGTCCATCTAGCTACAATGCTCTGCACTGTGTATACAGTATATATTTATATATTTATGTGTACATATGTATATTCACTGCTGTTATTTTCTTATCTTCTAAATTATTGCTCAGAGTGTTGCTATCCCTGTGCTGTTGCAATCCTGGAATTTCCCCATTGTGGGACTAATAAAAGCTTATCTTACAGTGGGGCAAAAAAGTATTTAGTCAGCCACCAATTGTGCAAGTTCTCCCACTTAAAAGATGAGAGAGGTCTCCAATTTTCATCATAGGTATACCTCAACTATGAGAGACAAAATGAGAAAAAAAAATCCAGAAAATCACATTGAAGGATTTTTAATTAATTAATTGGTAAACTCCTCAGTAAAATAAGTATTTGGTGACCTACAAACAAGCAAGATTTCTGGCTCTCACAGACCTGTAACTTCTTCTTTAAGAGGCTCCTCTGTCCTCCACTCGTTACCTGTATTAATGGCACCTGTTTGAACTCATTATCAGTATAAAAGACACCTGTCCACAACCTCAAACAGTCAGACTCCAAACTCCACTATGGCCAAGACCAAAGAGCTGTCAAAGGACACCAGAAGCAAAATTGTAGAGCTGCACCAGGCTGGGAAGACTGAATCTGCAATAGGTAAGCAGCTTGGTGTGAAGAAATCAACTGTGGGAGCAATTATTAGAAAATGGAAGACATACAAGACCACTGATAATCTCCTTCGATCTCGGGCTCCACGCAAGATCTCACCCCGTGGGGTCAAAATTGTCACGAGAACGGTGAGCAAAATTCCCAGAACCACAGGGGGGGACCTAGTGAATGACCTGCAGAGAGCTGGGACCAAAGTAACAAAGGCTACATCAGAAACACACTACGCCGCCAGGGACTCAAATCCTGCAGTGCCAGATGTATCCCCCTGCTTAAGCCAGTACATGTCCAGCCCCATCTGAAGTTTGCTAGAGAGCATTTGGATGCTCCAGAAGAGGATTGGGAGAATGTCATATGGTCAGATGAAACCAAAATAGAACTTCTTGGTAAAAACTCAACTTGTCATGTTTGGAGGAGAAAGAACACCATACCTACTGTGAAGCATGGGGGTGGAAACATCATACTTTGGGGCTGTTTTTCTGCAAAGGGACCAGGAAGACTGATCCGTGTAAAGGAAAGAATGAATGGGGCCATGTATCGTGAGATTTTGAGTGAAAACCTCCTTCCACCGGCAAGGGCATTGAAGATGAAACGTGGCTGGGTCTTTCAGCATGACAACGATCCCAAACACACCGCCCGGGCAATGAAGGAGTGGCTTCGTAAGAAGCATTTCAAGGTCCTGGAGTGGCCTAGCCAGTCTCCAGATCTCACCCCCATAGAAAATCTTTGGAGGGAGTTGAAAGTCTGTGTTGCCCAGCGACAGCCCCAAAACATCATTGCTCTAGAGGAGCTCTGCATGGAGGAATGGGCCTAAATACCAGCAACAGTGTGTGAAAACCTTGTGAAAACTTACAGAAAACGTTTGACCTCTGTCATTGCCAACAAAGGGTATATAACAAAGTATTGAGATGAACTTTGTTATTGACCAAATACTTATTTTACCGAGGAATTTACCAATTAATTCATTAAAAATCCTTCAATGTGATTTTCTGGATTTTTTTTTTTCTTATTTTGTCTCTCATAGTTGAGGTATACCTATGATGAAAATTGGAGACCTCTCTCATCTTTTAAGTGGGAGAACTTGCACAATTGGTGGCTGACTAAATACTTTTTTACCCCACTGTATCTTATCTTATCTTATGTGTTTAATATGTATAAATTAAGGACTACTCATGAATAAATTGATTATTGACCATCGTGTTTATTTTATTAACACAAGAACCGTCAAGATGGTCTGATGGAGACTCTGGGGTTTTATTATGTGAATAACTTTGTTTTAACAAAATCTACAGGTCTCCCAGTCCATGACTTTTCATAAATACTGTATGTGCATTTTATCTTTTCTGAAGTCTGGAACATAATAAAATTAAACACACAATTTCACTTATTCCTCGGACAGCCACAGCAGAGACTGCTGTCATTGAGTTATTACAGTGTTGCAATGTTGGGGGACCACTCCAGGTAGGAAGGGCTGTACTGTTTTATGGATACAAATTCATTGTTTAGGAGAGCTTTTTCATTTTATTTATTTGACCTTTATTTTACCAGGTAAAATATTTGAGAGCAATTCTCACAAGGGATGTCCTGGTGTGTCATCGTATGTACTTAATGTTTGCTTTTATTCTTGTTCTGAATCCTATTTGTGTAGAGATTTTGCCTTGAGATGTAAAGTGCGTTGTAAATTAAATAAATTATTATTATTATTATTATTATTATTATTATTATTATTATTATTATTATTATTATTATTATATATACAGTATAAACAAATGAAATTTTAAAAAATCCTCCAGTAAAAAAATGTCCAGTTCAGCACAACACTGATCTCTCTGAGATCGTTTCTGTTTTTATTAATCTGTTCCGCCATGCCAAATCAAGTCATGCATGGGGAGAAGCTTCCTTCTCTTTGGCCACGTGCCCTCAGTTCTCGCTGGTGCCGAGACACCAGCAATCGCTGTCATCAGGCACAGATGAATAAAGACCAGCTTTTTTTGGACGTTAAATCCTGGCGCATTTAGCAGGAGACTGACAACCGCAAACCTTAGTAAATCACTTTGTGTCAGTCATTTAAACACTCTAATCCCTCATATTTTGCGCTTTGACATGACAACTCCTACAAATACATATGCAATGAGGCCAGGCACAAAATTAACATAGTCCATGTCTTTTCGCCGCTAATTTTTCTCTGCGCCCTTTAGTAAATCTCAACAGGAGTTTTTTAATGCCAAAACAGGGTTTTGCGGTGGCACAGCACGTTAGTAAATCTGCTCCTAAATTTCTGCCTAATGCCAGCAAATTGTGTTAATCATAATGAACATCAAACAAAATATGAAGCGGGTCATATTAGTAAAGACATTTTATTGATGAATTCTTCAAATATACTGTCGACCTGATTGCTGGTATAGTTGGAAAAATATATATACATATATAGATGTATTGAAATCTTTCTTTGATATCACTTTTGGGGGAAAAACTAGTATAAATTCATTTCAACAAAATACAAATTCTGGTTTTATTGAATTATAATAATAATAATAATAATAATAATAATAATAATATAATTGAATTATATAATATAATATATACAAGATGACATGTAAAATCACATAAGGATTGTCATATCCAGTCTGTGTTGTGTTGTAGCTTAGTTTTTTGTCACATTTTGTCTTAGCTTTGTTCTGAATTGTAATCGCTCTTGTTTTGTTTTTTTCTTTTGAATTCTTGGATGGAACATGGGTGGGCAATATAAGCTGCGGCTTCAGCCATCACCCATTTCGGATAACTTATGTTGAACTGTATAACTTATGTTGACTGGCGCCTAGCGGCTGCCCCGGCCTTGGATGCGCTCTGCAGAGCGTGCCCAAATGCCAAGTCACGTTTCGTTACCTTGTATTCATACATGTGTAATGACAATAAAGTTGAATCTCAATCTCAATCTCAATCTCAATAATCAGAGGAGTTATTGTCTAATTTGACCTTGTTGGATTTTCTTTCCCCCTTTGTTATATTATTCAGTTTCTTTTAACCTGTACTTTTAATCTATCCGAAATAAAGATTCATTCATTCATTCAATTAAAAAAATAAATGAGAGGCACCAGTATCAGATAAGTCTGCTCTCTCAAGCCCTGCAGGGCCACATTATGAACTTCCTCACCAGCTGTGCAGTGGACACAGAATTTGTTAAATATTGATAATAGCGATGTGCAAGTGGGAGATTTGAATCTGGGAGAGTAACCAGTGTGAGTTGGTTTTATTATTAATTCATTTGCATTCAAAACAAGCCCCCCAACATCGAAAATAGCCCAGCAGTTTTTGCCAAATACTGTTATTCAATTCCACTGATTAGTGGAATACTGTGTTTAATAGTCAATTCATTGTGCCAGTAGTGATAGTTTTGCCTGTTTCCTCAGTTTGATGAATGCTTTAAAAATGATAGAATATTGAAGTGCAGGCTTTTGTCTGTGCCTCACTTCAGTCTTTAGTAAGCAGAGATGAGATATTATGGAAGACAATGGAATGGAAACCATGAGACAATTTCAGTGAAACTGGAACAATGATTTCCTGACTAATTAGCAAAATTAGCAAGAAGGTTTACAGCAAATTTATACTTCATGAAGGCTAGAAATCGATCTACTATCTATCCTTCCCCATTTACATCATCATATTCACACATGTGGCGCCTGGGGAAATGCAAGGCCCCTAGTGGTCAAGAGTGGTAAAAAAAATTTTGTCAGTAAAATAGTTCAGATTTCCAAGGCTATAACTTGAAAGTTACAAGAGATAATGGCTTACTGTCATTTAGAAAGATGTAGAATATGATCCAAAGTTTCAGATAGAAATAAATTTACGCATCTAATTTGCATAATGTCGCGGCAGCTATATAAATTACATAACTCAGTCAAAAGTGGACTTTGGACACATTTACACAGAGAATGGCCCGGGTTTTTTTTTTTTGACGCCGATTTGTCTACAGATTTTTATCTAATCTTCAAAGTATATGAACCAGAAAATCAATAAAATGTAAAAAAAAAACCCATATTTCTCTCTTACCTGTTGCTGGGGGAAGGGGGGTCACCTGCCCATGTGACCGGTCCGTTTTCGTCCATCCTGGTCGATGTTTTGCATTTGCTCAGCCATCTACAAACTCTTATGATTACCCCATGTGAATTTCGTTTGTATTACGCGGCTATTTTTTCTGTTTGTTGCATTATTCCTGTGGGAATCCATGCTGCTCGTGGGTGCCGCCATCTTGGTAATGAGAGCTCAGTTTTTCGTCCATCGTGGTCGATGTTTCGCGTTTACTTAGTTATTTACACCCGCTTCCACATCTACAAACTCTTATGATTATCCCACGTGAATTTCGTTTGTATTACGCAGCTATTTTCCCCGTTTCATGCAGTTTCAGTCATCATCGCTGCCGCGATGACTGATCATGGCAGCATCCACATTGGTGTGTGAGCTCAAAGCGGAAAAAGGAAGAATAATAATGAGGATTTCTTCTTCTTTGCTATATTCCATGTCAGCCATGATTCCTTCGGCGCGTGTCTGCCACCTTCTAAACTGTCAGATCAATACACGGATGCAGTTGCTGCGCTGTGCCACTGAGGGCGCGCGACCCGTGCATTTAATGTGGACAGTTAAAGGGTACGCTCTGTTTTGATGTGAAATTAGCGTTTAACCTGAAATTACACTATATAACATTTGTTTAACTTTTTCATCTTTTTACTGTATTTGTTTACAGTTAAAATAAATGGAAAATACCCATTTTTCCCTCCAACTTTGGTTACATTGCATTCCTACATTTTTATACAAATTCAGTATAATTACATGTCAATTTTGATTCATATGTTGTTTTATCCAGACCTTATGCAAATGAAAATGTGCAAATTTGCCTATTATTGCATACAATAGGCTTATTTATAAACATCATTTTTCCAGGTCACAAAAGTATAAGAGGAATAATGGCCATTTTCTATACTTTTACACCATAAGCATTCAAGAAATAACATATATTCCTCAGGAGCCATATGTGTTATTTGTGTTACATGGTATTATTAGAAACCGAGCATCAGGCAGATGAATAATAAGGCAAACGGGCAGCATTTTTTTTTATCCTTGCTGTCCGAGGCTTGGCTAAAGTATTCTTTTGCATTTCTGTAGCCCACTGTCTGCCCTCTGTGGGTTAAGCTTTGGCATTGTACTACTTCAGCTTCAAAAGCATAGTTACTCAAAGCAATGTGAAGTCTTGTGGACTATCTTGGAATCTAATAAGTCATCACACCAGGAGGGTTTTTAACTTCCCTTAAGCTGCTCTGCAGTAGATGTTTTTGTACCACTGTAATTGTCCGTTTTTATACTCATACTTACTCAGAAACAGTTGAGCTGGATTCTACCTGTCCTTTGATCACTGACCATTTTGTGATGGACATTTTACGGGTTAGACAGGTGCAGAAGTGCAGATCAGGCAGTCCTGCCATGCCTTTTTATTGTGAGTGTATTGTATGCTAAGCATTCTCAAGTTGAGTCGGGAATTACAGAGTTCAGCAGCTCAGTGGGATACTTTGTGCATGTGCGTGCGCACACTTGTGTGTGTTCCGTCATCTCTCCTGTAATGTTTCTTTGATGTCTGAATAAAAAACAGGTCCCAGCCTTGAGCACTGCCGTCACAGCTTTGTATTCCTGCTCTCCAGTGCACTTCTTTTGAATGATGACATTTGTCTAGAAAGCTTTTTTAAGAAACAGGTTGTTTGTTTATGCATGCTTTTATGTTTTTTTGTGCAACATATGGACCATTTGGTAGATACTTTAGGCTTAGTGCAATTTGCACTTAAAACACAGTACTTTGTTGTATCCAAAGTCATCCATGGTTCTATGCATGAAAAATTTTAGAATACAAGATTGCCCATTCACTATCCAGGCACTGCCCCATCTTCAGGAATGTCTTCTTAAGAGTCATCTTGGTTTTGTGGTCTTAAACAATGATTAATCTCGTAATTTTGTGGTGGCAAGGAAAATCTCACCCCCTTTTTCCTCATAGGGGCTTTGTGTAGAAATGTATTTAAAATATTAAAAGTACAAATATAAACTGGTCAGTGTCACCACCCACCAGCATAGGCGTCATGTCCTCACTAACTAACCAACTTTTAGTTGGTTTGGTGCACACCTGAGTGCGATTACCGTGTTTTCATCCGGCAAAATGAACCGTACTAATGGAGAAAACAAACTAGAGTTTGACTGAAATGAACTAAAGTCTGTAGGTGTGAAAGCACCCTTAGACTTAGTACATGTGCAACACACTCTATACTTTACTGCACACAAGCCATACATATGGATCTTTGTACATGAGAGAGGACAGTTGTCTTCTTCATAGCTGTCAGACCATAGTCATCTCATGCATGTTTTGCTCATGAAACGAGACTTATTGGGCCACATGGGCACATGTCTATTTTCACGGTGAGGAGTACAGGGTTCCTTCCTTGTGGTGTTGAAACTAAATGGCGATGATCTCCCAAACATTTACACAGAAACAACTTTTTTGAGGCTTTAGGAGATCATTGAGAGATTGGGCCAATTTTTGATCTCTCAGTTGCCACCCAATGATCTCCATCTATGTAAAGGGACCCTTAACAGAGGATCCGATTATAATTATGATTTAAATTTGATGTTGCCATGTTTAAATGCTTTAAAACTTCTTGCATGTGTAACATCATTCAACAGTTTTTCCTTGTTAGGAACGGGTCCCTGGTTACCAAGGTCCAGATATGCATGTGTTGTGTTGACTTAATACCAACACACCAGTTTTGCTTTTATGAAGTCCACGTCTGATTATACTGAGTAGGTACCCAGCATGTGGCAGTGTGAAAACTACAGCTCCCTACCAAGCATCAGCATTTAATGATAGGGAGTGAGAACGCATGCATGTGTAGTCAGGCAGCCGCCAGGCATGTCTGCATCACGCACAGTCATGAAATATCTACATGAAACGAAAAGAGAGTCAGCAAGAATGTCGATTGTTAAAAGGCTTTGATTGTGCGAGGTTCCAGCTCAGTCCGACACGCACAGACACGCAATCACAGAAGAAGACACAGAGTGCGCAGTAGCCAGCACAGGGATAGCCAACCTGCTGAGAACACATAATTTATTAGCAGGAATCTAATCACAGACTCAAATGAGTTCCAATGGAACTCATTAAGAAGGCTGATGAAGATTGGCCCAGACATTAAGATCACATGAGGGGGGGAGATGGATAGATGGTTAAATGGATAAATATATAGATAGATGTATAGATGGGTGGATGGACTGACAGATGCAAATGATCATCGTGCTTTCTGTCTTCGACCCTGATGTGTTGGTAGCGTTGAAGATCACAAAGCAGAGTGTACGAGTGAGGGCTGTGAATAATTCCCTTTTTAATGTTGTTTTTTTTCACGTGTGTCATGTTTTCACAAAGGCAGACTGTACGCAGACTTAGTCAAATTGTGTTTTGCTCTTTTCTGTAATCTAGCGCACGAACTGACAGACAATGGCTGCCTTGTGTCTCTAAACTTTCACAGTTTTCTCCTTTTAATGTGCAGTCAGAGGAAAATGTGTTGAGTGATATTCCATACAAAATTTGGTTTGATTTTCTTTCAGCTGCAGCAGGTAATGGTTTGAGGAAGTGTCTGTGTGTGACCTGGATTCTCTGCAGGAAGTCTAATTTTCAGGCATTTGATATGGAGCGATGTCATCAAACAAGAATCTCTTTTATGTTTTGTGCAAATCTTGAAATCCACTTGTGTGTACATAATTATCGGCCAGCGGGGGACTGATCAACATGCTTTCTGACACCGGCAACACAACATCTGCTCGCATGGTGTCAGCTGGTTTGTGGAAAAAGCAGACTGTAAAGCCCTCCTGGCGGTGTTATTTTCCAAGTCATCTAAGGATAAAATGATCATGAAAAAGAAACAAAATTACTGCATCTGCTGGAGGAAATAGTTATTTCCACCACCGTCTACACCTGGAGGCAGCACCGTTTTCCTATGCTCTCATGAGCCCAGCAGGGAGTCCACCTCATCTGGCAGCTGGCCACCCCCCCCCTTCCCCTTCCTCGCTTGCTCCACTTTCAGCAACAGCACTGTAAATTGAGGGACGCTGTAATCAGCGGTGTGACTCGCTTGGTAAGTGATGGCATCGATCTCCTGGAATTGAAGAGTCAGTCTTAATACCGGCTGGTTTCAGGAGTGGAGTAGTGTCAAGGCATGGGACACCGGTTGGGGCAAGAGGGGTTTTTGTAACGAGGATGGATGGACAAGAAGGAAGGAGCGGGGGGAAGCTGGTCTCCACTCTTGTTTGGAAAGAACTGGCTTCAATCAAAAGACGCCATGGTTTAGAGACTTGTGATTTAACTGTTCAGTCCCTAGCCAAGGCTTGAATTAAGGTTTAGAAAGTGTTGTACATTCACAATGGAGCTGCTCTCAGGGGTTCGCAGCCTGTGGTGCCCTTCAGGGAGCCAAGTAGTTTTCCAATTTCAGCTCATAAAATACCAAACAAATTTGATGCAGCATCTCATTTCACTAAAGTAAGATGAAGTATGAGACTTCTTAGGTCTTAATTTAGAAGTGTGTGAAAGGGTAAAGATGGACTTTAAGAGAAAAAAACATAGTGGGGGATTACACAGAGTAGCTGCTCTGAATTAGTAAAGAATGGAGCAAATACCACAAGAGGAAGTAGTTATACTGAATTGCACTAAATGCATGCTTCAGTCTGTGGTCATTCAATTACGTTTATTGGATTAGTCTGTATTTCCAAAGCAGCAGCGAAAGCCAGAAAGGGATTAGCTTCAAACGTGGAAGGTAATCTCTCATCCACATTGATATTTCACCAGCAGGGTAGCATGTGACATATGTGATATGGGCCCAAGTATTTAGATGTCTGAACACTGCACAAAGATAAATGACTGCCAGGATATGACTGTGTCCTCGTCTCTCTGAATGTTGGATAATTTAACCTGCCAGCAAAAGTTGCCCATCAGTGGCCAAAGTGATGGGTGACCCATGCAGCCTTTTTTTAGTCTTTATGTTCTTAACAGTTGGTGCTTTAACTCGTTCCAAAGGTGTCAAGTAGGCTTTACTTGGGCACTCAATTCAGACAGGTCAGGTGTGTAAATATGCAGTATGCACATTTTATGTTATGAGGTGCGCTTGTGCACAGTGCTGCTGATGATGTATATTTGTTGCTAGGTTTAGCAAATGACATAGTGGTTAATAACAGGTACAACAGGAAGAGGTCACACATTTTTTAAGACCGGCAGTCCAAAATCCAGGGAAACTTACTTTCCTGTCATAGAAAGAACAAATTCAAGGAACATAGTAGAGGGATTATTCTGGCGTTAAATAAGGGCAAACTCAGCAAATATTTCCTAAGAACATACTGTAAATAGAATATATTGTGGAGAGAGCAATAAACAGGCCAGGCTTTCATAGCAGACGATCTTTATTCACTCTCTCACGTCTCTCAGTCTCAGAAACAACATTGACCTCCTGCCACAGGGTCTCTCCTTTATATCACCACACTCACTCCCCCTGCTGCCTGAGGTCTTGCATCACAATACATTTACACATCACAGTTCCTATTGTCCCCACAGCTGCTTATTCCTGCTGCCTGGGGTCTTACATCGCAATACCTTCTCCCATCACAATTCCTATTGTCCCCAGTTGCTTAATCCCCCACGCTCTTCCGGCAGAGGAATTTACTGCCTCTCCTTTGCTTCCAGTCTGAGATGAATATCCCAGCGTGGGTTCCTCACAATATAGTAATTAACAGTGATATTGTTCCACCTTTTGGCCTGTTGCTGTAACCATGTGCAAGGAAATCTACTAAAATCCCAGAGATGAAGTTGCTCTTTAGAATAGAATGGCTAACGTGACGTAGCAGTGCACAGAAACGAGCTACACTTAGTTACTGCTGAGTCATGTTGATCATTTTCAGTGCTTTAATTTAGGTCTTTTTATCTAATTTCATGATGCGTGAGAGAAATTGTGTCTTTTGTGGAAATATAGAATAATCTACTTTATACTGTTTTCTTTGCTCTTTTTTCAGAGTGGAATAAAAGATCAGAAATAACACTGAAGATATGCAGTGCTTCTCATAAAGCTTTTCCTGCAGGACTGTTGAATTACGCTGCATTATATTTAGCTCGTCAGACAACCGACTGACTCTGTGGACGTGTGTGCAGCCATACTTTTGGCAACTACAGTGTGTGCCACAATTAGGAGAAGACGAAAACTTTTCTCATGGCAAACAGTCGGCTGCTTTTTTTTTTTTTTTTTTACAGATGAACCTGCACGCTTGTTTGTGACTCAGTCGTCTCTCATGCGTGTCTCAGGACTGTCGACTGCCAGGCTGCATTCAGCCATTTCACACTCCACAAGTCGCACAGACGCAACGAGAAGTCGCACACCTTCCTCCCACATGCACACACAAACTGCATTCACACAAATGAAATACAGATGAATTGGAACTTTGTCGTTCAGAAAGTATGTCAGCCACACTGGGACAATTATATATACAGTACATATTCGGGGGAAAAACAGAAGCATCCTTTCTTCTCCTTCACTGGTCACTTCTGCATCCCTGATTGGCAATAACAGGTTGCCATGATACACATTCTGACAAGATAGGATATGATTTAAGATGCGAACGCTTTGTCTTCATCTCCAAACTTCTTGAAAACATTTTGTGAGGGGGAAAAGCAAAAAAACCTGCAGTTTCCAGAAGTCAAGTAAAACCGCACGGCTTCTTTGAGAGGTGCCATCTCCAGCTTAAGATCTGAGACAAAAATTCAACCTGAAAATAGCTACCTGTCGTGCACAGCAGGAACGCTTTAATCTAAGCTGGCTAATTTGTTTGTTTCTTCCAGCAAGGTGGAAAAAGTTCAAGCGCCACCACACAGACTTTCATGCCTGAGTGCTTAAATTAGAAGAGTTCTGTTTTATTTATAGCGGCCCGTTTAGTGTTACTGTTAGATGTGCTCAGTTTGATTGGGTTTAATTAGAGATGCAACCTGATTCCTTAGGCTTTACAGTGAAGTTTTAATCCAGAGCAGTGGCTTTGAGGTTCAGTGTTTCTGACACTCTTTTATTGTGTTGTGCACCGTTCTAACTTCTCTCCCCAGTGCTGAGATTTTTTTTAATGGAGGGGAGTAATTATCCAAATACAAGATGGACTAGAAAAGCAAAAGCATAAATATTACTCTTGGTGTGGGGAAGAATTCTAAGCCTTTACAAGTTTCTACAGTGGTTTAGATTGAGCAAGATAGTGGAAAATAAATGCAGTTGCTGTCATCTCCTGGTTCATCCATACCTCACCCTTGAGCAGCCACACCAATTCAGTGTTTCTTTTTCACGGCATTTTTTTAAAAAATCACGTAATTGTACTTGGATGGATATTTCCTAAACAATCCAGAGCAAATGTTGGAAAGAATAAATAAATTTAAAAAAAACAGTAAATACCTGTACATGCAACACAACAAACGCAGTCCAAGAAGAAGAAAACATGCAACCCCCCCCCAGCTCCACCTCCTGTTTAATTTAATGTGCCTAATAATAAAGGGTGTAAAGAGAAATAGAGACAAAAGTGACAAAAATCCACATTTAATCATTATTATCAAGAGTGTTTAATATGGGGTGTTTTTTCAGGAAAAGACGAGGGGCAAACCAGGACTTTTTTCATAAAGTTGCAGCTTTTCTTGTAAATTTGAGACCCTTTTTCACTCCTCTTATTAATTTGCTCTTTTTATTATGAATATGCAGGTTTTTTCTTTGTGGTTATTTCCCTAACTTTGCAGCTTTGCTTGTACAGTATCTCACAAAAGTGAGTACAACCCTCACATTTTTGTAAATATTTTATTATATCTTTTCATGGGACAACACTGAATATATGACACTTTGATACAATGTAAAGTAGTCAGTGTACAGCTTGTATAACAGTGTAAAGTTGCTGTCCCCTCAAAATAACTCAACACACAGCCATTAATGTCTAAACCACTGGCAACAAAAGTGAGGACACCCCTAAGTGAAAATGTCCAAATTGTGCCCAATTAGCCATTTTCCCTCCCCGGTGTCATGTGACTTGTTAGTGTTACAAGGTCTCAGGTGTGAATGGGGAGCAGGTGTGTTAAATTTGGTGTTATCGCTCTCACACTCTCATACTGGTCACTGGAAGTTCAACATGGCACCTCATGGCAAAGAACTCTCTGAGGATCTGAAAAAAAGAATTGTTGCTCTACATAAAGATGGGGGAGGCTATAAGAAGATTGCCAACACCCTGAAACTGAGCTGCAGCATGGTGGCCAAGACCATACAGCGGTTTAAAAGGACAGGTTCCACTCAGAACAGGCCTCGCCATGGTTGACCAAAGAAGTTGAGTGCACATGAGCAGCGTCATATCCAGAGGTTGTCTTTTGAAAATAGACGTATGAGTGCTGCCAGCATTGCTGCAGAGGTTGAAAGGGTGAGGGGTCAGCCTGTCAGTCCTCAGACCATATGCCATACACTGCATCAAATTGGTCTGTATGGCTGTTGTGCCAGAAGGAAGCCCCTTTTAAAGACGATGCACAAGAAAGCCCACAAACAGTTTGCTGAAGACAAGCAGACTAAGGACATGGATTACTGGAACCATGTCCTGTGGTCTGATGAGACCAACATAAACTTATTTGGTTCAGAGGGTGTCAAGTGTGTGTAGTGGCAGCCAGGTGAGGAGTACAAAGACAAGTGTGTCTTGCCTACAGTCAAGCATGGTGATGGGAGTGTCATGGTTTGGGGCTGTATGAGTGTTGCCAGCACTGGGGAGCTACAGTTCATTGAGGGAACCATGAATGCCAACATGTACTGTGACATACTGAAGCAGAGCATGATTCCCTCCCTTCAGAAACTGGGCCGCAGGACAGTATTCCAACATGATAACCACCCCAAACACACCTCCAAGACGACCACTGCCTTGCTAAAGAAACTGAGGGTAAAGGTGATGGACTGGCCAAATATGTCTCCAGACCTAAACCCTATTGCGCATCTGTGGGGCATCCTCAAACGGAAGGTGGAGAAGCGCAGGGTCTCTGACAACCACCAGCTCCATGATGTCGTCATAGAGGAGTGGAAGAGGATTCCAGTGGCAACCTGTGAAGCTCTAGTGAACTCCATGCCCAAGAGAGTTAAGGCAGTGCTGGAAAATAATGGTGGCCACACAAAATATAGACACTTTGAGCACAATTTGGACATTTTCACTTAGGGATGTACTCACTTTTGTTGCCAGCAGTTTAGACATTAATGGCTGTGTGTTGAGTTATTTTGAGGGGACAGCAAATTTACACTGTTATACAAGCTGAACACTGACTACTTTTCATTGTATCAAAGTGTCATATCTTCAGTGTTGTCCCATGAAAAGATATAATAAAATATTTACAAAAATGTGAGGGGTGTACTCACTTTTGTGAGATGCTGCAAATTACTGGATTTTTTTGGTCATCTTTGTTGTGTATTTTTTTCTGCAAATTTATTCTTTTAATCTGTGACCTTTTTGGTCAATTTGTGGCTTTATCACCAAGTTGCTCCTTTTTCTTGTAAATTTGTGAGATTTTTTTCATCCTACATTTGCAGGGTAAAGGAAATATCTGAAAACCAAATATCAGTGTCAGTATTGCCCTGCAACCCTAAATAAAATGAAAGTATATCACCCTGAAAAAAAATGCTCTGTGGATTTGACCAAGAGTCATCTGCACAAAGCCAATACACAGCAATTTTTTTCTATCTGTCTTTTTATTAATACCTCACCACCTGTGTTTTGCATGGAAACTGCATGTGTCTCTCCTGGGATTAAAATATCGGCCAGTATTTTTGTCAGTACAGCTACTAACACACTTTAGCCTCAGTAACCCTTTAACTGCCCAGATTAAATGGATGGGCCGCGCACCCCCAGTGGCACAGCACAGCAACTGCACGTGTCAACTTATTGACTGAGTTATGTAATTTATATAGCTGCCGTGACATTATGCAAATTAGATATGTAAATTTACTCTTATCTGAAACTTTGGATCATATTCTACATCTTTCTAATTGACAGTAAACCATTATTTCTTGTAACTTTCAAGTTATAGCCTTGGAAATCTGAACTATTTTATTGAGAATTTTTTTTTTACCTCTCTTGACCACTGGGGGGTGGGGGGTGGGGGGCTTGAGTTGCCTTGCATTGCCCCAGGCGCCACATGGCACCAAGGGCAGTTAAAGGGTCCACAGCAGCTACAAGTATAAGGAAACAAAGCACCCACCTGTGTTATGTTGACCATTTATTTATGGGTTAAAAACTGAATAATATCTACCCTGATTAAGTCCGCACGTATAAAGGGCTGATCATCTGCTCAGTCTGACAGCTGGGATCACACTGTGTTAAAGTCTGCATGTTGTTACTATAAATGTACCACACGACTGTGTGCGTAGTCGACACCATTTATCCTTCTTTCTCCATCACACTCTCCGTCATTGTTGCTGTCGGCTGTGGTTGCATGCGTACTTTATCTCTTGTGTCTTGCTCTATCTCCATCTGTGCTCCTGTCTCCTTTTCTCCGTCTTGTTGTAGTGCAATGGAAAAAGTGATTAGCACACTTAAATGGGATGAGAGACACCCAGAGCCTTTGGGTGAATTGTTTTGCCATAATTTCTTTGTTAATTGCTTCTCTGGGGAGGCATGAGAGTAAAGGAAGCCCGGGGGTAACTGTGTGAGTCTGCCACAGTTACACACTGGCCTGCTTTTGGGAGACACATGCGTCCCCTCCTCCTTTTCTGCCCTCATAGAGCTCTCCTCTCCCCTCTTATGTTCCCTGTTTATGGCAATTCCCTGTTAATTTCAGTTTTTCCTCACAACTAAGTTCACCTTTATTTATATACTGTAGCACCAGTTCACCACAGAAGTCTTCTTTGAGTACTTCAGATTGTACAAATAGAACCCCAATAATGACATGATCCTCTATGAGCAAGCAGATGACAGTGTTAGGGAGGAAAACGGAGGAAACCTCATGCAGAACCGGGCTCAAGTGAGGGTAAGATGAATTAATGGAGAGAGTGCACTGATGCTAACCGTATACTGTACGTCTTGTAGTGTGAGTTCTCAGTGCATCATGGGAGGCCCATCTGTAGGCTGGACCTGTGAGTGTAATTAATGGTTTGTTAAGGGTTAGCTCATCAGAGTATGAACTTTATCACAAAGGAAACTTTTAAGCCTAATCTTAAAAGTAGAAATGGTGTTTGTGTCCTGAACCTAAACTAGTGGCTAATTCCAATCAGCCCCACCTCTTATTTTACATTTAGAGGTTGTAGAAATTATAAGTAATCCTGCCTTTTTGACAGTGCACTGCTGTATTGAAATGTTATGTTAATCTGAGACCATAAAGGTAAAGAGGAGTGCACTCATGTAGGCTCTAGGAGAGGAGAATTATTTCAAATTAACTTCGGGGTTCTTTGGGGAGCCAGTGAAGGGAAGCTAATGTGGTACCTTTTAATGCTCTAGCTGCAGCATTTTCAATCAAATGAAGACCGTTTGTTATGTCGTTAGCGCAGCCTGATAATAAGGAATTACAATAATCTTGTGTATAAATAGCATCATCATCTGGCTTATTAATTTACTGTTTTCCTTTTTATAAGACAAGATGAAGAGATATTTGTTTTACCTTGACATGTTTCAACTGATTGCAATCTTCCTCAGAAGCTAACCGCTGTGATGCATTATTCATCAGCTGTTTTTCCTCGGCGTGGCCAGTCTAGTGGACCTAAGAGAGCCACCAGAGCTGGCCACACCCCCTGCTGTCAGATGGTCTGTAGAGGAGTGAGTCCCAGGTGTGTGAGAGGATAAACGCTCCCTCGTGGGGCCTTTGAACTGCTTCCTAATTTCTCTGGCCTCCTTTTATTCAGTGTTTGTGTCTGTTTTTCTCTGATCCAATGAGTTTGGCATTGTCACAGTCCATGATATGATTGTTTTGCAGTAATCCAGTATTACTGACTTCAGGATTTCATGTTCTCCCCGTGTCTTTTCTGACAGTGGGGGGGGGGGCAGCCTGGTAGACCTCCAGGTTGGCCAAGCCTAGGAAAAACAGCTGATAAATGACATATTTAAGTGGTCAGCTGACACCTCTGAGGACGGCTGCTGATGTCAGCCGAAACATGTCAGCGTAAAACAAGCATCTAACTCTCATCTTGTTCGATAACCAGGAAAAAAGAAGACAAAATGAACTTACTTGAGCTATCATCATCAAGAGCAAACTGTCTTTATGCATCACTCGGAAAATAAAGTTCCTCATAATGTCAACGATGGCCCTCACGAGCCATCAATAAGACGCCAAAAGCCAGCCGATGAGTTTGCATATTTATTCACAAAAGATACAAAAGACAAACTAACAGCCATGAGGGGCAAACACACGAACTAAGACTATGACTAAAGACACAGGATACAGGCTCTGAGGGAATACACTTACTGAAAGGCGAATCTAGAGTTAGACGAGAGTTTGACGAGTGTTCGACGAATGATTGACGAGTGTTTGACGAGTTCACAGCCCGGAGTAACCTAAGCTGCTCCCTTAAATAGGGCTAAGGGATTAATCAGCTGATGAGGATGTCATCAGCTGAATGGAATCCAGCTGTCCCCGCGGAGCTCGGCTCTGACAGCCGAAAGCCCCGCCGAGACGCTGTCAGAATGAAAGCCCGGAGGCCATATGGTAAACCTGAGATGAGAATGTGGAAATACCGGACAACCTGAGCACGGACACATAGTAGTGCTAGGTGAAAAAGTATTTCCACCTAGAGTAAATGTGTTGGGAAAACTGCTGTTTTGCCCTATCCACCCTTACTTTTAAAACGAATACCGCTTTCCTCTCTACACCGACAGTGACCTGCCCCTAGTTCACACATTCCTCCCACTTTCTTCCATCTTTTTATTCCCACCATCTTCTCCATCAGTGTTCTTATTCCACCTTTACAGCAAAATGTACATTAAAGCCCAAGCGCTTCCACACATCTGTGATTTATAACACTTGATAGATAAAGTATCTTTAGGCACACAAGACAGGCATCAGGCAGGGAATGAAATGTTCCAAGGTGGCAGACTTCGTTCCGTCTTTGACTTGCAGTGAATTATGTACCCTGCTGCCCTGACTAAGGGCAAATGGAAATCTGAAAGACAGAGAGTGCTTGCTCCCTCTGATCTTACGTTGATGTGATGCTTGCAGCTCTTAAAGTGCAGTACTCCGGTATGTCACTCCAGTGTATGTGTATCTTACTTTTTGTCCAAAACTGCATGATTTAGATTGCAGAATATTTTTTTTCGTAAAGCTGGGTTTCAGTAGTGAGATATACACACGAGGTCAGATATAAAGATACATTTCCTTGTCTCTTTCTTGAACTTTTATTCTGTCTTCTCTTGCACTTACTACTTTTACAATCTCCTATACCCCTGCCCCTCCACTGTCCATCATAATCATAGTAAGATAGATTTTTACATTTTTTTCTCTTGATAATGTAGTTAGCAGAAATTTTGATGTTTACAAGTAAAATAGTAGTAGTAGTAGATTAGTTTATTTGACAGGGACAGTGCAATAAACATATACAATTAATCAAAGACAATCAATCTGATGTGTTGCACATAGAGTGTATAGCTATTAGCTAATTTGCAACTCTTGTCCCTGGATGGGCTTTAGAAAAAAGAATCAAGATAAAAATATACACAATAACCACATACATCAATGCAGAAAAATTATAAATACACAATTATAAATATTATAAATATTATAAATACACAAATATAACAGCCTGACTCACCTTTAACATAAATATTATAAATACACAAATATAACAGCCTGACTCACATTTAACACATATAACATAACTCACATTTGCCTATTTCAGGCCTTCCTCCCTCCGTCACTCACTATAAACAAACACATTTATTCCTTCCCTTCATTCACTCTCACTTTGCAGACAAATAATTCACACATGAGTACATTCTTGTTTATTTTTCAGCCAGTTTTTAACATTTTTAGTGAATGTTTTAAAGTCCGTTATTATTTTAATTTCATTTGGCATTGTGTTCCAGATGTGACTGCCCTTTATAGAGAAAGCTGTTTGTCCAAATGTGGTTCTGCGGTGGAATATTTTACAGTTATTGTTAACAGAACTCCTGGTGGCTCTGCTGCTGTCCTGTCTTTGGACGAAACCAGCAAGTGGCTCGGGTGCTGATTTATGGAAACATTTGAACGTTAATTTCAGAAGACAGAGGTCAATGAAGCTCTCAAAACTCAATAGGTTGTATTTTTTTAAAACATTACAGTGATGCCACCTAATGGGCTTTTTGTCCAAGATTTTTAGGGTTTGATTATATAATGAACCTACAGTATATGTCTTATTGTGGAAGGGGCTGCTTGAGCCCAGACTGTCAAACAGTATGATATATGAGAAAAAACCATAGAATGCATATACAGTGCAGCTGCTTCGTAAGGTATGTAATATCTAATTAATTTAAAGCAGTTCAGATTTTTTTTTACTGTTTTTGAAATTTTCTTTATAAATGATTTTAATTTTAAATGATTGTACATACTGTACAGTACATTAGTCATTCTGGTTGGGGGGCTTTATGTTTTAAAAAGTGTTTAGCCAGTCACCCACACGTTTCTGGTTTTTCCCAGTTGGATAGAACCTTTGACTAGAATACATTTCAAAACAGTTGCCTGAAGGCCAAATATTTATACTGGGGATTCTTGCACTGAGGTCAGTAACTAATCTGGATGAGTGTGAATTACTGTAAAAGTACCTTTTACCATGGCATGAATATCCCTGGCCTTAGTCAAATGAAGGTTCCTTTCAAGGTTGTCATAGCCAGGAGCGGCACTGGGGTTAAGCTCCCAGTGCTCATAAAATGCTCCTTATGGCGTGCGTCTCGAAAAGCCTCTGACAACTAAGTCCAACTCCTAGCCTGCCCGTGTGGTTTAGTCTCTAAGCCCGGCGGAACTGCTTTTACTAGTAGGAGAAGGGGCGAGGGTGGATCTCTGGCGCCTTAAAACCAGATGCTTCGGGTAGATGGTGGCTTGTCAACCTGGGAAGGTAGCCCATCTAGGGGAAGGTAAACCCTGATTTCAAACCCCCGCTGCCTTGCGGCATACCCGGTCACGGGAAAGGCTTCGGGAGTCAACCCTGAGGAAAAATCCGGAGTCGGAGCCCCTAAGGCAGTTCTATGTTGTGCTCAACATCGTTCTGGCAGCTCCTGCAGCGGCGCTGGTGCCAAACTGTAGTAGCCCTGCTGTTCCTTTGGATTCATCAGTGACGTGGAGAGGGGGGACATGCTGCATGGGCAACATCTTGTCCTCCATATCTTCCTGCCCAGGCTTGAATCCTACCAACGCCCAATGCTGGAAGGTAGAACACCGGATCACTGGAGAGGACACTCCAGCTTCGCCTTTGGCGTAGACAAAACACGGGGAATGACAGTTACCGGTTATAAGCCACTGCTCAATTGGCGTAGAGCGTGGCGCCAGGGGTTGTTCCCGACGGTGGGAGGGATCATCAGATCTCACTGGACAGCTACCGCCCGCCTCAAGCTGGGCAGCCCCCAGCCAATAAGGTGTTGTCCCGCCACAGCTTGCTTTCCTCATTGGGTGCATGGGGATAAGGAGAAATCCAAACAGCAGGCTGAGAACCTTCGCACCAGGCAAGACAATAAAACAAAAGAGACCAACTCTAAAACTGGGAACTTGGAACGTCCGCACTATGATGACAGGACTCGCTGCTAACCTAAAGGACATCAACAACACCAGGAAGACTGCCATCATCAATAATGAGCTGAAGAGACTGGGAGTGGATATCGCCACTCTCCAGGAAACACGGTTAGCTGATGCAGGCACACTGAGAGAGAAGGACTACACGTTCTACTGGCAGGGAAAGGGCAGTGACGAACACAGGGAACACGGAGTGGGCTTCGCAGTGAAGAACACTTTGCTGAAGATGGTGGAACCGGGCAGCACTGGCTCTGCACGACTCCTCACCCTCCGCCTGAACACCACTGAAGGCCCAGTCACCCTCGTCAGTGTGTATGCCCCAACACAGACAGCCACACCAGAGGCAAAAGACGAGTTTTACAAGAATCTCGCAACAACTGTCAGGATCATCCCCAACTCTGAACAACTCATTCTCCTTGGAGACTTCAATGCCAGAGTGGGTGCTGACCACGACTCCTGGCCCTCCTGTCTTGGACCTTTTGGCGTGGGCAGAATGAACGACAACGGACAGCGGCTGCTCGAGTTCTGCACATATCACGATCTGTGCATCACAAACTCGTTCTTCAAGACCAAGCCCCAACACAAGGTTTCCTGGCAACATCCGCGCTCAAAGCACTGGCACCAGCTAGACTTGATCCTGACCAGGCGCACCTCACTGAAGAACGTGCTAATCACCCGTTCGTTCCAGAGTGCAGATTGCGACACAGACCATTCATTGGTGTGTTGCAAGGTCAAGCTGCAGCTGAAGAAATTCCATCGTGCTAGACAACCTGGAAAGGCACGGATTGACACCAGCAAGATGGCCCAACCAGAACTTGTTGAGCAGTTTGCCTCCACCTTTGAGAAGGAACTTGGTGTACCACAAGGAGGAGAATCTGCAAAGCAGAAGTGGGAAGAGCTGCGAAACACCATCTACCGCACAGCCTTGGCTACCTTTGGGAGGAAGACCTCAAAGTCACAGGACTGGTTTGATGCCAAGTTGACCGAGATGACCCCCGTCATTGAAGCCAAGCGCTCAGCACTTGCTGAGTACAAGAAGTACCCAAACGAGAAGAATCTCCAGATTCTCAGGGCTGCGAGAAGCAAAGTTCAGCAGACTGCTCGGCGCTGTGCCAACGAGTACTGGACTCAGCTCAGCCAAGACATTCAAACCGCTGCCATAACAGGGAACATCCGTGGTATGTACGATGGCATCAAGAAAGCACTTGGTCCGGCTCAGAGCAAGACGGCCCCCCTCAAATCTTCCACTGGGGAGATGATCACAGAGAAGAACAAGCAGATGGAGAGATGGGTGGAACACTACTCCGACCTCTACTCTAGACAGAACACCGTGACACCGTCAGCCCTTGATGCCATCGACTGCCTGCCATGTATGGACGAACTTGACGCCGAGCCAACCATCGACGAACTCAGTAAGGCCATTGATAGCTTGGCCGCTGGCAAGGCACCCGGCAACGACGGCATACCCCCTGACCTGATCAAGCACTGCAAGACCGCCCTACTGCTGCCATTGCATGACGTCCTCTGCCAGTGCTGGAAGGAATGTGCCGTACCACAGGACATGAGGGACGCCAAGATCATCACCCTCTACAAAAACAAAGGGGAGAGAAGCGACTGCAACAACTACAGGGGCATTTCCCTCCTCAGCGTTGTTGGCAAAGTCTACGCACGAGTTGCTCTCGTTCGTCTACAGAAGCTTGCCGAACGTGTCTACCCCGAGTCTCAGTGTGGCTTCCGCGCTGAGTGATCGACGGTAGACATGATATTCTCCATCCGCCAACTCCAGGAGAAATGCAGAGAACAGAACATGCCTCTGTACGTCGCCTTCATCGACCTCACCAAAGCGTTCGATCTGGTCAGCAGAGAGGGCCTTTTCAAGATCCTGCCAAAGATAGGATGCCCACCAAAGTTGCAAAGCCTCATCGAATCGTTTCACACCAACATGCAGGGGATAGTGCAGCACGATGGCAACGTCTCAGAGCCATTCAACATTTGCAGCGGAGTGAAACAGGGCTGTGTACTTGCGCCAACCCTCTTTGGGATTTTCTTTGCTATGCTCCTGAGGCATGCCTTCAGCACAGCAACAGAGGGAATCTACCTGCACACAAGATCTGACGGCAGGCTTTTCAACCTCGCCCACCTGAAAGCCAGAACCAAAGTACGCGAGGCTCTAATCAGAGACATGCTGTTCGCAGACGACGCTGCAGTCGCAACCCACACACAGCAGGAGCTTCAGACCCTGATGGACCGCTTCTCCCAGGCATGCAAGGACTTCGGGCTTACCATCAGCCTGAAGAAGACTAACGTTTTGGCGCAAGGCACGGAAGCACCACCAACCATCACCATTGATGACTACAAGCTGGAGGTCGTGAATCAGTTCACGTACCTGGGGTCCACGATCAGCAACAACCTCTCCCTTGATACAGAGATCAACAAGAGGATTGGAAAATCAGCCTTCACACTCGCTCGCCTCACCACACGAGTGTGGGAGAATCCCAAACTCTCTGTCAAGACGAAGATGGCAGTGTACAATGCCTGCGTCATCAGCACACTGCTCTATGGGAGTGAGACGTGGACAACATACGCCCGGCAGGAAAAGAGACTGAACTCCTTCCACTTGCGCTGCATTCGCCACATCCTGGACATATCCTGGCAGGACAAAGTGCCCAACACAGAAGTTCTATCCCGCGCCGGCCTTCCCTCCATGTTCACTCTACTCAGGCAGCGCAGGCTCCGCTGGCTAGGCCACGTTCACCGTATGGAGGATGGCAGAATCCCCAAAGACGTCCTCTATGGAGAACTGGCAACTGGCAGGAGAGACGTTGGCCGCCCACAGCTGCGCTTTAGAGATGTCTGCAAGAGAGACATGAAGGCCCTGGATATCAACACAGAGCGCTGGGAGGACCTTGCAACGGACCGCTCCAAATGGAGAGGCACCCTGACCAGACAGCTCAAGGCGGGTGAAGAGAGACTGACTGCTGCAGCAGATGAAAAAAGGACCCGCAGGAAGAACCGCCACAGACCCAGCAGCACGGAGACCACCCACAAGTGTGACCTGTGTGACAGGGACTGTCATTCGCGCATCGGCCTGTTCAGCCACAGGCGGTGCTGTTCCAGCAGAGTAGACGTTTAGGATTCTCTTCCATGGTCATCATAGACTGACGGAGGCCGACAAAGTCAAATGAAATTCACTAACAGTTCCGGCCCAAAACTGTATTTAAAAGTGGACTATGTAGAAAGATAATAATAACACTCACACGTGATCTGCATTGTTGTTTATGCAAATCCGACGGCGAACGCTGGGACAGCACGTGACGTCATCCATTCAGTAACCAGCAGGCTGCAGACAGAACACCCAGATGCTCTTCTCCTCATCTCAGGCGATTTCAACCATGTTTCACTGTCTCCCATTCTACCCACGTTCACCCAGTATGTCACATGCCACACTAGAGACAGTAAAACACTGGATTTATTCTACACAAACACTAAGGAGGCGTACACCTCATCACAACTCCCCCCACTCGGGAGATCGGATCACAACTTGGTTCATCTCCGGCCGGTGTACAAACCCCTAGTGCACAGACAACCTCCGGCCATGCACACTGTGGAGTTATGGTCTGAGGAGACAATGGACACCCTAAAGGGCTGTTTTGAAGCCACCGCCTGGAAGCAGCTCTGCGATCCACATGGTGAGGACATCGATGGCCTCATTCACACCTTCACGGGCTACCTCAGCTTCTGTGTGGACAAATCCGTTCCCACCAAGACCATACGGCGTCACTCAAACAACAAACCCTGGATCAACCCTGAGATAAAAACACTTCTGAGAGAGAAGAAGAGGATCTTCAGGTCAGGGAACAGGGAGATGCTGAAGTCCGTACAGAGGGAGCTGAGGAGAAAGATCAGAGAAGGCAAGGACAGCTTCAGGAAGAAGATGGAGGACAAGCTGCAACAGAGCGACATCAGCGGGGTCTGGAGAAACCTCAAAACCATCTCGGGGCTCCAGAATACCTCCCCCCAGGCCACAGGGGGCAGGGAGTGGGCGAACAACCTGAATCTGTTTTTCAATAGATTTGACCAACCGCCCTCCCCCCTGACTGCACAACAACCACTGCTGCCTCTAAAGAAATCAAGTCCTGCTGCCCACTCCCCACTCCACCAACACCCCCCCACTCCCAACACACAGCCCCCCATCCTGACCCTGACCAGGACCCAGGTGAGGACGGAGCTGAGGAAGATCAAGGCGAGGAAGGCGCCGGGACCGGACGGCATCAGCGCAAAGCTCCTCAAGTCCTGTGCAGACCAGCTGTGTGGGATTGTGACGTATATCTTCAACATGAGCCTGAAACTGGGGAGGGTACCACAGCTGTGGAAAACATCTTGTGTGGTACCTGTACCAAAAACTTCCCACCCCAAAGACCTGAACAGCTACAGACCGGTGGCCTTGACGTCCCACTTGATGAAGACCCTGGAGAGACTGCTCCTTGCTCACCTCCGCCCCCTGGTGGAACCAGCGATGGATCCACTCCAGTTCGCCTACCAGCATGGCATTGGGGTGGAGGATGCGGTGATCTTCCTCCTTCACCGTTCTCTGTCCCACCTGGAGAAGCCCGGGAATATGGTGAGGATCATGTTCTTTGACTTCTCCAGTGCTTTCAACACCATCCAACTGATGATCCTGAAGGACAAGCTGCTGCGCGCAGGGGTGGACCAGCACCTGTCATCATGGATCCTGGACTACCTCACGAACCGGCCTCAGTTTGTGAGAACCCGGGACTGTGTGTCCGACACGATCATCAGTAGCACGGGGGCCCCCCAGGGAACGGTGCTGGCTCCCTTCCTGTTCACTCTTTATACTGCGGACTTCTCACACAACACAACACACTGCCATCTACAGAAGTTCTCTGATGACTCTGCGATCGTTGGCCTCATCTCCAATGGAGATGAAGCTGAGTACAGAGGGCTTATCCAGGACTTCGTGGACTGGTGCCATCGGAACTGCCTCCAGATCAACGCGAGGAAAACTAAGGAGCTGGTGGTGGACTGCCGCAGGCATGGGCAGCCCCTCACAGTACCAGTAAATATACAGGGAACAGACATCGAGATGGTGACATCCTATAAGTACCTGGGTATTCATCTGAACAATAAACTAGACTGGTCACACAATACTGATGCACTCTACAAGAAGGGACAGCGCAGGCTGTTCCTGCTGAGGAGACTCAGGTCTTTTGGTGTACAAGGGGCGCTGCTGAAGTCATTCTATGACACGGTGGTGGCATCAGCCATCACTTTTGGAGTGGTCTGCTGGGGCAGTGGCATTACTGCAGCCGATAGGAAGAGACTGAACAAACTGATTAAGAAAGCTAGCTCTGTCCTGGGGCAGCGCCTTGATCCGATGGAGGAGATAGGAGAGAGAAGGACGGTGGCTAAACTGTCATCTCTGCTGGAGTCCGAGTTCCACCCTATGCAGGACATACTGAATGCACTGAGGAGCTCATTTAGCAGCAGACTACATCATCCCAGGTGCACAACCGAGAGGTTTCGTAGGTCCTTCCTACCAACGGCTGTCAGACTGTACAACCTAAGCAGGGCTGCTCGCAGAGATAGCAAAAAGACGTAACAAACTAATAGTTTTTTGAATGCAAAAGATGCAATAGACTTACACAATGGTCCCCTCCGGCATACAACTGGGAACATACCGGTCGCTATGGAGGGTGAGAATATGTATGGGCACATAATCATACCATGTAGGATAACTAAGTAGACGGTTATGCTGTTTCATTCCATCTAGCAACAATGCTCTGCACTGTGTGTGTTTATATATTTGCATATTTATTCCATCTAGCTACAATGCTCAGCACTGGGTGTGTTTATATATTTATATATCTACATATTATTCCATCTAGCTACATTGCTCCGCACTGTGTGTGTTTATATACTTGCATATTTATTCCACCTAGCTGCAATGCTCCGTACTGTGGGTGTTTATATATTTACATATTTATTCCATCTAGCTACAATGCTCTGCACTGTGTGTTCATATATTCATATATTTATTCCATCCAGCTACAATGCTCTGCACTGTGTGTCTGTGTGTGTGTGTATATATATATATTTTATAGTAATACGTACATATGTTTATTAGCTGCTCTTGCTTGCTTGTTTTTTTTCTTGCCTTCTGATTGTTGCTCTGAGTGTTGCTATCCCTGTGCTGTTGCAATCCTGGAATTTCCCCGTTGTGGGACTAATAAAGGCTTATCTTATCTTATCTTATACATGATGCTCTGCACTGTGTGTGTTTATATATTTACATATTTATTCCATCTAGCTACAATGCTCAGCACTGGGTGTGTTTATATTTATATATCTATATATTTATTCCATCTAGCTACAATGCTCCGCACTGTGTTTTTATATATCTACATATTATTCCATCTAGCTACATTGCTCCGCACTGTGTGTGTTTATATACTTGCATATTTATTCCACCTAGCTGCAATGCTCCGTACTGTGGGTGTTTATATATTTACATATTTATTCCATCTAGCTACAATGCTCTGCACTGTGTGTTCATATATTCATATATTTATTCCATCCAGCTACAATGCTCTGCACTGTGTGTCTGTGTGTGTGTGTGTGTATATATATATATTTTATAGTAATATGTACATATGTATATTAGCTGCTCTTGCTTGCTTGTTTTTTTTTCTTGCCTTCTGATTGTTGCTCTGAGTGTTGCTATCCCTGTGCTGTTGCAATCCTGGAATTTCCCCGTTGTGGGACTAATAAAGGCTTATCTTATCTTATCTTATCTTATAAGATATTGTAATAAGAACTTACCATTGCCATCTGGCAATAATGACCCCCCCCACACACACAGACACATCCACTAGGCCAAAGCAAATTTGATAGTTTTTTTTACCGATGACCCATGATGACGTCAGGTTTTTCTACTCCAGGTGAACCGGTTATTATTACCTCTGCCAAGGAGGTTATGTTTTTGCCAGCGTTTGTCTGTTTGTCTGTTTGTTTGTTAGCAACATAACTCAAAAAGTTATGAATGGATTTTGATGACATTTTCAGGAAAGGTGTATCATGGCACGGGGAACAGATGATTAGATTTTGGTGATGATCTGAGAGTGCACACCTCCACCAAGGGCTTTGTTTGCTTTGTACAGCAGGATTACACAAAAACTACTGGATGGATTTAGATGAAATTTTCACCAGAGTTGGTTCTTGGGCTAGAGGGGAAGCCATTACATTTTCCCAGATGATCTGAGAATGCATACCTCCACCAAGGCTCTTATATCCTCACAGATTGTTAGCAACAATACTCCAAAACTACTGGATGGATTTGGATGAAATGAATGAATGAATGAATGAATTTATTCGGTAATAATAATAATAATAAGCACATACAATACAATAAGAACACACAAAAGAGCAACTGAAAGGGTGTAGGCTGAAGCTAGTGCTTTTATAGTGCCTACCCCGTTACAATTTTAAAATCAGTAACATAAAAATTTAAGTCTTACCCAAAATCAACAAAGAAAATCAAATAGAGCAACTAGACAAAAAAACAAAAACAAAAAAACCCCAACTTTACATTACCAAATTTATCTCCCAGCATTTACAGTGAGATACTCGGAGATTTTCTCATCTTTGTACAATTTTTTGAATTGCTTCAGAGTTGAACATGTTTTAATATTTTCAGAGCAACAGTTCCACAGTTTAACTCCAGTGACAGACACGCAATGATACTTTGCACTTGTTCTAACCTTTGGCTTATTAAAAACAGAGTTACCTCTTAGCTCATATTTGCTTTCCCTTTTTTTAAACAGTCTCTGAATATTTACAGGTAATTGGTTATTATTTGCTTTGTACATGATTTGAATGACATTATAATCTACCAGATCTCTAAATTTAAGAGTATGTAATTGAATGAATGTTGGATTTGTTGGTTCATGGTAAGGTTTCTTTGATACAATGTGTACGGCTTTTTTCTGTAGTAAAAAGATTAAGTTTGTGTTTGTTTTATATGTGTTTCCCCAGATCTCCACACAGTATGTCATAAAAGGAACTATCAGTGAATTATATAAAATGCAAAGACATTTCTGACACAGGAGATCCTTAACTTTATACAGTACGGCAATGGATTTAGACATTTTAGTTTTGACATAATTTATGTGTGATTTCCAGTTTAGTTTGTTATCAACAATGACCCCTAGGAACTTGGTTTTGAAAACTGTGTCAGTTTCAACATTGTTTATTTTAATTTTTCTGTGACTATAATTTGCAGTTTCCAAATATTATACATTTTGTTTTTCCAAGGTGAATAGATAATTTATTGGCAATGAACCATTGATTGATTTGTTTAAGTTAATTTTCTACTGAATCCAGAAGCTGCTTAAGATTTTCTCCACTACAAAAAAAAGTTGTGTCATCTGCAAATAAAATACACTTGAGCAATTTAGACACAGAACATAAATCATTAATATACAAAATAAACAGCAATGGACCAAGCACAGAACCCTGTGGTACCCCACACGTCACCTTCAGCAACTCAGAGTCTGTATTATTCCCATGAACATATTGATATCTGTCTTCTAAATAGCTGTGTAACCAGTCAAAAGCAATTCCTCTGATGCCATACTTATGTAATTTACTGAGGAGTAATTTATGGTCAACTGTATCAAATGCCTTTTGTAAGTCCAGAAACATTCCAACTGTGTATTCTTTTCTATCTGTTGCATCCGTAATCTGTTCAACAAAGTCCATGAGTGCCAATGAGGTGGTCCAGTTCTTCCTGAATCCATACTGTTGTTCACAGAGTATATTGTGCTTATCAGTGAAATCATTTAGTCTCTTAACAAATATTTTTTCCAGTATTTTGGAGAACTGAGGTAACAAGGAGATGGGTCTGTAGTTTGACAATAAGTGTTTGTCACCAGTCTTATACAGAGGAACAACTCTTGCTATTTTCATTTTCTTTGGAAATTTACCAGCAGTTAAGTGACATGTTGCATATGAAAGTGAAGTGCTTAACAATACAATCAATAATACATTTAACCAAGAACATACTGAAATCATTACAATTAGTTGATTTTTGTCTTTGAATTTGTTAACAATGTCAAGATTTTTTTTTTCATCTGTTTCTTTCATAAACATTGAGTAAGCGTTTATGTTGACAACATTGTCAGCATCACTTGTACTGTATTTGCTGATGATACAGTGGAGTTGGCAATCTTTTTTCCTATATTAACAAAATATTCATTAAACATGTTGGAGATCAAGCTATTTTCATTGATTATTCCATTATCTGAATTTAAATAAGAGATGTGGTTGGAATTTAGTTTTCCTCTCTTTGTTATATTATTTAACACCTTCCATACAGTGGGGTAAAAAAGTATTTAATCAGCCACCAATTGTGCAAGTTCTCCCACTTAAAAGATGAGAGATGTCACCATGGGGTGAGACGCCGGCTCGGCGCTCAGCCCATGCTCCTTTTATCCCTGCCTCTCATTGGGCAGTGCCTCAGCTGGTTCCCAGCTGTCAGTGTCACGGGACGGCTGGGGCCAATTAATCCTCATCAGCTGGGGCGCTGTTAATGAGTATAAAGAGGAGCAGCTTCGATCATTCGGGGCTGCGACATAAGCACTGCTAGGCTGAAGCCCCTTCGTCTGGTGTCAGCCTCAACTCCCCTTGCAGCATTCCGGTGTTTGTATCCCGCTGTGAGTATGCACGTCTTGTTACCCCCATGTCCGGTACGAGCTACCTACCCCTGCGCTGTGCAGCCTGAGAATGTACGTCTGTATGAGTGTCTGTGCTCTCCTCATCCCTTATCCCTTACCCAGAATAAAACATCTCGACTCACTGGCTTGTCCCTGGCTCTGATTGCCCGGCTCCCTAGAGCCGGATATGACAGTATGTCGCAGCCTGAAGAGTTGCCGGCGGCCGTGAGTCGCTGTGGAAATGTACCTTTCTGTCCGGGTGTCAGCGCTGCTAGCATGCCGTTTCCCAGGAGTCACTTCCGGCGCCAGGGCGACGGGCTGAGGTCCATCTCGGAGGCAGTCGACGGGACGTTCTTCACCCTGCACGACGCCTCCAACGCGAGACGCTGGCATCCGGGCCGTGCTGAGGAACTCCTGGACTGTCACCCTCACTCTCTGTACCATCTGGAGGACAGTGCCAGGATAGACGCTGCAGGTACACAGCGAGAGAAGCTCCACGGGGTGGATGGAAGTCCCGGCAGGGAGTCGAAGTGGGCGACGTCTTTCCCCGCTTCGGAGTCCCGTTCCTGCCGCCATTCCAGTCCGGGAGTTCGCGCCAACCAGAGGACTTCCCCCGACCTGCGCCACGTCACTCGGGATTCCCTTCGAGGAGCCGCAGCTGACAGCAGTTATGTCCGGGGTCGAGTGGCTGTCGCGAGCTCTACTGTGTTTCCTGTCACCACCTTCAGGCATGTGGCGGCGGCAGTGAGATTGATGGTGAGGACTTCAGGGCTACGAAGCCTTCCCGTGCTCGACGCCTTCCTCGTCTCGATCTCCGATCTGGAGCGGCGAATCCTGGGTTTCCCCCTCGCTTCGTCCCCTGGGAGTAGTCGTCATCACATCGCCGAGTCACCTCTGCACGAACCTCGTCCGGATCCAGTTCTGGGTCATCGTCAGGACCGTTCCTCCCACGCAGCTGTCATCCCTTCGCCTCGTCAGTGTGGAGATTCTACAGCCTCGTCCCCTGAGCCTCGTTCCCCCGCTGTCATTCCTGGACATTCGGGCTGGCTCACCCCGGCTGTTTCCCCCTCCTCCTCGACGCGCTTCCTGACCGCTGTGTGTGCCTGGAATCCCGGCCTGGTGAGCTCTCTGCTGGAGACAACGCGAGCGATCCTCAGACGAATTCCCGGGGGGTCCTCCGTTATCGCCGGACGGGGAGAGGAAGAAGCAGATTCCACTACAGCAGGCGATACTCAACCTCCAGGGGGCAGGCAAGTCATTGTTTTTTCACACCTGCTTAATGATTTGCTCTGTCACATCCCTGGAGGAGAAGTTCAGGGTTCGCAGCTCCCTGAACTCTCCCCACCTGCTGTAACCTGTATGCCTAATCCCGCATCCTCTGTGTCTCTCTCCGCCGAGCGGTCCCCGGCTCCGGGTCAACGTGGTGGGATATGGAGAGGGCCTGTGGTTCCGCAGCTACATTGCGGACGGAGGAGGGGGACTGACTGCTGCGTGGAGTCTACGCCGACGACTGAGCGTCCCTGGGTCTCCACGGAGGAGCGGTTCGGTCCAGCGGGACGAGATTCTTCTGGCTTCACGCCGAGTGGGTCGTCGGCGGGGTTACCTGAGCTGGAGGGATCTCAAGCTGCGCTGACCATCGTGCTGGCTGCGGGGCCCGACGCGGCTAGATGGGAGCCTGACAACGACCTCCTGACGACGGATCCTGGATCTTCGCCGTCCTGGACGGCGTCAGAACCCGAGATCAGGCGAGTGCTCTCCTTTCTTTTCTCTCTTTTTATCTTTGAGCACTTCAGCCTATCTCCAGGGGAGACGAGCAGGGTGCAGCCGCCCGCTGCGTCTGAGCTCGTCTCGCCGGGTTCTGGCGCTGCCGGTGATCCTGATCCCGGTTCTGTTTTCTCTTCTGAGCCTTCTTCCAGGGTCACCGGCGAGGAGTTGCTGTTCCTCGTGGTGCTGGAGGGTCCGGGTTCAACGTTGGAGGTCGGTTCTGGTGCAGTGTCCAACGTGGGTTCGCCCGAGACCCAATCGGGGTCCAACGTGGGTTCGCCTGAGGCCCGATCGGGGTCCGACGTGGGTGCTGCCCCAGTGTTGTCCAGGTCCGGTGAGGAGGTGGCCGTTTCCCTGAGGCCCGCCGCCCTCGTCATCGGCTCTCCCCTGAGCCTCTTCCACCGGGATCCGCTCTGACCCTTCGTCCGTCTCAACGGTCCTGGTGGTTGAGTGATGCGGGTCGACGACCCGACCCGCAAAACTTTCGGTTCGGCGATCTGGTTTCCCCCCACTGGTCTGTGTTTGCCTTTGGGCGGCCTGGTTCGGCAGCCGTTGGACTGGATTCCTGGGATCTGGGCCCAGAGTTCGCCGTCCGAACATTTCTCTTCCCCGGGTTGCCAACTGGACAATGGGGGGGGAGATTACCAGAACAATTCCGGCCGTTTTGGACTCTGCCTGCCGTCTCCTCGGGTGTCCTTTACTTCTTTTATTATTATTGAAGTCACTCGGGTGTAGTTTCTTTGTCCATTAGGGGAATATATGTTTTTGTGCTGTGTGTTGTTTTTTTTAACCATACTCAGCATTTTTATCGTATTGTTATCCTGTTACCCTGTCACCTTTTTTCCCTCTTGGTGACTCACCTTATGTATCGCGCTGTGTATTGCATTTTCTTATCTTTACTCAGCGTTTTCATTCATCCTTGCCTTGGCCTCGTCGGTGCATCATGGAGTATGCGTGTGGTTTCCTGTTCAACCATACTCTGTGATCACCCCATTCTGTCTTATTATCCTCGTGGGGGGCCTTCCCTGGCCCCGGCTTTAACATTGACTGTGTGTGTTATTGTTTGAAGTAATGTGTTTCATTCCCACTTAACCGTACTTCATTATTACCCATTTGTCCTTGTCACCTCTGTTTCTTTAGGTGATCTTTTATATATTCAGTGCTGTGTGTTTTGTTTTCTTTAGTATCCATGCACAGCGTTTTTCATCATTTTTTGTCCTGACCTTTGTCTTGTTGGTGCATTATGGAGTAGTGTGTTTTGTTCCCCTTAACTATACTCTGTGATTGCTTTATTCATTCCTGCCACCTTTTTGGTGGGTTTTTGGTTTTCTTTTTTTTGCCCCGATCTATACGTTATTTGTATGCTGTCTGTAGTCATATTTGGTATTTTCCCTACCTGTGTCCTAACTCAGTTTTCTCCCTAACTGTGCTCTGGGTTAATCCTTTTCCCTGTGTTGTAGGGTATTGTATTTGGGGTTTTTTTTCTCTGCCCTGCTGCCCTACATTGGTCTATTGTTTTTTTTGTCCTTCCCTTTGCATCTTCCCCTCCGGTCCTGCCTCCCTTCCGCCCGCCCTAGGTGGGGAGGGGGGGGGGGGCTGGGATGTTCCTGGTCGTTCGGGAGCCCGACCGTGAGGGGGAGGCTCTGTCACCATGGGGTGAGACGCCGGCTCGGCGCTCAGCCCATGCTCCTTTTATCCCTGCCTCTCATTGGGCAGTGCCTCAGCTGGTTCCCAGCTGTCAGTGTCACGGGACGGCTGGGGCCAATTAATCCTCATCAGCTGGGGCGCTGTTAATGAGTATAAAGAGGAGCAGCTTCGATCATTCGGGGCTGCGACATAAGCACTGCTAGGCTGAAGCCCCTTCGTCTGGTGTCAGCCTCAACTCCCCTTGCAGCATTCCGGTGTTTGTATCCCGCTGTGAGTATGCACGTCTTGTTACCCCCATGTCCGGTACGAGCTACCTACCCCTGCGCTGTGCAGCCTGAGAATGTACGTCTGTATGAGTGTCTGTGCTCTCCTCATCCCTTATCCCTTACCCAGAATAAAACATCTCGACTCACTGGCTTGTCCCTGGCTCTGATTGCCCGGCTCCCTAGAGCCGGATATGACAGGAGAGGTCTCCAATATTCATCATAGGTATACCTCAACTATGAGAGACAAAATGAGAAAAAAAAAATCCAGAAAATCACATTGTCTGATTTTTAAAGAATTTATTTGCAAATTATGGTGGAAAATAAGTATTTGGTCAATAACAAACGTTCATCTCAATGCTTTGTTATATAGCCTTTGTTGGCAATGACAGAGGTCAAACGTTTTCTGTAAGTCTTCACAAGGTTTTCACACACTGTTGCTGATATTTTGGCCCATTCCTCCATGCAAATCTCCTTTAGAGCAGTGATGTTTTGGGGCTGTCGCTGGGCAACACAGACTTTCAACTCCCTCCAAAGATTTTCTATGGGGTTGAGATCTGGAGACTGGCTAGGCCACTCCAGGACCTTGAAATGCTTCTTACAAAGCCACTCCTTCGTTGCCCGGGTGGTGTGTTTCGGATCATTGTCATGCTGAAAGACCCAGCCACGTTTCATCTTCAATGCCCTTGCTGATGGAAGGAGGTTTCCACTCAAAATCTCACGATACATGGCCCCATTCTTTCCTTTACATGGATCAGTCGTCCTGGTCCCTTTGCAGAAAAACAGCCCCAAAGCATGATGTTTCCACACCCATGCTTCACAGTAGGTATGGTGCTCTTTGGATGCAACTCAGCATTCTTTCTCCTCCAAACACGACAAGTTGTGTTTTTACCAAAAAGTTCTATTTTGGTTTCATCTGACCATATGACATTCTCCCAGTCCTCTTCTGGATCATCCAAATGCTCTCTAGCAAACTTCAGACGGGCCTGGACATGTACTGGCTTAAGCAGGGGGATACGTTTGACACTGCAGGATTTGAGTCCCTGGCGGCGTAGTGTGTTACTGATGGTAGCCTTTGTTACTTTGGTCCCAGCTCTCTGCAGGTCATTCACTACGTCCCCCTGTGTGGTTCTGGGATTTTTGCTCACCGTTCTCGTGATCATTTTGACCCCACGGGGGTCTTGCGTGGAGCCCCAGATCGAGGGAGATTATCAGTGGTATTGTATGTCTTCCACTTTCTAATAATTGCTCCCACAGTTGATTTCTTCACACCAAGCTGCTTACCTATTGCAGATTCAGTCTTCCCAGCCTGGTGCAGGTCTACAATTTTGTTTCTGGTGTCCTTTGACAGCTCTTTGGTCTTGGCCATAGTGGAGTTTGGAGTCTGACTGTTTGAGGTTGTGGACAGGTGTCTTTTATACTGATAACGAGTTCAAACAGGTGCCATTAATACAGGTAACGAGTGGAGGACAGAGGAGCCTCTTAAAGAAGAAGTTAGAGGTCTGTGAGAGCCAGAAATCTTGCTTGTTTGTAGGTGACCAAATACTTGTCAAAGTCTTGTATTTCTTTTCTGATTCCACAGTTTCAGAAACGTTTTGTATAACAAGTTTTTCTTTTTACAAGCATTTTGCAGGCCCTTGATGATCCAAGGCTTATCTCTGTATTTAACTTTAGTTTCCTTTACCACTAGAGGGCAGTGTTTATTATATAGTTGTGATAAAATAGAGACAAATTCTCCATATGCTGTATCAATGTCGTCAACATAAACACCACTCCAGTCTTGTATTTTTAGATCATTTCTAAGATGGTTGATTGTGGTTTCTGTTACAAGTCGTTTAAAAACCTGATCTATTTCAACGTTCTGTGTTCCACCAGTGTGTGAAGAAACAAAAACAGGCAGATGGTCTGTCACATCATTGATAATAAGACCAGCAGTTACATTTCCCTCAGTGACATTTGTGAAAATGTTATCAATAAGCTTTGCTGAATGTGTTGTTATTCTAGTGGGGTATGTTATTGAAGGGTAAAAACCCATACAAAACATGGAATTTATGAATTCACTTATTTGGATTTGGTCATTTGGATTTAATAAGTCAATATTGAAGTCTCCACAAATAAATACCAGCTTCTTATTACCTACTGCACTGAAAAGCTCACAATTTTTCTTTGAAAATGTCAATATCAGTACCCGGTGCTCTATAAATGCAACTTATTATGATGTTTTTTTGTAGTTGTAATTAATTCCACAGTTACACACTCCATGATGTTTTCCATTTCAAAAGACATATTATCTACAACTTGGCTTTGGTAGCAGGACCTGATATATAAAGCAACACCACCACCCCTTTTTTTGACCTGCTTGTGGTATATAAATCATAGCCTCTCATTTGCACTGTATGAAGTTGGTCATTTTTTAGCCAAGTCTCAGAAATTGCAACAGCAGAAAGATTTGTGTTATATTGCAACAAACTGTCCTGGATTTTGGAAAAATTCATGTTGAGACTTTTACTATTAAAGTGTACTATTGACAATGATTGGTCAGAAATTGTATTTTTTAGTTGGTCTGAGCTAAAGTATTTACACTGATGTTTTATACTGTTGAAAAAGTGATTTTCAGCATCGGTTTCATATTCAACACTGTGTGGCTTATGCTCAGTATATATTCGTACCCTTTAAAAATGAGGTTGTTTCCTATAAAAGTTTGCATCTTAATTATTCCAGTCAATGGAAACAAATGCACAGTTTATATCTCTAAGTTGATAATGAAATGTCAATCATTTCTAGTTTTTCACCAGAAGTGGTTCTTGACCTACACATGAACCCATTACATTTTGGGGGTGATCCATGACTGCATACCTCCGCCAAGGCTCAATCTTCTTGCAGTGGTTTAGTAGGATTATGTAAAAACTACAGGATGGATTTGGCTCAAATTTTAACCAGAGATGGTCCTTGGCCTGCAGACAAACCCATTACATTTTGGAGCTGATCTGTGAGCGCATACCCCTACCAAGGCCCAATCTTGCAATGTATGGTGGGATGGGGGTGGGGAGATACAAACAGATGGATGGACAAAAGGAGGGAAGGAAGGAGCCTTGGTGGAGCTATGAACTCTCTGAGTGCTTTTCTAGTTATTAACTGGTATTGTTACATGTTCTGCCCTACTCTGTTAATTAACAGATTTAAGTTACAGCACAGGATTTTTGACTAAGTGGAAAACTGGCTTATACTCACCCTACTGGTGAAATGTGGTATTTATCACTTTATCAACCCAGCAAACATCATAAATGAATTCAGAGCTCTGCAATATTATAGAGGGATTGCGCCTGACGTCAGTGGTCATGTGCCACATAGTTTTTCTGCCATTTTGGATGGCAAATAGCGTGGATCCTGTGTTGAGAATAATAATTCCACTAGCACATACTCAGTCCGACTCGCCACGATGTTGTTCGTTATCCATTACTACTGAACACCACCTTAAGTGAGTGAGATCTTTACAGCAAGGCAGCCCAACACTCCCATGACATCGTTTGTATGTGACAAAAAAAGCACAAGATGGATATGGGATATGCGAGCCTGCTGCTCGCTGGCTTTTTGTCAGAGTAAAGGCAAAAAAGGAGAGCCAGAGAAGGCTACAGGCGGCGAGATGAAATACTGGAAAAGTACTGGAGAGTTCAGGAAGCCATGGAGCAGTGGAAGACGTGAGGATACGAACTAGATAACATATGAAGGTAAGCTAATGATTGCTAATACTAGTTAGCACTAATAAGTCCCCCATACTACATTGTAATCACAGCAAATTGTCACTGTTAGGTACTAAATTATGTATGCTGTGTGTGTTAGCTAGCTCATTGTCTGCATACAGGAGACAACAGTGTTGTTTGTTCAAAGTGAGCTTTCCACCACTGGGATAAATAACGGCAAAGATGCATAATATCACATCACTCACCATCCTCTATCACTGTTTTCAACAATGATGATGCCATGGTCAGGTCTACGCCACTCTGCCTCCTGTTTGCCTCCACCGTGGCCGCGAATTCATTTCGGGTCACTCCGTCCAGTTCCCTCTGGATTTCTTTAATCAGCTACCAAGCACAGAAAAGTCTGCACCTTGTTGGTGGACCACGGTGTTGATTTGTGTGTTGCCATTTATCTCGTTGATTACAGTCACTCACGCTTGCTGTTGGTGATTTGACTGTTCATTGCTGTCCAAAATGGCACAGTAAACAAAAGACACGTGACTTGTGTGACGTCAGTGCAACCCCTCTATAAGATAAGATAAGATAAGATAAGATAAGCCTTTATTAGTCCCACAATGGGGAAATTCCAGGATTGCAACAACACAGGGATAGCAACACTCAGAGCAGTAATTAAGAAGATACGAAAAATATAAATAAGAGCAGTGGATATACATACGTACACATAAATATATAAATATATATACAAAGTGCGGAGCATTGTAGCAAGATGGAATAAACAGCATAACCGTATACTTAGTTATCCTACATAGTATGAATATGTACCCATACATATTGTCACCCTCCGTAGCGACTGATATTATCCTAGTTGTATACTGGAAGGGACCATTTGTGTAAGTCTGTTGCATCTTTTGCATTCAATACTACTAGGTCGTCACGTTTTTTTTTTTGCTATCTCTGCGAGCAGCCCTGCTTAGGTTATACAGTCTGACAGCCGTAGGTAGGAAGGACCTGTGAAACTTCTCGGTTGCGCGCCTAGGATGATGTAGTCTGCTGCTAAATGAGCTCCTCAGTGCGTTCAGTATGTCCTGCATAGGGTGGGACTTGGACTCCAGCAGAGATGACTGTTTATAATATTTGGCATGACAGCAAAAGAGAAGTTTTTTTTATACTCTAATTATATTTTTAGGTACTTCTGGAATATTTGAAAGTAGAAAATACTGCCTATTCTACCTTTATAAACTCCAGAATTGCATAATTCACTTAATGTGCAGATACAGTGTACTCAGGATGTCATTCCAAGGGTCAGCGTGACGGGATGTCTAGAAAACTGTATCCTTGTGGACCTGAGAAATCAGCTTTTAAATCCAATAATCTCTACAGACATTAGAGAAGGAATTGGAAATTGTACAACTCCAAAAATGACCTTCTCTGTAGAAACACTTGCTGGTGCCCCTTAGACAGAGACGATTTTCCTCCAAGGGCTCTGTCCAGTGGCAGAAGACAGGAGGGCAGTAATTGTGCTCTCTCACCTGTGAATAGGTGTGACTAGGGGGGCAGCTTAAAAACAGCACGAGAGCTCTGTCAAACGTCCGCATACATGCAGACGAAAGGTTAAATCAGAAGCATTTCCCACACCATCATGTCCTCTGAAATCTGTTAAGCGTTTAGTGGGTGGATGGCATGGGGTTTCTTTTTTTGACGCATTTAGGCATGAGTCAATTTTCACGCTTCAGAAGGCCAGGAACAAAAAGAAAAAGTGACCCATGGGGTTGAATGAGATCAACTTCTTCTCAGTGATACTAATGCCCCAGAATAAGTTGTCAGACCTGCCAAGTTTGGCATTTACAAAGAATGCATGTAAGCTCAGTGACAGTGTTGCTGTGGTGATAACCTTCAATGGCTTTTTCTATCACCAACTAAATTTGAATACATTCAAATCAAAGACTTTTTCATTATGCAGCTATGTACATGACAAGTAGGTGACCTTTTGGCAGCATTAGTGTTGTTTAGTTAGATGACATTGACCTTTACTGGTTGCAGAAAAGATAGCTATTGTTTGCATGGGTGCTGATGGTGGCAGAAAGACCATGTTCATGTGTTTAATGTTCAGTACTGAGATTTAATAAATCTTTTCATAAAGGGCCAAAGGGTAAAGCTATTATTACTAGTCACCAATTCAGCAACACCCAATTAAGAAAAAATATCTGAATTGATGTTTAAATTTTATTTTTTTTGTGTGTCATTCCACAAAAAAAATCCTACTTCTTCTTTCAGCTGTTCCTATTTGGGCTCGCCACAGTGGCTCATGGGTTCACATGTTGATTTTCCAAGGATTTTACACCATGGTGCCCTTCCTGATGCAACCCTCCCAATTTACCCAGGCTTGGAGCCAGCACTAGGCGTACGCTGGCTTGTGCTCCCCCCATGGCTGGGCAACCAACGTTCCTTTCCTCACTCTATTATGCTAGAGGACACCAAGCTAGAAGATGGAAAGTATCATTTTTAGGTCTTTGGTATGACTCGGCTGGGACTATGACCCACAGCCTCCTAGCTGTGGGGCAGATGATTTACCACTAGGATAGCCATTCCAGTCCTTAAAAAACACTACGTACTGCCTACTTGTAATACTACCAAAGTCCTACGTATTTTTAGTTCAACAGGCACCCTTTCTCATACAGGGACACCCTGGTTTACAGTACATTTGGAAAGTATTCACAGCGTTTCACTTTTTCCACATTTTGTTATGTTACAGCCTTATTCCAAAATGGATTAAATTCATTTTTCGTCAAAATTCTACACACAATACCCCATAATGACAATATGAAAAAAGTTTTCTTTTAGAATTTTTCAAATTTATTAAAATAAAAAAAAAACTAAGAAATCACATGTACATACAGTAACTATTCACAGCCTTTGCTCAATACTTTGTTAATGCCCCTTTGGCAGCAATTACAGCCTCAAGTCTTTTTGAATATGATGCTACAAGCTTGGAACACTTATCTTTGGGCAGTTTGGCCCATTTCCCTTTGCAGCACCTCTCAAGCTCCACCAGTTTGGATGGGAAGTGTTGGTGCACAGCCATTTTCAGATGTCTCCTGAGATGTTCAATTGGATTCAAGTCTGGGCTCTGGCTGGGCCACTCAAGGACATTCACAGAGTTGTCCTGAAGCCACTCCTTTGATATCTTGGCTGTGTGCTTCGGGTCATTGTCCTGCTGAAAGATGAACCGTCGCCCCAGTCTGAGATCAAGAGTGCTCTGGAGCGGGTTTTCATCCAGGATTTCTCTGTACATTGCTGCATTCATCTTTCCCTCTATCCTGACTAGTGTCCCAGTTCCTGCCCTGAAAAACATCCCCACAGCATAATGCTACCACCACCATGCTTCACTGTAGGGATGGTATTGGCCTGGTGATGAGCAGTGCCTGGTTTCCTCCAAACATGACGCCTGGCATTCACGCCAAAAAGTTCAATCTTTGTCTCATCAGACCAGAGAAGTTTGTTTCTCATGGTCTGAGAGTCCTTCAGGTGCCTTTTTGCAAACTCCAAGCGGGCTGCCATGTGCCTTTTACTAAGGAGTGTCTTCCCTCTGGGCACTCTACCATACAAGCCTGATTGGTGGATTGCTGCAGAGATGGTTGTCCTTCTGGAAGGTTCTCCTCTCTCCACAGAGGAACACTGGCGCTTTGACAGAATAACCATCGGGTTCTTGGTCACCTCCCTGACTAAGGCCCTTCTCCCCCAGTTGCTCAGTTTAGACGACCGGCCAGCTCTAGGAAGAGTCCTGGTGGTTCCGAACTTCTTCCATTTATGGATGATGGAGGCCACTGTGCTCATTGGGACCTTCAAAGCAGCAGAAATTTTTCTGTACCCTTCCCCAGATTTGTGTCTCGAGACAATCCTGTCTCGGAGGTCTACAGACAATTCCTTTGACTTCATGCTTGGTTTGTGCTCTGACATGCACTGTCAACTGTGGGACTTTATATAGACAGGTGTGTGCCTTTCCAAATCATGTCCAATCAACTGAATTTACCATAGGTGGACTCCAGTTAAGCTGTAGAAACATCTCAGGGATGACCAGTGGAAACAGGATGCACCTGAGCTCAGTTTTGAGCTTCATGGCAAAGGCTGTGAATACTTATGTACATGTGATTTCTTAGTTTTTTTATTTTTAATACATTTGCAAAAATAAAAAAAAAAAAGATTTTTTTTTTTTCACATTGTCATTATGGAGTATTGTGTGTAGAAGTTTGAGGAAATAAATGAATTTAATCCATTTTGCAATAAGGTTGCAACATAACAAAATGTGGGAAAAGTGAAGCGCTGTGAATACTTTACGGATACACTATAAATCCGTTGGAAATAATAAAACAACTTTAAAACTACAGTACAACAAACACAACATAGAGAAGATGCAATCAGGATAAATCAAGTGCATGCATTCATGATGATCTGACCATTGTAATAGACTTGAAATTGTTAGAATACATTATTTCAGCTAATTTTCAGCTAACTTAATTGTCTAGTGGTTGTTTCACCTGTTTGGAATGAAGTAAATTAAAGCAATTTTGCCATTTTAAGATCTGGTTAAAAAGTAGTGTGACGCCCATTTAGTTTGACTACGATTTATTTTTGCAAAGAAGTTCTAGTTTTGAATTTAAGGACTTGCTAAATTCCTCTGTATGATTTTTAAATCAGCATTTGTCTTTCTGCCCCCCCCCTTCCCCCCAATAAAAAAACAAGTTCTTTTGAACACTTTTCCAATGAACGTCTTCGGTGTTCCATTTATTCTTTGATGTTCTCTCTATTCCTATTTTAGTGTGCACAGCTTTTTTTGGAATCTCGCATACTCTATATATAATTCAAGACAATTTCTGTGTGTCTGTCATGACCATATGTAGCAATATTTAATTATAGGGGTGGTAATTTACGAGGATTATTTAACTGAGTTAGAAGTGGGTGTGTGGAAGGATGTTTGATTCTTTCACAAACACAAATTCTGTGTCATGGTTGGAGCGCCGATCTCGTCCGCGCTCGGGCCATGCACTATTTTCTCCTTTCTGACGTGTATGCCCCTTTTGGCCCTCCGAGCCTTTATTGTGACAGCTCTCGGAGGGGCTTCTGGCTGTCAGAGTGGACAGCTGAGCCGCATTTCGCCTCATCAGCTGCTCTCTACTTAAGAGGGCAGCTGAGAACGAAAGGTGTGGCAGTCTCGTCAGATTTTCCCTGTCTGACAGCGTCGAGTGTTCCTCACCGTGTTTCCCTGGTCAGACGCTAACTACTTTCCATCCTTGATAGTAAGTGTTTTCATTACGAATCTGTTCCTCCTCATCATTGTTTGAGTATTCATTGCAGTGTGTTTTAGCCCCCCGTGGCTTGTTATTTTGTTCCTTTTCTGTTCTGTAAATAAACTCTGCAAACTCACTGGTGATTTGTGGCGTCTTATGATGGCTCGTGAGGGCCATCCATGACATTATGAGAGGAATACTCTAATCAGAATGGGGCACCAATCCAATTTTGGATGATTTATTAATGATTAATCCTTATATTTTATCAATCAATCAATCAATCAATCAATCAGTCAGTCTCAAACAATTCATGAGTTCTTTGATGCAGTGACTTAGAAAAGCGTATATGCAAAAGAAATCAAGTACAATTTCTCTTGTTTACAGTTTTATTAATGAAACTAATTCAGCTTGCATGATATTGCATTCAAATGATTTGTAAGCAAGTTCAAATTACCAACAGGTGTTAGAAATCACATTCATTTATAGCTGATTATAGAGCAACGGTGTAAGCACAATTGTGGAACCATGAGAAACCAGATTTTGAATTTCTACTGTAATGCGATGGAAGGCTGAGATAACTAACAAAATCATACATAAAATTGAACGCAGTTTTATGGGGAAAAATTACATAAGCTGATTATCTGAAAAAGGAAACTTCTGAATTATCTACAAAATGAACGGAGGTTACTGAAAAGAGAATATGAATTTTCTTTCAGTTTATAGCTTGTCCTATGGGTGGTGGACTAATTATACCATGAAATATTGGTTATGCTCAATTATAATTTTGGTATTTGGACATCACGTTTATACCCAGCAAATAGGAAAGTGGGAGTCTCACTTATAAACAGCTGTAGCTCCAGGTATTCAGCGGTGGTCGGCGCCAGCCAGTGGTTTTGTTTGGGGAAGGCTCAGCAGCTCTTCCCAGACAGCGTTCGGAACACAGGACTTAACCGGGGGGGGGGGGGGGCTCGCGAGAGTGTAGCCGGTGGAGTTAGCGGCTAAGCCCCAGGGCAGGCGTGACGTCTTTTGGCAACCAGTCTGACAATTAAGGATGTCCACAGCACACAGGACAACCCAAAGGCTGAAGGAAAACTGTATTTAGGCAGTTTCACCCAGAAGGTCTGAGTTCTTCTCCGTGGGAAAACAGAAAAGTCCAAAATCTCTATTAATCCACTTTAAAGGCAGGAAAAATCAAAAAGTCCAAGAAAAAAACGTTCAATAGGATAAGCACAGCTTCTGAGGTGAAGAAGAAAAGGCTTTTTGGAAGTCAGACTTCCACAGAGAAGGTGAGCTTACTTAAAAAGAATGGTTTCTCCTCAGTTGCAAGAAAAACAGGCAAAAGCTTAAAAAGACGATTTAAGAAAACTAGCACAGGACTTAAAAAGATTCAGACACACAAAGACAAAAGCAACTAACAGAACTGACAGAAATGAACAGACTCATAGAACTTGAACAGACTGACTGCCAGGACGGTTTTGTCTGCATTTAACTGAAGCATGCTCCTGAGTCATAAACATATGACTGGCAGCAAGACTGACCAATTGTCTTCCATAAAGAGGAGTTTGAATGGGCTTTTTGGTCCAATGAGGGAACAGTTCTTTGACTGTGAACAGCCAATCAAATGCAAGGGCGTTATCCAACAGAGAGGCAGCCTGGTGATTGGTTGTTGCAAGTTAGCTGACTCACACAAGTTTCAGAAAACATTCATTCAGTTCCTATGAAATTAATTTTATATACTTAACATGAAATCTAAGCTAAATTAAGTGACTCAAGTCTAATATTTAGTGAACATGCATTTATACGGGTACTAATAAATTTAATATTCGTGTAAAAACATTCCTAAGACATGCAATCACATTTAAATCAAGGATTAATGAATTGTTGCAAATCATTATTGTCCATCACAGATGAGATTTTCTTCACAGTGTCCTTATAATTTTATCCTGAGGAATGAACTGAAAAAGTGTTAATATTCAGTCAGAAATAAAGTTCCAGATTGCACAAGTAATGAAACATATTCCGTAGATGTCCACTAGGAGGTACTGTTGAGCTGTAGATAATTTTTAGGTCTTGGTATATGAAGAGTGGGCAGCCTACAGAGTTTTATGGGGCTTCTGGGATATGTCCCCAAAAGGGAGTCAACCATATACCTTAGCTACCTACAGCTTAAGGAGTAAACTTTGGGAAGTTTATGACTTTTAAGAGTATCAGTTCCTGGTATGAACGGATGCTATCAGTATGAACCGTCTGATTGGAGGGAACTCCAGAAGTTTTATGGTGCACTTAATCCTTTAAAAGCAATTCTTATCATACCCCTCTCCATGGGATGTGTTTTTACCAGCGGTCCTTAGAGGAAGGAAAACAACAATTCTTGACCAGACCTTGAGTGAGAGTTTCTTTAAGATGAAGAGTGATTTTCCTGAATTAGCCTGAGGAGAAGCTGATGCTACACCATAGGACTTGCTAAAAGATCATAGGATCGCCTATAATGTGCCTATGATGTGCCTATGATGTCTAACTAACTAACTAACTAACCTGCACTTATATAGCGCTTTTCTAGTCACAAAGACCACTCAAAGCGCTTTCATTAATACTAACCCATCTACATACTATACTACTAACACTAACCCATCTAATACTAACCTAGTACTACTAATACTAACCCATCTAAGACATCTACATGATGTCTATATAATGTCATATAGACACCATAGTATAGAGTGATTCAAGAAAATCTGTGTGGGTTCAAAGGCAGGCATCACTCTTGATCATAGGACTCACTATGACATCATCAAAGATAAAATGCAGGCATCACTCACGATCATAGGACTTGCTATACCATCATCAAAGATCATAGGACTCACTATGACATCATCAAAGATCAAAGGCAGTCATCACTCGCGATCATAGGACTCGATATGACATCATCAAAGATCACAGGATTCGCTATGACGCCATCAAAGATCAAAGGCAGGCATCACTGAACGAGTGCTGATGTGCTTGCTTACACTCTTGCTTACACCAGCTTTCTACGGGCATGCAGAAATACTTGCTTATACTTGGTTTCTACGGGCATGCACAGGTATGCACGGGCATGCACAGGTACTGTATGCACTAGTATTCTTTAATTCACATACTGTAACAAAGTTTTACTGAAAGAGACTGACAATACACTTGGATTGGCTTTATCTGTTTAAATTGTCAGAAGTGGAGTCAGTTGGATTCTGGTTTAGATTTACTGATCACATATAGTAATTCTCCCTCAAACACTGGATTTAAAGTTTGATTATCTCAGTTTATTTTTTCATGAATGATTTGCCCAAATATAACATTGGAACTGTTTACATCTACAGTGCTGTGAAAAACTATTTGCCCCCTTCCTGTTTTCTTATATTTTTGCATATTTGTCACATTTAAATGTCTCAGGCCATCAAATTAAACGTGCATTTTGTATTCACTCAGGTTATCTTAGTCTATTATTAAAAACTGATGTCAAACATTTAAGTGTAACAAATGTCCAAAAACATAAAAAATCAGGAAGTTGTACAAAGTTACTTGTAGGGATGCATTCCCAAAGACTTTTTTGTGGCAGTCTTGAACTTGCCTCTGCTTTCTGACTCACTGCACTTTGATGATTGGCTTCCTCCCTGTATGACCAAATTACAAAGCGCCTCCTGGCATGTCTTTGAGGCTGATGATCTCTCATACACCCACAACCTTATCTCTCTGCCCTCTGAGATCCAGTCTGGTCCGGAGTGCCACTGTGCCAGTGTAGGCACAAACGTCTCAACATGAATGTAGCCTAAACTGTCAGAAGGCAAGTCTTTTGCAGACTTCAATCTGTACCTCTATAGCAGATTATTTGATAAACTGGTGCCTACCTGTGCATGTCCATGCATACCTGTGCATGCCCGTAGAAACCAAGCATAAGCAAGTATTTCTGCATGCCCGTAGAAAGCAGGTGTAAGCAAGCACGTCAGCACTCGTTCAGTGATGCCTGCCTTTGATCTTTGATGGTGTCATAGTGAGTCCTATGATTGTGAATGATACCTGCCTTTGATCTTTGATGGTTTCATAGCGGGTCCTATGATCGTGAGTGATAACTGCCTTTGATCTTTGATGATGTCATAGTGAATCCTATGATCTTTGATGATGGCATAGCGAGTCCTATGATGCCTGCATTTGATCTTTGATGATGTCATAGCAAGTCCTATGATTGTGAAAGATGCCTGCCTTTGATCTTTGATGTCCTATGATCATGAGTGAGCACGAGTGATGCCTGCCTTTGATCTTTGATGATGTCATAGTGAGTCCTATGATTGTGAGTGATGCCTGCCTTTGATCACACACAGACACCCACACATATGAAAAAAAATTATCCATTAGTAAAGAAAAAGCTTAAACAGAAATTTGTTGACAAGCCATGGTTAACCAAAGGATTACAAAAAGCGTGTAAAAAGAAAGATTCATTATATAAAACTTTTCTAAAGAAAAGGACAAAAGAAGCAGAGCAGCGGTATAAAACATACAAAAATAAGTTAATATATATAATGAGATGTAGTAAAAGAGACTATTACAGTAAAGAACTGGAGAAAAACAGAGAGATAACAGAGATAACATTAAAAATACATGGACAATACTTAACAATATTCTTGGAAATAAAAACAGAAATGCAAGCTACCCAACCAATCTTTCAAAAAAATACTCGACTTCAAGTGTGAATGCAGTCTCACCTGCAGATGAATTTAATAAATTTTTTGTTAACATTGGTCCTAATTTGGATCGAGAAATACCCATTACGGCATCTACAGGTGATATAATAAGTAAAAACATTGCTATAAAAGACTCCATCTTCATAAAGAACACAGACGAGAGAGAGGTCATTGAAATTGTTAAATCGTTTAAAAGTAAAACATCTCTGGATTGTGATGGTATTGACATTAGGGGGGTAGCACTATCCTGGTTATGTACAGACGTGGACAAAATTGTTGGTACCCCTCTGTTAATGAAAGAAAATCCCACAATGGTCACAGAAATAACTTGAATCTGACAAAAGTGGTAATAAATAAAAATTGTATGAAAATTAACCAATGCAAATCAGACAATGCTTTTGAATTGTGGTTCAACAGAATTATTTTAAAAAACAAACTCATGAAACAGGCCTGGACAAAAATGATGGTACCCCTAGAAAAGATTGAAAATAATGTGACCACAGGGACATGTTCAACCAAGATGTGTCCTCTAATTAACATCACAGGTGTCTACAAACTTGTAATCAGTCAGTCAGCCTATTTAAAGGGTGACAAGTAGTCACTGTGTTGTTTGTTGACATGGTGTGTACCACACTAAACATGGACCAGAGGAAGCAAAGGAGAGAGTTGTCTCAGGAGATTAGAAAGAAAATTATAGACAAGCATGTTAAAGGTAAAGGCTATAAGACCATCTCCAAGCAGCTTGATTTTCCTGTGACTACAGTTGCACATATTCAGAAATTTAAGATCCACGGGACTGTAGCCAACCTCCCTGGACGTGGCCGCAGGAGGAGACGGATAATACGAATGGTAACAAAAGAGCCCAGAACAACCTCTAAACACATTCACGGTGAACTCCAAGGCCAAGGTACATCAGTGTCAGATCGCACCATCCATCGTTGTTTGAGCCAAAGTGGACTTCATGGGAGACGACCAAGGAGGACACCACTGCTGAAAACAAATCATAAAAAGGCCAGACTGGAATATGCCAAACTGCATGTTGACAAGCCATAAAGCTTCTGGGAGAATGTCCTATGGACAGACGAGACGAAACTGGAACTTTTTGGCAAGGTACATCAGCTCTATGTTTACAGACGCAAAAATGAAGCATACCAAGAAAAGAACACTGTCCCTACTGTGAAACATGGAGGAGGTTCTGTTATGTTCTGGGGCTGCTTTGCTGCATCTGGCACAGGGTGTCTTGAATCTGTGCAGGGTACAATGAAATCTCAAGACTATCAAGGTATTCTAGAGAGAAATGTGCTGCCCAGTGTCAGACAGCTTGGTCTCAGTAGCAGGTCATGGGTCTTGCAGAAGGATAATGACCCAAAACACACAGCTAAAAACACCCAAGAATGGCTAAGAGCGAAACATTGGACTATTCTAAAGTGGCCTTTTATGAGCCCCGATCTAAATCCTATTGAACATCTGTGGAAGGAGCTGAAACACGCCTTCTGGAGAAGGCACCCTTCAAACATGAGACAACTGGAGCAGTTTGCTCATGAGGAGTGGGCCAAAATACCTGCTGAGAGGTGCAGAATCCTCACTGACAGTTACAGAAATCGTTTGATTGCAGCGATTGCCTCAAAAGTTTGTGCAACAAAATATTAAGTTAAGGGTACCATCATTTTTGTCCAGGCCCGTTTCATGAGTTTGTTTTTTAAAATAATTCTGTTGAACCACAATTCAAAAGCATTGTCTGATTTTCATTGGTCAATTTTCATAGAATTTTTATTGATTACCACTTTTGTCAGATTCAAATTATTTCTGTGACCATTGTGGGTTTTTCTTTCATTAACAGAAGGGTACCAACAATTTTGTCCACGTCTGTAGTTACTTAAAGAACAGATATCGGTATGTATGTGTTGGTAGCAAAAACTCACAGTTACTGAAGGTTATTTGTGGAGTCCCACAGGGTTCAGTTTTGGGGCCATTGCTATTCAATATGTATATAAATGACATATGTAAAGTTTCGGAAAAAATTGATTTAATATTGTTTGCAGATGACACTAATTTATTATGTAGTGGAAGCAATTTGGAACAATTGTTGGATACACTCGGAAAGGAATTAGGAAAGCTTAAACTGTGGTTTGATTCAAACAAATTAATGCTCAATTTAAGAAAGACAAAATTTATAATTTTTAACAATCATCACAACAATTCAGTATTCTAAACTCAGTGTAAATGGTGTAGAGATTGAAATGGTATCTGAAATGTTACTGCATTTAAACACGGATAATGCAGCATCTGTGACTGAGTCTATGCCACAACTGCCGGACTTTATTTTAAGAGACTTTCATGGACACAGCGATGAAAAGAGAGACAAGAGGAGGAAACGCGGAAAGCGTGGAGGCGTGAAATTAAGCCTGAGGAGACGTCAGTTTAACAGCATTCCTCTTCCTTCCATGATTTTGGAGAACGTACAATCCCTGAGAAATAAAGTGGATGAAATTCAAGGGAATGTATGCTACCAGAAGGACTTCAAGAACTGCTGTGTCATGGCTTACACGGAGACGTGGCTTACGGCGCAAGACCCGGATGCGGACCTGTGGATTGATGGCTTTGGAGCCCCACTTCGCTCAGATCGGCAGGAAGAGGTAACGGGGAAACGTCAGGGGGGCAGCGTATGTTTATATATTAATAAACAGTACTGCACATCTGTCACGGTCAGAGAGCGCATCTGTACACCCGATGTGGAGCTTCTGTCCGTATCGCTACACCCCTTTTATCTGCCCCGCGAGTTCCCCCAACTTTTCATAACGACTGTGTACATTCACCCGAGAGCGGATGCTGACTCCGCCTCCACCACCGTCTTTGATGTGGTCCAGTGGCTGCAGTCAATTTCCCCAGAGGCTCCAAACTTTATTCTTGGGGATTTTAACCATGTTTCTTTAAAGAAAACACTTAAAAACTTTTATCAGTATGTCTCCTGCCTGACCTGTGCTATGGATCCATTGAGAGGGCCTATAAATCACTTCCCCTTCCTCCTTTAGGATCCTCAGATCACAACTGTGTACATTTGCTGCCCACATATAAAACTGCTCTCAGAAGAGGCAAGGTGAAGACCAGAGACATAGATGTGTGGACAGAGGATTCAGTGCACTGCCTCCAGGAATGCTTTAACTGTACGGACTGGGAGGTGTTCACACTGTCCTGCGGGGATGATTTGGACTCTTTGGTAGACGTCACATGCTCATACATGGCTTTCTTTAAAAATATGATCGTTCCACGTAAACGTGTCAAAATATATCCCAACAACAAACCATGGGTTACAAAATCAGTTAAATCCTGCTTACAGAGGAAAGCACTTGCCTTTAAACAGGGGTCTGTTTCTGAGCTACAGGTTGCCACAAAAGAGCTGAAGTCCAAAATTTTAAGAGCAAAACAGAATTATAAATCAGAATTGGAAAGCAAGATGGCAACAAAGAAACTTGGTTCAGCCTGGGCCAGTATGAAAACTATTGCAGGCCTTCAGAGCACAGAGCGCAGTAATCGTGTGTTTTTAGATGGTTTTAATTCAGACACAGAGCTGGCTAATGCTCTTAATTGTTTTTATGGTTGTTTTGATTCCTCTGATTTTAGCACAGAAACCCAAGATTTGAAACAGAAACTCAAAGACAATCAGTACTTTAATATTGAGGTGCAGTATATTAAAAGGGAGTTCTGCGCTGTAAAAGTGAACAAAAATCAGGGCCCTGATAATATATGTGGGCGATTGGTAAGGTCCTGTGCACATGAACTGAGTCCTGTATTTCATTACATTTTCAATAAGTCCTTACAGACACAACATGTGCCTAAGATCTGGAAAGATGCCGTGGTTGTTCCCGTTCCAAAATCCAGTTGTCCTAAAACGGTAAATGACTTTAAACCAGTTGCTTTGACTTCAATTTTAATGAAAATTTTTGAAAATCTGGTCAGATTTGAGGTCCTAAAGCAGACTGAACATGCATTGGATCCTTTGCAGTTTGCCTATAGGCCTCACAGAGGAGTGGAGGACGCCAGCGTCACTCTGTTTAACATGCTTTTTAAACATCTGGATTTTAATGGGACACACGCCAGGCTTTTATTTGTGGACTTTTCCTCCGCCTTTAATACAATCCAACCTCATATTTTAGTTGAAAGGCTCCTGCAACAATTAGATTTGAGCAATAATCTGGTGGGTTGGATTTTGGATTTCTTAACCAACAGGACACAGAGAGTAAGGGTCAATGGTACATTGTCTGAGCAAAAGTGCTTTTCTACTGGCTCTCCTCAGGGGTGTGTGTTGTCACCACTACTCTTCATCCTGTACACAAACATGTGTCGGAGCAGACATGACAACAGACACATTATAAAGTATGCTGATGATTCAGTTATTGTCAGTCTCCTCCAGGATGGTGAGAGTGGCCACGGCCCAGTAGTTGATGATTTTGTTCACTGGTGTGAGGATTCCTACCCGCAGCTGAATACGACAAAAACTAAAGGCATGATTATTGACTTTAGGAGGAAAACTCCCAGGCACAAAGTCACCGTACTAAAAGGCCAGACCACTGAATTTGTACAACCCTACAAATATCTCAAATATCTTATGTTCCTTACCCCCAAGTACGTACCGCTCATCATCCGGGTGAAGCCATCAGTGAGGACCATCAAAGTGTGGCCAGAGGGGGTTGACTCTGTACTCCAGGAAAAGTTTAGGAACACAGACTGGAGTATGTTCACCTCTCAGGCTACCTGTGGCTCCCACATAAACATCGACTCTTACACCCACTCAGTCCTGGACCATATCAACACCACTATTGACAGTGTCACCACGGAAAGACAGATCACCACGTACCCAAATCAGAAGCCGTGGATGAACAGAGAAGTGCGGCTTCTGCTAAAGGCACGTAACAATGCCTTTAGATCTGGTGACGCACAGGCCTACAGTTCATCCAGGGCAGATCTGAAGAGGGGCATCAAGAGGCCAAGCACAGCTACAAGCTGAAGGTGGAGGAACATTTTGGGGACTCTGACCCCCGACACATGTGGCAGGGCATTCAAGCTATCTCTGATTATAAGCCCAGCAACTCCATACCTATAGCCATGACTGTGTCCTTTCTCAATGAGCTAAATGACTTCTATGCTCGTTTTGACAAGGACAATAATGAAAAGAACATCAATTTCCCACCCTCTGACGACCTCCACCACCTCACACTCACCCACACCGACGCTCGTAACGCACTGAGTCATGTCAACGTACGTAAGGCTGCTGGCCCTGACGGCATTCCTGGGCGTGTGCTGAGGGCATGCACTGAGCAGCTGGCAGGGGTCTTCACAGACATCTTCAACCTGTCCCTGGCCCAGGCCGTGGTACCAACGTGCTTCAAGACCACTTCTATAGTACCAGTGCTGAAACATTCAACACCATCGTGCCTAAATGACTATCGCCCTGTGGCACTGACGCCCATAGTCATGAAGTGCTTTGAGCAACTGGTCTTGGCACAGCTCAAAAAATGCCTGCCCCCTACACTGGACCCTCACCAGTTTGCCTACCGGAGCAACAGGAGTACAGAGGATGCGGTTTCTACAGCGCTGCACTATGTACTCTCACACCTGGATGACAAGAACACCTACGCAAGAATGCTGTTTGTTGACTTCAGCTCAGCTTTCAACACAGTTATCCCCTCCAAGTTGATCACTAAACTTGGGGACCTGGGAATTAGTACCTCCACCTGCAACTGGATCATGGATTTTCTGACCAACAGACCCCAGCATGTTAGGTCAGGCCCCAACCGTTCTTCCGTCATCACACTCAACACTGGTGTACCACAGGGCTGTGTGCTCAGCTCATTCCTCTACTCCCTCTTCACCCATGACTGCAGGCCTATGTATGGATCCAATTCCATCATAAAGTTCGCAGATGACACCATGGTGATCGGACTCATCAGGGACAACGATGAGTCAGATTACAGGGCAGAGGTTGAGCACTTGGCTACTTGGTGCGCTGACAATAACCTGCTCCTTAACACCAGCAAAACCAAGGAGCTCATAGTGGACTACAGGAAGGAGAGGGGACAGACACATGACCCCATCCATATCAATGGCATAGCTGTTGAACTTGTCCCCAGCTTCAAATTCCTGGGGACCCACATCTCGGAGGACCTGTCCTGGTCAGTTAACACCACCAGCCTGATCAAGAAGGCCCATCAGCGCCTCTTCTTCTTGAGGACACTGAAGAAGAACCATCTGTCAACTGACATCCTGGGCAACTTCTACCGCTGCGTGATAGAGAGCACCCTGACCAACTGTGTCACAGTCTGGTATAGGAGCTGCTCTGTCGCTGACCGTAAGGCGCTGCAGCGGGGGGTGAAAACCACCCAACGCATCACCACTTCCAGTTATAGAGGACGTCTATAGGAAAAGATGTCTGCGCCGGGCACGCAGCATTCTTAGGGACTCCAACCATCCTGCTACCATCCTACCGATGATCGTGTCGGACACACATTTCTTGAATTATATATTGAGTGATATATTGAGTGATAAATAAGACATCCCAGCAGGAATTAAAACAGGGCTGCAAAGGATTTTCAGTGCTTATCCTTATACATCCTCCATCAGAGTAGTAGTAGATTAGTTAGTGCAATGTTTCTCAGGCCGGCTCCACACTATCAGTTGATGCAGCCATAAATTTGAAACTGATAGACAAGCAAAAGTCAAAGCACAGCTGAAGAGATGTAAAGTTTCGCACATGCCTCACCAAAACCTATCAAAACAGTCAATTCTCTTAAAAAAAAACACAGCCTTTATCTCATTTTTCTCTCCCAGAAATGTTTTTGACTTTTCCAGGTAGTAAATCATATACGTCAAGATTTGACAAAGCCAACCCTTCTTGAGACCCACTCACTGCTCTATTATTGGCCGCTTAGCTGTCTGTCAAGTAGATGGAAGGGGTGCCAAAGGTAGCCTATTAGCCCCTGAGCTATTAGCCCCCAGCTACACTGGAACCAGAAGGCTCACACCAAGTGTGTCTTATTTTCTTCAGATCTTAGTCACTCCAATAGCCATCCCTGTTTCCACCTGGTTCTCCAGTCCACAGTTGACAATATGCCTCGTGTCACTCCAGCCCATCTACCAATAATTTTGTTGTGATTCCATAGCAAATCACTAGCAACCAACCCAAGGCTGCATGCTCTCATGGCCAGCTCCGTGCGACTCCGTTCCGCTCTCGTGGGCAGCATAAGGGAGTCGGCTCGTGACGGGGTATCCCCCAGCTGGCCGTGGTAGCAGAGCAGCATCCCACAGAGCGAGACACTACCCTTTCAGATCCGGTGGCTTGGCAAGCTTCACCTCGGCTCTGCCAGCAGCCTCGGGGCCCAGGCCAGGTCGGTTGCAGCGATCGGGGGGCTGCCCAGCCCTCAGTGTTAGGGATTTATTGTGGAATCACGGCAATATTATTGGGAGATGGGCTGGAATAATGCGAGATACACCATCAACTGTGGGTCAGTGAACCAGCACCTCTCATCTGGGCTATAAGGAGGCTAAAGGCTAGAACCTATTCAGCTAATGGCTAACTGATGTAAGAGGGAGGGTGGAATTGAATAGGTGAAGGATGATTCTTAAAGGTCCGATGACACGACATTTGACATTTGACATTTTTTAGCATGTTGTGTAAACCCAAAAGTCATTGTCGATGATCAATATAATATTTACAACCGCGCCTGCATAAACTAGTTATCATCAAAAATCCACAGCCGCTGACTGGACTGTGGTGCCGCCCACCGAATGAAGGGCGGCACCACCATGACGTAAGCGACAAAACGGATGCCGGTGTTGTTGACTGGAATGACAGCAGCTTTGTAGCTCACAGTTTCTCTGGTTTCTTGTTTTAATTTTACGGCTATGCCTTCGCATTGCGTCGCAGGCTTAGATAAACAGCAGGCCGTGAAAGACCACATCACACGCTTTAGCTCAAACTGTCATAAGCCTCCTCATGCCCTCCTCGTGCGCTTTTACACAGGAGGAGCGCACGAGGAGGGGAAGGATTAATGGATTTACGCGCAGCTTTGACCTACTTTCTGTGATCGCATGCTGACATCTCACCGGTCCGGCCACATCCCCTCTATCATTATCACCAGCTGATTCAAACTCCCGCTGATCATGTTTTCTGGTCCTTGCCCAGGCGCTTCTCATCACACCATCACCAGCAGTGCGTGTACTTAGCGGCCGTTTGCCAGTCACGCACTGCTGGTCCATAGTATTGTCATCTGTGCTGTTAGTCTGCCAGTATTTTCAGCACTCTCATGACGTGTTAGTTGCTCCATGTTCGCCATGATTCTCGTGCGTCCTTGAAGCAATGTCGGCTCTGGGGTGCACCTGTGGCTAACACGTCTCCTCTCATTTGTTCTCTGGGCGATGCCGGCCCTCGAACGCCATCAGTAAATGTGTTACATAAGAATGATGACAACATAAGAATGATGACAACAGTTCCCAAAAAGGTGAAGACTTACAAAAATAAACAGAAACACTTACAGTTGGCGTTCGGGGCTGACATCGCCCAGAGAACATGGAGAGGAGACGTGTTAACCATGGTTGCACCCCAGGGCCGACATCGCTTCAAGGGGCACAACAGAACCACGGCTGTGTGGAGTAGCTAACACGTCGTGATGGTGTTGGCAATATTGGCTGGCTGACAACACGGCAGATGATGCACACAAAACATGAGCAGCTGACTGTCAAAGAGAGAGGGCGCATGGTCAGACCTGCGAGTCTTGGACAGTGCCCACCTGTAAATGGGTCAAAACGGCACATTTTTCACATGTACAAAACAAAAACAACAAGAACTCAAAAGATAATACATAATAAGCCCGATGCCTGAGCCACAGAGAATACACTGCTATGATTTTATTGAAAAATTGGGTTTAAATAAATTATATTTATGAACAAATAATTTGTTGCAATAGCTGTAACAAAAGCATAACACTCAGTGTTCCCCTGCCGTGTGTTTGCCGCTGCTTCTGTGGCGGACATGTGTGCCTCTCCACTGTCACTCTCTGAGTCTGACTCGCTAGGCACGATGCCCGCTTGGCACGGCTCAAACCTATACGGTCTGTTGCCCCCAGATTCTTCATTGTTATCCCATTCTTTGGAACTATAATCATCTGAAGATTGGACAACACAAACCAATTCCAGACTACATGTGCTGGAACCATCGTCGATGTTTTCTACCGCTTCCATCCTGTGTGTACAATGGGCAGCCAAGCGCTGTGTTCTGTCGATGATGTTACATCATGGCCGGGGGGGTTTCCAGCCACTGACGCAATTGGTGACGTGGTGCTCATGAAAACATCGGATATTCGTGTGAAAAAAAGCCTCTTTGACTTAGAACTGCACAGACCAACCTATTACGTCATATTGTATTACGTGTTGAAAAATTAGATGATGTCAAAAACATGTCATCAGACCTTTAAAGTGGCAGGCTTTAATTCAGAGCGTTTCAAGAAAGCCAGAAAAAATACAAAACAGGTTTGTTTCAGTAATTGAAAAATTAAACAAAATGTGAACAAAATATGACAAAAATACTTCATTAAAACATTGAGCTGTTAAAATGTGGAAAAAGTGCAATGACCCCTTTAATTACAGCACTTGTCAGTTCAAGCGCTGAACTTCTGATTCAATTTCTAAAAAGAAAAAAGAAACCCTGTGATTAGACTTGACTTCAGTTGTCCGGTTTGAGGTTAACACATGTAACTGGGATTCACTTTATTAAATTTGTTTAGATGAACTTCATTAAATAAAGTTAAGGGTCTAAAAAGCTTTAAAGGTTAACCCCCCCCGGCCATGTTGTAACATCATCGACAGAACACAGCGCTTGGCTGCCCATTGTACACACAGGATGGAAGCGGTAGAAAACATCGACGATGGTTCCAGCACATGTAGTCTGGAATTGGTTTGTGTTGTCCAATCTTCAGATGATTATAGTTCCAAAGAATGGGATAACAATGAAGAATCTGGGGGCAACAGACCATATAGGTTATGGTCTGAGGAGGCAATGGACACTCTAAAGGGCTGTTTTGAAGCCACCGCCTGGAAGCAGCTCTGCGATCGACATGGTGAGGACATCGATGGCCTCACTCACACCTTCACGGGCTACCTCAGCTTCTGTGTGGACAAATCCGTTCTCACCAAGACCATACGGTGTTGCTCAAACAACAAACCCTGGATCAACCCTGAGATAAAAACACTTCTGAGAGAGAAGAAGAGGATCTTCAGGTCGGGGAATAGGGAGATGCTGAAGTTCGTACAGAGGGAGCTGAGGAGAAAGATCAGAGAAGGCAAGGACAGCTTCAGGAAGAAGATGGAGGACAAGCTGCAACAGAGCGACATCAGCGGGGTCTGGAGAAACCTCAAAACCATCTCGGGGCTCCAGAATACCTCCCCCCAGGCCACGGGGGGCAGGGAGTGGGCGAACAATCTGAAACTGTTTTTTAATAGGTTTGACCAGTCGCCCTCCCCCCCGACTGCACAACAACCACTGCTGCCTCTAAAGTCATCGAGACCTGCTGTCCACACCCCACTCCCAGCACACAGCCCCCCAACCTGACCCTCACTAAGACCCAGGTGAGGACGGAGCTGAGGAAGATCAAGGCGAGGAAGGCCTCGGGACCGGACGGCATCAGCGCAAAGCTCCTCAAGTCCTGTGCAGACCAGCTGTGTGGGATTGTGGTGTAAATCTTCAACCTGAGCCTGAAGCTGGGGAGGGTACCACAGCTGTGGAAAACATCTTGTGTGGTACCTGTACCAAAAACTTCCCACCCCAAAGACCTGAACAGCTACAGACCGGTGGCCTTGACGTCCCACTTGATGAAGACCCTGGAGAGACTGCTCCTTGCTCACCTCTGCCCCCTGGTGGAACCAGCGATGGATCCACTCCAGTTCGCCTACCAGCATGGCATTGGGGTGGAGGATGCGGTGATCTTCCTCCTTCACCGTTCTCTGTCCCACCTGGAGAAGCCCGGGAATGTGGTGAGGATCATGTTCTTTGACTTCTCCAGTGCTTTCAACACCATCCAACCGATGATCCTGAAGGACAAGCTGCTGCGCGCAGGGGTGGACCAGCACCTGTCATCATGGATCCTGGACTACCTCACGAACCGGCCTCAGTTTGTGAGAACCCGGGACTGTGTGTCCGACACGATCATTGGTAGCACGGGGGCCCCCCAGGGAACGGTGTTGGCTCCCTTCCTGTTCACTCTTTATACTGCGGACTTCTCACACAACACAACACACTGCCATCTACAGAAGTTCTCTGATGACTCTGTGATCGTTGGCCTCATCTCCAATGGAGATGAAGCTGAGTACAGAGGGCTTATCCAGGACTTCGTGGACTGGTGCCATCGGGACTGCCTCCAGCTCAACGCGAGGAAAACTAAGGAGCTGGTGGTGGACTGCCGCAGGCATGGACAACCCCTCACAGCACCAGTAAATATACAGGGAACAGACATTGAGATGGTGACATCCTACAAGTACCTGGGTGTTCATCTGAACAATAAACTAGACTGGTCACACAATACTGACGCACTCTACAAGAAGGGACAGCGCAGGCTGTTCCTACTGAGGAGACTCAGGTGTTTTGGTGTACAAGGGGTGCTGCTGAAGACATTCTATGACATGGTGGTGGCATCAGCCATCACTTTTGGAGTGGTCTGCTGGGGCAGTGGCATTACTGCAGCCGATAGGAAGAGACTGAACAAACTGATCAAGAAAGCTAGCTCTGTCCTGGGGCAGCGCCTTGACCCAGTGGAGGAGATGGGAGAGAGAAGGATGGTGGCTAAACTGTCATCTCTGCTGGAGTCCGAGTTCCACCCTATGCAGGACATACTGAATGCACTGAGGAGCTCATTTAGCAGCAGACTACATCATCTCAGGTGCACAACCGAGAGGTTTCGCAGGTCCTTCCTACCAACGGCTGTCAGACTGTACAACCTAAGCAGGGCTGCTCGCAGAGATAGCAAAAAGACGTAACAACCTAATAGTTTTTTGAATGCAAAAGATGCAATAGACTTACATATTCTCCCCTCCGGCGTACAACTAGGAAAATACCGGTCGCTATGGAGGGTGAGAATATGTATGGGCACATAATCATACCATGTAGGATAACTAAGTAGACGGTTGTGCTGTTTCATCCCATCTAGCAACAATGCTCTGCACTGTGTGTTTATATATCTAAGTATTATTCCATCTAGCTACAATGCTCTGCACTGTGTGTCTGTGTGTATATATATACGTATATTTATAGTAATATGTACATATGTATATTAGCTGCTCTTGCTTTTATTTCTTGCCTTCTGATTGTTGCTCTGAGTGTTGCTGTCCCTGTGCTGTTGCAATCCTAGAATTTCCCCGTTGTGGGACTAATAAAGGCTTATCTTATCTTATCTTATCTCATGTAACGAATATGTGTCAACTTTACGTACAGGTGCACATGCACTCATTATATTCTTACTTTTAGGCCCTGGCATACTGTGCTTTGTGCAGCTAAAGAGGCAGTCCTTTAAACTGCCCAGAATTCATTTTATCACTTCACCTAACCTGTCAAACAAGACAAATGGACATGTCATCACCGTGTCACTTGTGTCCGTTGTTGCATACTATATGCTAGTCACCTTTCTGCTAAAGTCCTTGAAAGAAACATACATGCAGGAGCATGCAATGGAAAAACTTTCATCTTATAGGGGTCCAGACATGCACACCAAAACTTGTTGACGCCAAACTGCCCTATTGGAATATGCAGGGCTTTCTTCTTCTTTCTCCCTCATACACATTCGCCACCCAGCACACGCACTCAGAAATCCATTTTTCATCCTCAAATATACACACAGGTACACCCATATGCTCGGTTCGTCTGGGAGTGTGGAGTAAATCAGTGAGTGAATTTTCAGTGAGTGATGGTGACAGGATAGACAGGACAGATAGATGATGGGAAGGAGAGGAAGATGAAAACTGAAAATGGATTTCAGAAGTCCAAGCATGTACACCACCTCCCACTTTCTGTCATTTGTGTGTAAGTGCATGAGTGTGTGTGTCTGTGTGTGTGACTCAGAGCTCTGTTGTCTCTTTACCCAGTGGTAGGAGGACTGCTGCCATGATAAGACTATCCTGGCAATCCTGCACTGCATGTGCCAGTCAGTACATCTATCCCTGTACTGTATGGCGCATGTAAGCCTGAGCGTATACCAAACTGCACGTAGGGTATACACAGGAACTCACATGTACATGTATTTTTTTTTTCACTTTTCTCCTCCTGTTCTCCAACACAAGCACACACACACAAACTGTGAATGTCAGAAAATCCGACCACCTCCAGTCGAGCTCTGAAGAGTGTCTGTCAAGCTGCATCGCTCGTCTCCTTCCACGCTAAACCAGAATGGCAGATGCATCATTACTTCTATGGGAGGTCACATGCGCCCTTAGCTTGAAGATGGTCTCGCACACGGGCATGTGTGTCCGTGCACCCAGTGTGTGCTGGTGCTGCTTCACCGTAATAAAGTAGAAAGTTTCTCACCAACTACCCAAGATATGTTATAGATCTCCATCTTGAAGGCTTTCACATCTGTACGTCACTCTGTGTGTGTGTGTGTGTGTGAGAGAGAGAGAGAGAGAGAGAGAGAGAGAGAGAGAGAGAGAGAGAGAGAGAGAGAGAGCAAGAAAGAGGGAGTTTAATTTGTATAAAGAGAAGTGGAACAGCGAGGACAGCCCCTCACAATGGTGGAGAGATATTGGAAAAACAGGGGTGACAAAGGCAGAGAGGTGGGGCTTCTAAGTGAAGTACAGAGCTGAAACAAAAGAGATTCAGGCTAATGATAGAGAGGCAAGAACAAAAAGGCTACGGTTTGATGAAATGTGAGAAAAGGAACCGGGTGGCTGGAGCTGTAAGCCTAAAAATGGACAGAAATAATTCAGACGAAAAAAGTGTATTGCCGGCAGGGCAGGCTGATGGACCACTTTATAGTCTTTTAAGGGGACGTTTAGGGTTTTGGGCTCTGGGGAAAATGGCAGCAATAGACTGGCAACTCCATCAACAATGTAGAGATCAGACCACTCTGTGCCGAGATGCTTTGATTCAAAGACTTTTCTACAAGGGAAAAAAAACCAAAGACAAAAATGCTGTATGTCAAGCCTGATAAGCAATAAAACGGCGCTTTGTTGTTAATGTGAATGCTTTTGCATATATGTCACTGAAAGTCTGTTTTGAACCAGACAGCAATCATTTTCACCTCTAACCACGCAGTCTATGCTTAAAGCAAGATACTGTATTCAGTCGGAGTGTTAAGACTTTGTGGTGCTTTATTTTCCAAACTGTTACTGGGGGGAAATGAGTTTAGGTTAATTTAACTTGTGTGTTACAAACAGTATTCTGATTAAAATATGATTCCTTTATTGGAAAACACTCCACTGGAGAATGTGTGATGATTCTACAAGTACACAAGATCTAGTTGCATTTATATGTGGATAAAATTCCAGAGAATATGCAGAAATGTGATAATTTTCCACATTTAAATAACTTAAAAGACTTTAGAAGATGAACAGTGTCCCAACCTCCATTTTTCACAGGGTGCAATGGACTATATTTCTATAGAGACAGAATTTCTTCCTCTTTCATTCATTTTTTTTTTCTTTTGGGAATGTCATTGAAATTCCTATTTTTGCAATATGGTAAAGGGGTGAGGTATTTTGATAACAGTGTAGATACAATATATGCGTGTTTGAACATGTTTACAGGTTACTGATGTCAAGGATGCCCCTCTAGGGCGAAGAGGAGGAGGACCCAAGTGCAAGGCGAATATGGTAAACCATTATTTATTGCACAAACAGAAAATAAAGCAGCGCGTGGGCTGAAACAAAAGGAAAAAATATGGCAGGCTTCTGACACAGGATTATAGGCAAGATAACTCGAGAAAGACAGGCTGAACAGAAGCGTGGGTGATGTCATGAGGTGATGTCATGAGCCGAGCCGGCTTGGTTTCCCCCGGCTCGGCCTTGATCTCTCTGTTGGTTCTGGCTCCACTGTTTATATGCACGTCGTCTATTTTCTCATCCTTAGCCACTGCCTGACCGGCAGCTGTTAGTCAGCCTCTGATCTTTTTCCCACGCTGCTGACAGTCTGCCGGTCCTACCACACCCCCTCGCTCTCAGTAATTCCACCAGCTGTTCCCTATCCCGATAATTATCCTCGCCCAGGTGCTGCCTATTTGTGAGGCTGGCGGTGTTTGTATAAAAGCAGTCTTCTGCTGGACAAACACCGCTGGGTCACTGAACGAGTTTCTCCTGCGCTTCACGGGGAGATCATCTTCTCAGGAAGGATTATGATTTGCGCTCGCTGCGAGAATTGGACTTTTTGGGACTGCTCTCATTCGTGAGTAAACCGATTAGCGTTTCTTTTCATGGTTCGCTGCTACGCCTTACCTGAGGCGTTTCCTCTCGCAGTAAATCTGCTACGCTTCAGGTGGCATTTCTCCCTGCAGCCTAACTGCTACGCTTAGGCTTAGCCCTGTTTATGTTCCCCTCGAGTAGTGCATTTCCATGTAGTCTTCCCTGCTCTCCCGAGCGCTTGTGCATAATTGTATTGTTTTTCTTGTGGTCATGGTACACAGTGGTCTGCCCGCTGTCCACTTTGTGTACATTATACCTTCTTGTAAGTCTTTATTTTTGAACTGTTTCATGTTAATAAATGTGTGTGTGGTGAACTCCTGCATTTAAATCCTCATCCTTTCTCCCCTCGCCGTGCGCATAGGAAAAGTGCACGGGAGGGTTGATGACAGACACAGACTGAGACACACATACAGTACAGCCGTGGACAAAATTGTTGGTACCCCTCTGTTAATGAAAGAAAAACCCACAATGGTCACAGAAATAACTTGAATCTGACAAAAGTGGTAATAAATAAAAATTCTATGAAAATTAACCAATGAAAATCAGACAATGCTTTTGAATTGTGCTTCAACAGAATCACTTTAAAAAACAAACTCATGAAACAGGCATGGATAAAAATGGTGGTACCCCTAGAAAAGATTGAAAATAATGTGACCATAGGGACATGTTCAACCAAGATGTGTCCTCTAATTAACATCACAGGTGTCTACAAACTTGTAATCAGTCAGTCGGTCTATTTAAAGGGTGACAAGTAGTCACTGTGCTGTTTGGTGACATGGTGTGTACCACACTAAACATGGACCAGAGGAAGCAAAGGAGAGAGCTGTCTCAGGAGATTAGAAAGAAAATTATAGACAAGCATGTTGAAAGGTAAAGGCTATAAGATCATCTCCAAGCAGCTTGATTTTCCTGTGACTACGGTTGCACATATTATTCAGAAATTTGACTGCAGCCAACCTCCCTGGACGTGGCCGCAGGAGGAAACTTGATGAAAAATGGAAGATACGGATAATACGAATGGTAACAAAAGAGCTCAGAACAACCTCTAATCACATTCATCGTGAACTCCAAGGTCAAGGTACATCAGTGTCAGATTGCACCATCCGTTGTTGTTTGAGCCAAAGTGGACTTCATGGGAGATGACCAAGGAGGACACCACTGTTGAAAACAAATCATAAAAAAGCCAGACTGGAATATGCCAAACTGCATGTTGACAAGCCACAAAGCTTCTGGGAGAATGTCCTATGGACAGACGAGACAAAACTGCAACTTTTTGGCAAGGTACATCAGCTCTATGTTCACAGACGCAAAAATGAAGCATACCAAGAAAAGAACACTGTCCCTACTGTGAAACATGGAGGAGGTTCTGTTTTGTTCTGGGGCTGCTTTGCTGCATCTGGCACAGGGTGTCTTGAATCTGTGCAGGGTACAATGAAATCTCAAGACTATCAAGGTATTCTAGAGAGAAATGTGCTGCCCAGTGTCAGACAGCTTGGTCTCAGTCGCAGGTCATGGGTCTTGCAACAGGATAATGACCCTAAACACACAGCTAAAAACACTCAAAAATGGCTAAGAGCGAAACATTGGACTATTCTAAAGTGGCCTTTTATGAGCCCTATTGAACATCTGTGGAAGGAGCTGAAATATGCCGTCTGGAGAAGGCACCCTTCAAACCTGAGACAACTGGAGCAGTTTGCTCATGAGGAGTGGGCCAAAATACCTGCTGAGAGGTGCAGAAGTCTCACTGACAGTTACAGAAATCATTTGATTGCAGTGATTGCCTCAAAAGGTTGTGCAACAAAATATTAAGTTAAGGGTACCATCATTTTTGTCCAGGCCTGTTTCATGAGTTTGTTTTTTAAAATAATTCTGTTGAACCGCAATTCAAAAGCATTGTCTGATTTGCATTGGTTAATTTTCATAGATTTTTTATTTATTACCACTTTTGTCAGATTCAAGTTATTTCTGTGACCATTGTGGGTTTTTCTTTCATTAACAGAGGGGTACCAACAATTTTGTCCACGTGTATATATCGACGGGGGGCAATCAACAAAGGACAAGTAGGAACAATCGGGGCAATCAGAGACAGCAGGGCATTGCAACAGGTGCAGGAGACATAAAGGACTGAGACAAAAGGTAAACAGGAACAGAGGATGTACGAGATACATGAACACAGGTCCAGGGAGTACATAACCATGACAAATAATAATGATGATAGTCACACCTCAAAACCAGCCAGGGACAAATCCTACGGAACATATCAAGAGACATAATGGAAATAAACACAATTACCAAACTTAGGCTGAAGAAGGGAAAATAATCACATAATGAAAATCAGAATTAAAGACACGGCTGGGATGAATGATGCAAAACAAATCAGGATAATAATACTAAGCACAGAGAAACATAACAAAGGGCGAGTACATGGCTGAACTCATGTCCTGGAGACCACAAAGAATCAAATGACAACATAAAGCGAGGACATGAGCACAGCCATGTCCAGACCCTAATAACTGATCTTTATGTATATAAATGATACAAAGTACAAGACCATGGTAGTAAGCGTGGGAATCACCAGAGGCCCCGCGATACCATATTATACAATACTTGGGCCACGATGTGATGTTTTCATGATCTTGTGATACATTGACTATTGATATATTGCGATGTCCCATCCCGATCTTTGTCATGTTCAGTTCTTGCCTAGATATCAAGTCACTCCTTTGCTCTGCTGACCTAACTAGACAGTGAGCATTTACCACCATCTAGTGGACTGAATAGTCAATTGTCTTTTTGTTACTCTGGTACCTATTAGGTAAGTTTGTGTTTGCAACATTTATTAAAAATTTTAATGAAGTATCACATACTGATGTGTCTGAAGTGACAGCGCAGGCTGTTCCTACTGAGGAGACTCAGGTCTTTTGGTGTACAAGGGGTGCTGCTTAACACATTCTACCACACGGTGGTGGCATCAACCATCACTTTTGGAGTGGTTTGCTAGGGCAGTGACATTACAGCAGCCAATAGGAAGAGACTGAACAAACTGATGAAGAAAGCTAGCTCTGTCCTGGGGCAGCGCCTTGACCCAGTGGAGGAGATAGGAGAGAGAAGGATGGTGGCTAAACTGTCATCTCTGCTGGAGTCCGAGTCCCACCCTATGCAGGACATACTGAACACACTGAGGAGCTCATTTAGCAGTAGACTACATCATCCTAGGTGCACAACCGAGAGGTTTCGCAGGTCCTTCCTACCTACGGCTGTCAGACTGTATAACCTAAGCAGGGCTGCTCGCAGAGATAGCAAAAAAAACGTGACGACCTAATAGTATTGAATGCAAAAGACGCAATAGACTTACACAAATGTCCCCTCCAGTATACAACTAGGACAATATCAGTCGCTACGGAGGGTGACAATATGTATGGGTACAAATTCATACTATGTAGGATAACTAAGTATACGGTTATGCTGTTTATTCCATCTAGCTACAATGCTCTGCACTCTGTGTATATATTCATTCATTCATCTTCTTCCGCTTCATCGTTTTTGGGTCGCGGGGGGGCTGGAGCCTATCCCAGCATCTTTGGGCGAGAGGCAGGGTACACCCTGGACAGATCACCAGTCCATCGCAGGGCTAATACAGCGAGACGGACAACCTTTCACTCTCACAGTCATACATAAGGACAATTTAGAATCCCCAGTTTTGATGCCAATTAACCTAACTTGCATGTTTTTGGCATGTGGGAGGAAACCGGAGAAATCCCAGAGTAAACCCACGCAGACACGGGGAGAACATGCAAACTCCACACAGATCACTGTTGGTCGGGGGCTGGGATTGAACCCAGGATCCCCTGGCCAAGGGTGAGTTGCTGTGCTGCCGCAGTGCTAACCACTCCACCACCGTGCCGTCCTGTGTGTATATACAGTATATTTATATATTTGTATTTATATATATTTATATATCTGTCTCACGTACTGTGTGTATATATATTTATATATTTATGTGTACATATGTATATTCGCTGCTCTTGTTTTTCTTGTCTTCTTGATTGTTGCTCTGAGTGTTGCTATCCCTGTGCTGTTGCAATCCTGGAATTTCCCCATTGTGGGACTAATAAAGGCTTATCTTATCTTATCTTATCTTATCAATTTTTCCCCTGCCCCTAATTAGTAGTTAAGATTCAAGATTCAAAGATTTTGTCAATACTACTATACGTACAGGACATATAGGAGAATTGAAATGGCGTTTCTCTCTCTTCATTGGTATACGCAGTATAAAAAGAAAAGGAATAAGACTGGAAAAAAAGAAACTCCTTCCCCATATCGTGTACTATAGTGAATGCCCAGCCAATGGAGCAGTGACAGGAGAGCTTCACATCACAACATAAACTACGTTAAGGTATTTATATTTAATAATTCAGCAAAAATGATTTGATTTAATACATATTTACTGCAAATTACATGCAGGTATTCATTTTTTTTTTTTTTAACCACCATTAGTCTGTTACATTTTACTGTCTCACGTGATGACGTCATTAACTGTGCCTCGAAAACAAGCCCAGTAGTGTCCGAAAGCGGTTAATTTTATTGTTAAATATTGAGTTTACTGTATAGTCCACTATATCTAAATTCACTATATAGCAAGTAGGAAGTGAGTGAGTGAGTGAACATTCCGAACACAGCCAGGGAAATCAGTCAGAGCGAGCAGACCAGGAAGGCAGCCAAGGTTAGTCATGTGACCCAAATACCAAGTGGTGATTTGCCCTGTGGCGTTATCTGCTTTTGCAAAAATAAAAAAATAACGCTCCCGGTGTTTTTCGGCTTTTGGGAAAAAAAAATGTGAATTTGTAGCGTCTATAACATAGGACATATCGGCTTTTGAGACAAAATGATTTGAACTTCTATAAGTAGGTAATGTTAACAGTTGTTTGATGCAAAGAGTGAAATTTTCATGGAAGGGGCGTTTATTGGTTTTTGCAAACAAACTCTTCATATGAAAAAAGGAATAATGCTGGATAAACAACAACAGCAGTCTATGCACTGCAATGCTACCCGTAGTGCAAATAACAGCAAAAGATAAAACCCAGACATCCCATAGTGCAAATAAGATGAAGGATAAAACCTAGCAATCCTATATACAGAAAAGGTAGTGCAGTAATACTCGTAGTTGCAAATTCAATGCAGTAGTGTAGGTGCAGACAGTGAAACATTGGACTGCGCATGATCAATATTGCAATAACAGACAGCAGCAGATATGGCATTTGTGCACATGGTTGCAGTAAGGTGCAGAGACGTACAGCAGCAGATGTATTACTGTTGGTGTGCCAGTCTTTCTGTGCCAACAGCTGAGGTAGTTATTGTGTGGGTGAGTGCATTATGGTCCGGGGAGGGGATGGGCAGAGTTCAAGGTCCTGATGGCCTGGTGAACAAAGCTTTTTAGCAGTCTTGTGGAGTGGGCCTAGAGGTTCTGGTACCTCTTCCCTGAGAGCAGGGGGCTGAAGAGGGAGTGTGAGGGGTGGGAGGTGTCACCTGCAATGTTGATGACTCTGCGGGTGAGGTGGGTGAGGCAGATGTCCGAGAGGGGGAGCAGAGGGGCACCGATGATCTTGCTGGCAGCTTTCACTGTGCGTTGTAGTGTGTTCTGGCAAGAGGCGGTGCAGCTTCCATACCACACTAACTAACTAACTAACTAACCTGCACTTATATAGCGCTTTTCTAGTCACAAAGACCACTCAAAGCGCTTTCATTAATACTAACCCTCTATTCTAAGGGCCTATAGGAAACAAATATCCAGGGACAATTTAGAACAGCCAATTAACCTAACATGCATGTTTTTGGCATGTGGGAGGAAACCGGAGAAATCCCGGAGTAAACCCACGCAACACGGGGAGAACATGCAAACTCCACACAGATCACTGTTGGTCGGGGGCTGGGATCGAACCCACGATCCCACGATCCCCACAATCCCCCGGACAAGGGTAACCTGTGCTGCCGCAGTGCTAACCACTGCGCCACCGTGCAGCCCATCGCTGCACGGTGACGCACACCGCACACCGTGACGCAGCTGGTGAGGATGCTGTCAGTGGTGCCCCAGTAGAATGAGCAACAGTTAACAGTTGAGTAGTGAATGAATAGAATTCATATGAAGAAAAAAAATTACCATTAAAGACTTTGTAAAAATCAGTTGTGAGAGTAAAATTGTTCCCTATTAAACTTGCTGAACATAACAGCAAAGTCTTAATTTTGCAGGTATTTCACTGGTCCATTTGACATCTGTTGCACCAATGAAATTGCAGAGTGGAGACTTGAGGCTGCCAGTCTTAAGGTACAGTTAGTTCTACTCAGTGTAATGGTAGATTATAGTGCCCAACAAGAGGAGTCTCTTTATTGTGCCTTGGTGAAGAGGCATACAGTGTGTGTGTGTTTGCACTTACGTATGTGCGCACCAAGGCATGTTGCTTTTACCTTGCCTGTGCCCAGTCACCACAAAATGTTAATTAAGAATGAGAAACATCCATGACTTACACTCAAACTTCCACATGTTTACTTGATCTGTCATGGGTGGAATCCTCCCAACCTGAACAAGCCCAGTCGATGGAGGCCCTGAGGCAGCAGCCAACAATAACCAAAAGAAAAGACAAGAATAATATAACCTGCTGTATATAAAATATGTATTACAATTGTAGCTGTTTTTGCTGTTGGAAAATCTTGTTCTCTGTCGTAAGCTAACATGAAACTTAGCTACAAATGATGGGCATGTTATGACAGCTGTTCATGCAATGGCATCCATTCTTAATGACGTGGTATTTCCCAGTTGCAATATTTACCATACACATCAGCCATGCTGTCATGCGGCCCATGAGCTGTCCCACTCTCTAGTTTCTATTTTTAGAACATAGTCTTAGTGTTTGAAACACACATTCTTTTGTGAACTGGAATGTGTAATTTCTACCACTGGATAAGTATGTTATTTTCAAGGAGAAAAGAGTGTATCAAGAAATGTTTGCTTAAACTGAGTCCCCGGTTACTTTTTCCTACATCAGCCACAAGTCAATGAGATTCACTTTATATGTGCTCTTCTTTGTTGCTGACATGTGGTTGCTAATGGACAATCCTCTGTGCTTCCTCTGAGCTTTCCACTCTAACTGGAACTGGTCATTTCTGTTGAAAGGTTTAGATGGATTTTAACCTCCACCAAGGAGGTACTGCGATCAGTGTGGTTTGTCTGTCTGCTAGTCTATTATGCACGATTATACAAAAAGTGCTCAACGGATTTTGATGAAATTTTCACCAGAGGTTAGGATGAACCCATTAGATTTTGGAGGTGATTAGGAGTGAATACCTCCATCAAAGCCCTTGTATTTTTTGTGTGCAGCAGCATTACGCAAAAACTACCGGATGGATTTTGATGAAAATTTCATCCGAGGTGGCCCTTGGGCTACAGATGAACTCACTAGATTTTGGGGGGGCGATCTGAGGGCACATACATCCTCAAAGGCCCTCTCTTCTCGCAAACTTTTGGCAGGTTTACGCAAAAAACTTCTTTATGGGTTTTGATGCAATTTTCACCTGAAATGCGCTGTGGGTGAACCCATTAGATTTTGGAGGTGATCCATGAGTGTATACCTCCACCAAGGCCCTATCTCTGTATGGAGGAAAGCATGGACAAAGGAAGGGAGGAAGGGATAGACAAAACCTTGGTGGAGGTACAGTGCTGTGAAAAAGTATTTGCCCCTTCCTGATTTCTTATATTTTTGCATATTTGTCACATTTAAATGTTTCAGATCATCAAACAAATTGTAATATCAGACAAAGATAACCTGAATAAATACAAAATGCAGTTTTCAAATGATGATTTCATTTATTAAAGGAAAAAACTATCCAAACCTACCTGGCCATATTGTGAAAAAGTAATTGGCCCTCTTGTTACATCATGAATTAACTGTGATTAACCACATTTTTTGGAAAGCTGAGTTCAGTTTCAGTAGCTATGCCCAAGCCTGATTACTAGCAGACTCGATGAATCAAGAAATCATTTGAATAGAATCTGTCTGACAACTTGAAGTAGGCTAAAAGATGTCAAAAAGCATTACATCCCACTGTGATCTTAAGAAATTCAAGATCAGATGAGGAACAAAAACCCAGAACAACGTCTAAAGAACTGCAGGCCTCACTTTCCTCAGTTTGGACACTGGTCCATGATGGAACAATAAGAAAGAAACTGGGCAAAAATGGCATCCATGGGAGAGTTCCAAGACAAAAACCACAGCTGGACAAAAAGAACACAAAGACTTGTCTCTCATTTGCCAGAAAACATCTAGATGATCCTCAAGACTTTTGCGAAAATATTCTGGGGACTGATGAGACAAAAGTTGAACTTTTTGGAAGACGTGTCCTGTTTTGTCTGGCATAAAACTAACACAAAATTTCATAAAAAGAACATTGTATCAACAGTCAAACATGGTGGTGGTAGTGTCATGGTGTGGGGCTGCTTTTCTGCTTCAGGACCTGGACAACTTGCCCTAATTGACAGAACCATGAATTCTTTTCTCTACCAAAAAATCCTGAAGGAGAATGTCCAGCCATCAGTTAATGAAGCCCTCCAGTGTGACTGAATTTAAACAATTCTGCACAGAAGAGTGGGTCAAAATTCCTCAGCCGCAAATGTAAAAAACTCATTGCTAGTTGTTGGCACCAATGGTGGCACAACCAGTTTTAGGGAGCAGTTAAGAGGCAATTACTTTTTTACATAGGGCCAGGCAGGTTTGGATAGCTTTTTTCCCTTAATAAATGAAATCATCATCTAAAAACTGCATTTTGTATTTACTCAGGTTATCTTTGTCTCATATTAAAATTTATTTGACGATTTGAAACATTTAACTAACAAAGATGCAAAAATATAAGAAATACGGAAGGGGACAAATACTTTTTCACAGCACTGTATGTGCTCTCAGACTGTCCTCTAGTTTAATTATCCCATACCAGTTAAGATGCAATGTTGAAGAACTTAACTGTCTGTGTAAGGTGAAATGTGTTGCTCCTGACCTCACTTGATAAATTTACACATCTCATTATGCCTCGGTGAAAACCAAGGCATAGGGTAATCAGTCAATGTGTGTGTGTGTGTGTGTGTGTTAGGGATGCAAGTTGTCAATTAATTCATTAATTACCTCCGCCAAGGAGGGAATGTTTTTACCAGGGTTTGTCTGTTTGTCTGTTACCAACATAACTCAAAAAGTTATGGACGGATTTGGACGAAATTTTCAGGACAAGTCCGAAATGGGACAAGGAAGAAATGATTACGTTTTGGTGATGATCTGGGAATGCATACCTCAGCCAACGCTCTTCTCACAGTGTGTCAGCCACAACACTCCAAAACTAATGGACACACTTTGATGTAATTTTCACCACAAGTGGCTCTAGGCCTACACACAAACCCATTACATTTTGGAGGTGATCCATGACAGACTGAAGGAGCCTTGGCGGAGGTATGCGCTCTATGAGTGCTTTTCTAGTTCATACAGTAATTGATTTACCTTATCGATCGATTAACGATTAATTGATAAGCGGCATTTTTCCTGAGAATCTGAATTTTCCTCGGTACAATACGGTCTATCTTTAACATATAAAAAGTTGCTGTTTTTTCATATACTGAATAAAACATGAACATTATACTCCTCAGTGATTTACTGTACCATGTGTTTTTTTTTACTACAGACAATGGTGTTTTTGTAGTTTAACAAATTTTACACTATATAGTGTGTACTATGTGCTGCTACATCTCAGTAAATTACAAATGTTATGATTTTTAAAATTTATTTTAAAAACTATTACCAATTTATCTTTTTTAGTTACATTAATAAAAACTTTCACATTCTAATTTAGTGAGATGCACTGGTAGACTGTTTTAACAGGAAAATAAATTGTGAGCTGCTTCATCTGTTGCATGTTAAATATTAAAAGAAAAGAGCTTTATTGTCTGTTTACACAAAAATTTGTATTGCAGCACCTGTTCGTTAAAATACATAAAAACAAAACACATAAAAGACTCATAGCCAAAAACGCCAAAACACAGTCCAAATCCAAATTGGGAGATGGATGGGGAAAGGGAAGTCCTATGTTGTATATGTGTACATTTATGCGTGCCTGCATGCATAGATGTATGTATGTTTATATGTTCAATTCAATTCAATTTATCCATCCATCCATCCATCCATCTTCTACCGCTTTTCAGGAGGTCCGGGTCGCGGAGGCAGCAGTTCAAGCAGAGAAGCCCAGACTTCCCTCTCCCCAGCCACCTGCTCCAGCTCTTCAGAGAGGATACAAAGGCGTCCTCAGACCAGCTGGGAGACATAGTCTCTCCACCGAGTCCTGGGTCTGCCCCGGGGTCTCCTCCCAGTGGGACGTGCCTGAAACACCTCAAGTGGGAGGCGTCCAGGAGGCATCCTAATCAGATGCCCATACCACCTCAACTGACTCCTTTCAGTGTGGAGGAGCAGCGGTTCTACTCTGAGCCTCTCCCGGATGACTGAGTTCCTCACCCTATCTCTGAGGGTGAGTCCAGCAATCCTACGGAGAAAGCTCATTTCAGCCGCTTGTATCCACGATCTTGTTCTTTCGGTCATTACCCAAAGCTCGTGACCATAGGTGAGAGTAGGAACGTAGATTGACTGGTAAATCGACAGCTTTGCCTTAGAACTAAGCTCCCTCCTCACCACAACAGACCGGTACAACGTCTGCATCACTGCAGATGCTGCTCCAATCCGTCTGCCAATCTCTCGCTCCATTCTCCCCTCACTCGTGAACAAGACCCCAAGATACTTAAACTCCTCCACTTGGGGCAGGAGCCTGTCCCCAACCCAGAGAGGACAATCCACCTTTTTCCGGCTGAGGACCATGGACTCGGACTTGGAGGTGCTGATTCTCATCCCAGCCGCTTCACACTCAGCAGAAAACTGTCCCAGCAAGAGCTGTAGGTCATTGCTGGATGAAGCCAACAGGACAACATCATCTGCAAACAACAGAGATGAGATCCTGTGGTCACCAAGCATGACACCCTCCATTCCCTGGCTGCGCCTAGAAATCCTGTCCATAAAAATTATGAACAGGATCGGTGACAAAGGGCAGCCCTGGCGGAGTCCAACTCTCACTGGGAATGAGTCCGACCGAGTGTTGGCAATACGAACCAAACTCTCACAATGGTCTTACAGAGACCGAATAGCTCGTAACAACAAGCCCGATACCCCATACTCCCGAAGCACCCCCCACAAAAAACCACGAGGGATGCGGTCAAATGCCTTCTCCAAGTCCACAAAACACATGTAAACTGGTTGGGCAAACTCCCACGAACCCTCAAGAATTCTCGAGAGGGTAAAGAGCTGGTCCGATGTGCCACGGCCAGAACGAAAGCCAAATTGCTCCTCCTGAATCCGAGGTTCTACCAACGGCCGGACTCTCCTCTTCAGTACCTTGGCATAGACCTTCCCAGGGAGGCTGAGGAGTGTGATCCCTCTAAAGTTGGAGCACACCCTCCGGTCCCCTTTTTTGAAGAGAGGAACCACCACCCCGGTTTGCCATGCCAAAGGCACTGCCCCCGACCTCCACGCAATGTTTCAGAGGCGTGTCAACCATGACAGCCCAACAACATCCAGGGCCTTGAGGTACTCAGGGTGAATCTCGTCCACCCCCGGGGCCCGGCCACCAAGGAGATTTTTAACCACCTTGGCGACCTCAGCCCCTGTGATAGGCGAGTCATCCCCCTTGTCCCCAAACCCTGCTTCCTCTGTGGAAGGTGTATCAGTGGGATTGAGGAGATCCTCGAAGTATTCCTTCCACCGCCCAACGATATCCCCAGTCGAAGTCAACAGTGTCCCATCCACACCATACACAGTGTGGACAGGCAGCTGCTTTCCCTTCCTGAGCCGCCGGACAGTTTGCCAGAATCTCTTGGAGGCTGACCGAAAGTCTTGTTCCATGGCCTCACCGAACTCCTCCCATACCCGGATTTTTTCTTCAGCAACCACCCGAGCTGCACTCCGCTTGGCCTGCCGGTACACCTCAGCTGCTTCGGGAGTCCCACAAACCAACCAAGCTTGATAGGACTCCTTCTTCAGCTTAATGGCCCCCCTCACCACTGGTGTCCACCACTTGGTTCGGGGGTTGCCACCACGAGATGCACCGACCATCTTGCGGCCGCAGCTCTGGGCTGCCGCTTCAACAACAGAGGTGGAGAACATGGCCCATTCAGACTCCATGTCTCCAGACTCCCTCAGAATGTGGTTGAAGTTCTTCCGGAGGTGGGAGTTGAAGACCTCCCGGACAGGGGCCTCAGCCAGACATTCCCAGCACACCCTCACTATACGTTTGGGTCTACCAGGTCTGAATGGCTTCCTCTCCTGCCATCGGATCCAACTCACCACCAGGTGGTGATCAGTTGACAGCTCTGCACCTCTCTTTACCCGGGTGTCCAAGACATATGGTTGCAGGTCTGATGACACGATAACAAAATTGATCATCGACCTGCGACCTAGGGTGTCCTGGTGCCAGGTGCATATATGGACACCCTTATGCTTGAACATGGTGTTCGTTATGGACAAACTGTGGTTAGCACAGAAGTCCAATAACTGAACACCACTCGGGTTCAGATCGGGCAGGCCGTTCCTCTCAATCACCCCCCTCCAGGTTTCACTGTCATTGCCCACATGTGCATTGAAGTCCCCCAGTAGGACAATGGAGTCTCCAAGAGGAGCACCCTCCAGCACCCCAGTCACAGACTCCAAAAAGGGTGGGTACTCTGAAACATCATTTGGTGCATAGGCACAAATGATGGTCAGGACCCGTTTCCCAACCCGAAGGCGCAGGGAAGCAACTCTTTCGTCCACCGGGGAAAACTCCAGTATAGAGGCAGCAAGGTGGGGGGATACAAGAATACTAACTAACTAACTAACTAACCTGCACTTATATAGCGCTTTTCTAGTCACAAAGACCACTCAAAGCGCTTTCATTAGTACTAACCCTCTATTCTAAGGGCCTATAGGAAACAGATATCTAGGGACAATTTAGAACAGCCAATTAACCTAACATGCATGTTTTTGGCATGTGGGAGGAAACCGGAGAAATCCCGGAGTAAACCCACGCAACACGGGGAGAACATGCAAACTCCACACAGATCACTGTTGGTCGGGGACCCACCCCTGCTCGTCGCCTCTCGCCCGGGGCAACTGCAGAAAAGGCCAAGCTCCAGCCCCTCTCCAGGAGACTGGTTCCGGAACCAGAGCTGTGTGTTGAGGTGAGGCCGACTATATCTAGCCGGTATCTCTCAACCTCGTACACCAGCTCAGGCTCCTTCCCCACCAGAGAGGTGACATTCCACATACCAAAAGCCAGTTTAGAAAGCTTGGGATCAGTTCGCCGAGGTCTCTGCCTTTGACCGCCAACTAATCCACATAGCACCGGACCCCCATGATCCCTCCTGCAGGTGGTGAGCCCACTGGAGGGCAGACCCATGTAACTCCTTCGGGCTGAGCCCGGCCGGGTCCCATGGGTGGAAACCCGGCCACCAGACGCTAGCCTTCGAGCCCCTCCCACAGGCCTGGCTCCAGGGTGGGGCCCCGGTAACCCCATACCGGGCGGGGTACACTGAATCCTTGATGTATCCCCCCATGGATCGTCACCTTATCGTGGTGGGGGGGTTTGCGTGCCCCAGTGTTCCCAGGAGCTATGTTGTCCGGGGCAATTTGCCTCTGATAGGGTCACCCAAGACAAACTGGTCCTGGGTGAAGGGCCAGACTAAGAACGATCCAACAGACTCTCATGATAACTTCAATTCAATTCAATTCAACTTTATTTATATAGTGCCATTTCACAACAGCAGTCATCTCATAGCACTATCAACTGTAGGGGGAACCCCCACAGTTGCAGAAAGACCCCAGCAATCAGGCGATCCCCTGTGAGCAAGCACTTGGCGACGGTGGAGAGGAAAAACTCCCTTTTAACAGGAAGAAACCTCCAGCAGAACCAGGCTTAGGGAGGGGCAGTCATCTAAGTACACATCTATGTATGTGTAAATGTATGTGTGCAGTGGTGTGTGGGGGGTCATCTCTTTGTACTCCACTGCTTGTTCAATAAGGTTGTGGAGTGAGGAATGACGGAGTACTTGTATCTATTCCTTTTGCTTCTTGGTATCTTGAAACATCTCCCGGAGGGCAGAAGCTGATACTCCTCATGCAAGACATGCGACGAATCCACAGCGATCTTATTTGCCAGTCTCAAACAGTGATCAGTACTGCTCTGGAACAATCCACTCTCCACTGAGTGGCCCATCAACTCAGAGCAGATGTTCAACAGTCTTTGTATCCTGGCTTTCAGCTGTACAGTAAGACCCCAGAACCAGACTTGACTTCCATACAGAAGGACACTTTGAACTGTGGAACAGTAGAACAGATGTAAAATGTACTTTCCCACTCCAAAAGAACGGAGTCTTCTCAGAAAATAAATCCTCTGTTGAATTTTTTTACAAATGTAGTCAACATGGATTGACCAGAAGAGGGTACTGTCCACATGCACCCCCAGGTATTTAAAAGAGGGGGACTGTTTTATGGGCTCATTGTGAATAATGATTGGAGCTGGATTAAAATGGATGTTTCCAAAAATGATTTCCTCTGTTTTCATTGTATTCATAATGAGGGAGCTCTGCTCACACCATTGCACTACCTGATCCAAACTGTCAAACATGTCCAATATATTCTCTTTCCTTGTGCCACATTTTACAACCTGATGAAACTTTGGCAAGGCTTTCTCCAGGTTGCAGGTGTTTAAAACTCCAAGGACAATGGCAGGAGCATCAGGAAATTGCTGTTGCAAATTGCATACACAGCCTGCTATTCCAGTTGCAGTGTGGTGTACTTTGCTGCTTGGTGGAACGTAAACCATAAATAGCAAAATGCACCCAAATTCACGGGGTAAATAGAAGGGGCTTAATCCAGTGGCCAGGAGTTCAAAGTCACTGTTACAAATGACATGCTTAATGGAGTATTGACAACACCACCACTGGTTTATATAAACACAGACCCCTCCTCCCCGGCTTTTTCCTGAGCTTTAACAGTATCACAGTACTGTTAAATATTCCCATATTAACAATGAGCAGCATGGACGTGATGGTGCAGGCACGGATGACGTCACGCCGTGCCTTTATTAGGGGACTGACGACTGGAGACTTTGTTGCTCCGCCTCAACTCGACATCAACCTGTACTTACTCTCAGTTAGCTTAACAGCTATTTTACTGTAACACGTGCTATTAGCAGTGTCTGTTAATAAAACCGTCGTTCAGTACAGCTACTGCCTCCGCTGTCCTAATTCCAGACATAACAAGCACCTCAGCAATCCACACAAACCCAGTAGAATCTGGGCTTCCTCTATTGTCTGTTACCTCAGTGGGAACTTGAGTCCGCTCTGCTGGCAGTGGGGATAGTCTTTTCCCTCACTGCAGTCCGTTTGTCTGCCCTGTTGATTTAAAGTAGGTGGGTGGACATTGGAACGTGCCATTGGAACTTGTGATTCTCCTAACCCGGAAGGGCGAATTTTTTTTTCGCCCTGTACAGTGCATGTGCTCTGGGGGCTTAGCGTCTTCTTCTGCTTTTTCGGTTGAAATGCGGCAGTGGGTAACTGCATGCGCTCCCGCCTGGACAGCAATGCCACTACATTTCATAGAATAAGCTCCCATTGAAAAGGACTGCTGAGTTATCATTTAATTGACAACTCATTTAATTTAGTCGACTAAATTCTTATTGACAATTAATCGAAAGTCAATTACTCATTAACATCCCTAGTGCATGTGTATCTGTCTGTTACCAGCTTTTCAGCTCGCCCAGTCAGAATTAAATGCAACTAAAGACTTGTATCATTGTATCGCCATAATTTCTCAACTTTTAATTTGCCAGAATTCCAAGGTAAGGCTTTGTTTTCAAAATAAACACAAATTTAACTCACCTTTAACGTCAATGGAGCCGGGGTGAAAGGTATTGTAATAACTATGCCGGGACACTAGAGGCAGCAGTGCGACTTTTTTACAGCACAACACAGCACGTGGAGCTGAACTGTTATAAAATAGCAGTTACTAAAAAAAAAACATGTATTCAAAAGCTACACCATTTATTCATCACATTAATTGTTTTCATACTGGTTTTGCTGTTTAGTTTTGCAGAGGAAGGAAGAGGTAAAACTCGTTAAAAACTCGCTAAGATAGATTTATTTTATTGATCCAAAACTGAGAAATTACAGTGTAACAGCAGTATGACAGTAGACAACCAAAACAACAGAAACACACACAGCATAAAAGAATAAGGGATTAGTCATGGAAAGTAAAACTACCTAAATAACTTATATACATCACAGATGAATAGATGATGACCCGTATAGATACATGAATCATATTTGCTGTACAATGCAGGACTATCAGGAACAGGGTGCAATGTGAGGTACCAATTAGACTGCAAGGTGCAAGTTAAAAAAAGTGGAATTAAAAACTACAACTCCCAACATTCCTCGCCTGCAAATGGTCACAGTGAACTGCAAATGCGCCTGGAAACTCCCGCCAGAGGGAAGTACTGAGCAATCCGCCAATACTGGGTGAACAAATGTCCGTCTTTTTGCCCGTCTGCTTCTTCCTTTGCCACTAAAGAGCAATAGCTCATGTTCATCTTGATTTTCTTGTATTCACGTACCTCCATCACCTCCGCCATTTAACAGGTCTGCCACCGTGCTCTTCTTTTGTGTTTGGATTACAGCTGTTCAAATCAGTTTGGTGGTTCTTGGCTGCCACCGACAGTAGGGGCATGTGAACTGCAGATTATTTTCACTGCACATGCGTGTACTCCAAAGCTACTGGATGGATTTGGATGAAACTTTTACCAGAGGTGGTCCTTGGACTAGAGAAGAACCCATAACATTCTGGTGATGATCTGAGAGCGCATATTTCTGCCAAGGCTCTGGCACCGAGGCATCAGCACCTTGGTGCTTTCATTTACTTTAGTAACTCTAAACCTGCAAGAAAACTGCAAATAAATTGTACTACCACTACTGTGTCCTTTGCATTTGTGGTAGGTAAATACAGTATGTCATTTGGAACTCAGCCCCGCACTAAATGACTTGTTCAGGTGGATGTTGTGACAGAGACTTTTATGGCTTGTCATCGAGCATCAGGTCAGTAGCCAATTTCCTGACATGGAGCAGCTTAATACAGATGGGTTATCGTGTGCCTGGTCGTCTCTGCTCGCTCTCTATCTGCTCCTCCATCACCCACACCAGCCTACTTCCTTTCATTTGTCCCAGCTCTCTCTCTCTCTCTTTCTCCCCATCATGACACATCTAAATGGCTGGAGTCTCCCTCTCACCCCCTCTCCTTTACTATTTCTCACCCACCATCTTTACTTCATCCATCTCGCTTTGGAAATGCATCGAAAGCAAGTCTCTCTTTTTCTCTGCCCGCCTCCCTCTCCTCAATCCACCTGTCCAGACTAGTGTGTCTAAAAGGCTCGGGGTGGTGTGCTGTGCCAAGCCGAGTACAGAGATTTGGATAACTGCTGTCTGGAGATGTCTGAGATAACAGCTATAGTCACTCACTCCTGGTTTGGCTGCCAACCGTGTGTGTGTTTGTGTGTGGGTAAATGTGCATGTGCGTGCTCAAGATAATCCCAGAGGCCCTTGCTCCTGTCCCGGCGAACAAAGGTTTACAGCCAATAGTGACAGCCAGGAAATTTAACGCATCACAAAAAGTGAACACCTTGAAATGTAGATATACCGCAGAAGGAAAATCATGAAGAATTTAATAGAACTTTGACAACTATTCACAGGTAATAGAAGAAATAAAAACAGATTACAGTACATGGTGAAATATCAAGGCATGTTTTCTCCACACAGACTGACCCATTTTCTTTGTTGCTTGCAGGGCCACTTTTGTGAGTTGTGGGTCTAGCAGGGCTCCAAAGCCTCCCATTGGGATGCAGGGTCCGTGTTTATTCAGGTGGTTTCACTGCTCCAACAACCTTGGCTTTTTTTGCACCCATGTTGGAGTGCCACTTTTCTATCTCATCACACACACACATGCTCAGTTGAATTCTCGCCATGTGACCAAAGAGGGGACAGCTATATGAAGTGATTTGGCTGTTGTGATCATGAAGCCCTTTCTGGGTCATATGAAAACAGGGAGTAAAAATATTTCACAACCCAGTAGAACTCAAAAATGTGATGTGACACCCCCCCCCTCCAGTTTTCTCCATCAGCTTTAGTACTCCATGCCACAGAATCCCAGCATGCACTTCCACCACCCAGCTGTGTTTACATGTCTCATGAACACACGGGTGATTGTCAAATCAGGTGTGTACAGGCCGTGCACGCTACCACACCATTTCAGCGACGGCTGCAGAGCATCTTCATTGGAAGATGTTGGAGGTTCAAAACTGTAGCGGAACGGCCAAAAAAAAAAAAAAGACTTTTGACAATTTACAAATTCAGAATTGCGGGGCAGTACTTAAAACACAAGTGAACACTCTGCATGATGTGAGCATAAAATTACACTTTAATACATAAAAATTTAATAAATAATAGGAGGAAAAAGGAGGAAGATCAAGGGTACTTACAACCCAAGTTTCAGGGGTAGCTGAAGCTGGTTTGCCCTCCCATCCCACACCAGTGGAGGGACAGACCATTTACCAAAGTAAAATACAAGAAAAATAAATACATTTAGATAGACAGAGAGATACAGCAGATAGATCTACTTTATTGATCCCAAACTGGGAAATTACAGAAGTGGAGGTGAATAAACTTTTAAAACTGCTACACAAGCATGGGGAGAACGTGAAAGCTCCACACAAATCGGCCCTACTTGCTGGTGGACTTGAACCTATGGCCTTCTTACTGTGAGGCAATAGGGAGGCAATTGTCTCAACCACTACACCACCATGCTGCCCAAGTTTTTTTTTTTTTTTTTTTCGTAATCCCACTAACGGATAGATAGGCAAACAAACAGACAAACACCAGCAAAAACGCTATCCCCCCCCCCCCCCCTTGGCGGAGGTAACTAGTAACAGAGAGAAGTTGATGTGGAAAGCATCACACATTTTCTGTGGAGTGCAGGGGGCACTCCTGAAGACCTTCTACGACTCTGTGGTGCCATCAGCCATCATGTATGGAGTGGTCCGCTGGGGCAGCAGCATCACAGCCGCCGACAGGCTGAGTAAGAAAGCCATCTCTGTTCTGGGGTGCTGCCTCGACCCAGTGGAGGTGATAGGAGAGAGGAGGATGGCAGCTAGGTGTCATACCTGCTTGGGTCTGACACCCCATGTGGGACACGCTGAGTGCACTGAGCATCTTAGAGAGATCAATCTTAGAGAGATTATGACTGTTTTGCCAAAAAATTCTAAGTGTTTTCTTTTAAATGAGACCAACCCCATGAAGATGCTGCAAAGGGTTGAAGAACAGCTTTTGATTTACTTTGGGTATGTTATTTTTAGGCGTTTTTAGGGAAATTGACCAGAGTGCAAGGGGTTAACCGGCCCATGATGCTAACGCAAAAACTCGACATACCGGGAGAGATAAGATGGAAACGGTGTGGGTGTTGAGCTGGATTAAGACGGCGGGCGAGGAATATAAGGTACAGACCCGTCCTCCCATCCGTTATTATGGGGAATGTTCGATCGCTACTCAGTAAGACTGATGAGCTAGCGGCTATCTCCCGCTACGAGAGTGTCTTCAGGGAGAGTAGTTTGATGCTATATACTGAGACGTGGCTAACAGAACTAGCAACAGATGCTAACATCGAACTGGAGGGTTTCCATGCAATACAGGCAGACCGGACACCAGACAGTGGGAAGACAAGGGGCGGAGGAGTGATAATGTATGTCAGTAACAAATGGTGCAGACCGGGACATATCACGGTTAAGGAACAGCACTGTAGCAAAGACATGGAGTTGCTAGCTGTTAGCATGCGGCATGCGGCCTACCTATCTCCCGAGGGAATACTCACACGTGATCTGCATTGTTATTTATGCAAATCCGACGGCGAACGCTGGGACAGCGCATGACGTCATCCACTCAGTAACTGGCAGGCTGCAGACAGAACACCCAGATGCTCTTCTCCTCATCTCAGGTGATTTCAACCATATTTCACTGTCCCCCATTCTGCCCATGCTCACCCAGTATGTCACATGCCACACCAGAGACAATAAAACACTGGACTTATTCTATGCAAATACTAAGGAGGCGTACACCTCATCACCACTCCCACCACTCGGGAGATCGGATCACAACTTGGTTCATCTTCTGCCGGTGTACAAACCCTAAGTACACAGACAACCTCTTGTCATGTGCACGGTGAAGTTATGGTCTGAGGAGGCAATGGACGCGCTAAAGGACTGTTTTGAAATCACTGCCTGGGAGCAACTCTGCGATCCACATGGTGAGGACATCGATGGCCTCACTCACACCATCACAGACTACATTGGCTTCTGTGTGGACAACACCGTACCCACCAAGACCATATGGTGTTGCTCGAACAACAAACTCTGGATCAACCCTGAGATAAAAACACTTCTGAGAGAGAAGAAGAGGATCTTCAGGTCGGGGAACAGGAAGATGCTGAAGTCCGTACAGAGGGAGCTGAGGAGGAAGATCAGAGAAGACAAGGACAGCTTCAGGAAGAAGATGGAGGACAAGCTGCAACAGAGCAACATTGGCGGGGTCTGGAGAAACCTTAAAACTATTTCTGGGCTCCAGAATACCTCCCCCCAGGCCACGGGGGGCAGGGAGTGGGCCAACAATCTGAAACTGTTTTTTAATAGGTTTGACCAGTCGCCCTCCCCCCCGACTGCACAACAACCACTGCTGCCTCTAAAGTCATCGAGACCTGCTGTCCACACCCCACTCCCAGCACACAGCCCCCCAACCTGACCCTCACTAAGACCCAGGTGAGGACGGAGCTGAGGAAGATCAAGGCGAGGAAGGCCTCGGGACCGGACAGCATTAGCGCGAAGCTCCTCAAGTCTTGTGCAGACCAGCTGTGTGGGATTGTGGAGCATATCTTCAACCTGAGCCTGAAGCTGGGGAGGGTACCACAGTTGTGGAAAACATCTTGTGCGGTACCTGTACCAAAGACTTCCCACCCCAAAAATCTGAACAACTACAGACCAGTGGCCCTGACGTCCCACATGATGAAGACCCTGGAGAGACTGCTCCTTGCTCTCCTCCACCCCCTGGTGGGACCAGCAATGGATCCACTCCAGTTCGCCTACCAGCATGGCTTTGGGGTGGAGGATGCAGTGATCTTCCTCCTTCACTGTTCTCTGTCCCACCTGGAGAAGCCCGGGAATGCGGTGAGGATCATGTTCTTTGACTTCTCCAGTGCTTTCAACACCATTCAACCGATGATCCTGAAGGACAAGCTGCTGTGCGCAGGGGTGGACCAGCACCTGTCATCATGGATCCTGGACTACCTCGCTAACCGGCCACAGTTTGTGAGAACCCAAGATTGTGTGTCTGACACGATCATCGGTAGCATGGGGGCCCCCCAGGGAACGGTTTTGGCTCCCTTCCTGTTCACCCTTTATACTGCGGACTTCTCACACAACACAACACACTGCCATCTACAGAAGTTCTCTGACGACTCTGCGATCGTCGGCCTCATCTCCAACGGAGATGAAGCTGAGTGCAGAGGACTTATCCAGGACTTCGTGGACTGGTGCCATCAGAACTGCCACCAGATCAACGCGAGGAAAACTAAGGAGCTGGTGGTGGACGGCTGCAGGCAAGGACAACCCCTCACAGCACCAGTAAACATACAGGGAACAGACATTGAGATGGTGACATCGTACAAGTACCTGGGTGTTCATCTGAACAATAAACTAGACTGGTCACACAATACCGACGCACTCTACAAGAAGGGACAGCGCAGGCTGTTCCTACTGAGTAGGCTGAGGTCTTATGGTGTACAAGGGGCGCTGCTGAAGACATTCTACGACACGGTGGTGGCATCAGCCGTCACTTTTGGAGTTTGCTGGGGCAACGGCATTACAGCAGCCGATCGGAAGAGACTAAACAAACTGATCAAGAAAGCTAGCTCTGTCCTGGGACAACTCCTTGACCCAGTGGAGGAGATAGGAGAGAGAAGGATGGTGGCTAAACTGTCATCTCTGCTGGAGTCCGAGTCCCACCGTATGCAGGACATACTGAACGCACTGAGGAGCTCATTTAGCAGTAGACTACATCATCCTAGGTGCACAACCGAGAGGTTTCACAGGTCCTTCCTACCTATGGCTGTCAGACTGTATAACCTAAGCAGGGCTGCTCGCAGAGATAGCAAAAAAACATGACGACCTAATAGTATTGAATGCAAAAGACACAACAGACTTACACAAATGGTCCCCGCCAGTATACAACTAGAACAATATCAGTCTCTACGGAGGGTGAGAATATGTATGGGTACATATTCATACTATGTAGGATAACTAAGTAGACGGTTATGCTGTTTATTCCATCTTGCTACAATGCTCCACACTTTGTATATATATTTATATATTTATGTGTACGTATGTACAGTATATCCACTGCTTTTATTTATATTTTTCGTATCTTTTTAATTATTGCTCTGAGTGTTGCTATCCCTGTGCTGTTGCAATCCTGGAATTTCCCCATTGTGGGACTAATAAAGGCTAATCTTATCTTATCTTATCTTATCTTATCTTATCTTATCTTATCTTAATAAAGGCTTATCTTGTCTTACATCAATTCACCTGATCAGGAAAACCTTTAAGTAACCCAATACTGCAGTCATATAGGGTAACTGTAGTGAGAGTGAAACACTCATTCCACTGCTGTGCTTTTGCTGTTGCCTTCCTCTACGGTACATTAGCGCTTTCATAGAAAAGCAAAACTGAAATTGAAATAAGTAGATCAAATAATTGGAGTGTTGGAGCCTGGTTTGACCTGTTACCACAGAACCTAATCCAGCCCATTAGAACAATTTTTTGATACTGATGGACAATAAATATCAAGCAAAACCACAAATTTTAGGTAGGAAAAAGGCAGAAGGACTGTTAGAAAAATATGTTTTAAAAGGAAGCAGTTTGTACCTATAGTACGTTTGTTCACATGGATATCTGGGAAAGCTTTAGCATAACTATTAGACTTGATGACAATGCATCAGATGACTTATACTAGGGTTAATGTACCATGTCAAATCTTACATATTGAATTGTTGTATAGATTTTAGGCTGATTAGCATGAGTAGACATAGTGTGATTGGTAGGCCAGTAAAGTTTGGGGTCATGAAAGAAACCTAGGATTTTTTTCTTCAATTTTTAACAACTTACCCTACCACCTGGTTAAGATTAGCCCCATATTCAATACCTTTTTAGCCCTAATGTTTTTGTTTTTTCAAGTGAAAATGGTGGAAAATACTTAATACAACATGAAAAAAATTGTCCCTCTGCTTACTTTCTGCCACCTCCTTCCACTGTTTCTCATAAGTGACCTCAGTATTTCACTGGTACAGAAACCACTAGGATCCACCCTTCTTGAATAGCCTGGAAGAGGTAAGCATCACATGGATAAATGGTGGTTAAAGAAGGTCAGATTCTGCCTCCCATCCACAATTGATCGTACCATCTGAGTCTTGTTTCCTTTGCACTCCCTTAAACAGCATCAATTCTCTTTTATGGGGTTGCCCACTTGACACCTCCTGGCTGCGTGTCCCCTCTGTTGACCACTTCATTAGACTCATACATTTTGAGAATGTACCAGAGTGGGGGATTTAATGGCTTCTATTAAACACTAAAGAGAACTTCACTGTGAATGCTGTGTTCACATTCTACTAATAGATCACCTAATTGTCCCTAGATATCTGTTTCCTATAGGCCCTTAGAATAAAGGGTTAGTACTAGTGAAAGCGCTTTGAGTGGTCTTTGTGACTTGAAAAGCGCTATATAAGTGCAGGTTAGTTAGTTAGTACATAATATCCATGCCTGGGCCTTCTTTCCTCACCCATTCTTTAAAAGTGTCATAAATCACCCTTTTTAAAGGCTATAGAAGGCACCAAATGCACGCTGTGAGTTTGCACATTTATTAACAGAAAGACGAACATATATATAACACTATACTTACACATAATGAAATAATGAAGGCGCAGGAGGTGAACGAGGCTCATATCTACAGGAGGAGAGAACAACCTGGTAGGAACACAGGCTGAAGTGTAAGGGAATGCCAGGGGAAAAAGAGATTAAACCAGCTGGAGTCACAACCGAAAGGAAAGGGGGCTCACGGTTGAGGAAAAGGGAAAAGAGACAAATATTACCTGGACTGAGCACACCCTTTCACCTCGGCACAGAACCACTCTCACTCAGAGATAAACTGAAACTCCTGAGGAGGCTAACAGTTGGACACAGCAACGGGGGAAATGTTGCCGTAAATGATTAATAAATCACAGGTGTGGGTACATCCATCCATCCATCCATCTTCTACCGCTTTTCCGGAGGTCCGGGTCGCGGAGGCAGCAGTTCAAGCAGAGAAGCCCAGACTTCCCTCTCCCCAGCCACCTGCTCCAGCTCTTCAGAGAGGATACCAAGGCGTTCCCCGACCAGCTGGGAGACATAGTCTCTCCACCGAGTCCTGGGTCTGCCCCGGGGTCTCCTCCCAGTGGGACGTGCCTGAAACACCTCAAGTGGGAGGTGTCCAGGAGGCATCCTAATCAGATGCCCATACCACCTCAACTGACACCTTTCAATGTGGAGGAGCAGCGGTTCTACTCTGAGCCTCTCCCGGATGACTGAGCTCCTCATCCTATCTCTGAGGGTGAGTCCAGCAATCCTACGGAGAAAGCTCATTTCAGCCGCTTGTATCCGCGATCTCGTTCTTTCGGTCATTACCCAAAGCTCATGACCATAGGTGAGAGTAGGAACGTAGATTGACTGGTAAATCGACAGCCTTGCCTTAGAACTAAGCTCCCTCTTCACCACAACAGACCGGTACAACGTCTGCATCACTACAGATGCTGCTCCAATCTGTCTGTCGATCTCTCGCTCCATTTTCCCCTCACTCATGAACAAGACCCCAAGATACTTAAACTCCTCCACTTGGGGCAGGAGCCTGTCCCCAACCCGGAGAGGACAATCCACCTTTTTCCGGCTGAGGACCATGGACTCGGACTTGGAGGTGCTGATTCTCATCCCAGCCGCTTCACACTCAGCGGCAAACCGTCCCAGCAAGAGCTGTAGGTCATTGCTGGATGAAGCCAACAGGACAACATCATCTGCAAACAACAGAGATGAGATCCTGTGGTCACCAAGCATGACACCCTCCATTCCCTGGCTGCGCCTAGAAATCCTGTCCATAAAAATTATGAACAGGATTGGTGACAAAGGGCAGCCCTGGCGGAGTCCAACTCTCACTGGGTACATGAAATAGAAAATAATCAAAACAACAAGTGACAGCTGTGCAGCCGAGAAACAAAGTTTGACAGCCGGAGGCTGCACAGCACTGTCAAAATAAAAGCACAGACCGGAAACTAAATAATAATTCAAGAATAAAATAACACAACCCAAAAGATGTAAATAATACCATAAATACAAAATGACACACAATAAATAGACAGAACTATAAGGACAAACTAAAAATGCAAACACTTCATAAATAAATAAGATAAGATAAGATAAGCCTTTATTAGTCCCACAATGGGGAAATTCCAGAATTGCAGCAGCACAGGGATAGCAACACTCAGAGCAACAATCAGAAGGCAAGAAAAAACAAGAACAGCTAGTATACATATGTACATATTACTATATATATATATATATATATATATATATATATATATATATATATATATATATATATATATATATAGACACACAGTGCGGAGCATTGTGGTTGGTGAATGTGCAGCAGAAAGTCTAAGCTCTCTCTCCGCGGATGCGGCGGGCCAGCTGGATGTCTTTGGGCATGATGGTGACCCTCTTGGGTCACCATCATGGGTCACCATCTTGGGTCACCATCATCATCACCAAATAGAGACCAAATACAGTAAACCATAATGCCTGCAACATAAACAAAGAAGCAAGCAAACAGAAAAGGACTTAACTCCAACTGGAGACTGAGCATGGCACCCAGCTGTGCTCAGGATCATGACATAAAGGGCACCACAGGCTTTTGTAAAGTCCGTTTGTTTCTCAGTGTAGTTTTACCCTCTGTCTCTACGACTTTAGTTTGTTTTCTCCATGTGGATATACGTAGTTATGGTTCTCCAGGACTTTCCTGGCTTTAGACCTAATGTTAAATGTTATGTAAACTAAAAATGAAGTAATACGCATATCAACCAAAAACTAAGTAACACATTTAGCCAGTGAGCTTAGCTAATTACTTGATGTAATATTCACACACTGTTCACACACTGCTACAAACTTGAGAGAGCACTGGAGTGGAGCTGTTGACCAAGTGACCATTAAGAAGGATTATTGTCCTGTCTTCTACACTCGCCAAAAGTTGTCGTTATACAGATGTGATAGACCATGTAACATGATAGGCTGGGCACTCAGCATGAAGCCAAAGGGGGGAAAAAAGTGAATTTTGTGTGTCGTTTACGTTTTCTTCGCCCAAAATCGCTGTTGCACTGATAGTATAAAATTGTGTCTGGTCCATCATACCACAGGGTTTGATCTGGTTCCCATCTCATGCATCACTGTTATCACTGCATATCAGAAATAGCAGCCAACTCGAAAGAGCTGCCAAGGTGATTCTCATCTGGAGCCTGTCCCAGCCATCATAGGGTGAGAGGTGGGGTCCCTGAACAGCTACCAGTCCATCACTGGGCTAATGTGCAGTGCAAGAGGAGCACACACTCACATCCAAGCCTACAGCTATTTTTATCGCCAATTTATCTAGCGAGTATGTCTTCGAAGTGACAAACTGCCTACTGACCATGTGGCTTAAACAGAACCCTCTTGCTCTCAGAGTGCTAATCACTGTGCCGTCATGCTACTTATGGATATTTATAGAACATTCTGCGTGCGACAGTATCTGGTAGTCCAATGGATCACACACCCGATAGAAAATTGCACCTTGTACAAACATTTGATATGGCAGTGGCTTTGACACCCTGCAAATGAGAACCAGCTGTGAATGTCAAGTGCTGCTGCAGAAAGTTTACTTTGACAGGAAGTCTCTGTCTCTGTCTCACTAAATTGTTTTATATCTAAAGGTGCTAGAGTGAGTCCACAGTTATTGCAGAGACCAACATTGCATCCGCTCATCTCAGCTGGGCTGTGTACCAAGAATGGCAGAAGAAAGACTGCAGAGAACCATTTTAACTCCCCATTACACAGGGGTGGAGGTTGTTGGGAGATGGAAAAATGGCCACATCTCTCAACAGTCTTTCAACGAGCACCCAACAATCACCAAAATCTCTCAGTGATCTTCCAGTGATCTCCACGGTTGCTCACGGTCTTCTCAAAGTTTTGACACAGTCCAAAACAATACATCAACAATCACAGAAAATGAAGGGCTCTCTCAGCAATCTCTCAGGGAGCGCTCAATGAGCTCGTCAAACTGCCATTGATCTCTCGGTGAGCTTTCAGTGAATGCCAAATTCTCCCATCCCAAAGGTAGAGATGGCTGAGAGATCAGTGAGGAATCACTGAATGTTTGATGAAAGCCCAATCGAGTTCATTGAAAGATCACTGAGAGATCATTGGGAGATTGTTGAGCGCTCCTTAGGAACTTCTTGGTAGCTCCTTGAGAGATTGTTTCCCTTTGGTGATGGTTGAGAGATTGTTGTAGACCAGGGGTGTCCAATCATGTGCCATGGAGGGCCAAGACTCTGCAGGTTTTACCTCCAACCAATGTCTTCAACAACAGATTCCACTGAAGTTCTTCCCACTGATTGCTGATCATTGAAAATACCTGATGAAGAGACTGGGTAGAAGAGAAAACCTGCAGGGTCTTGATCCTCCATGGCACATGATTGGACACCCCTGCTGTAGACAGAGTTAAAACTTTGAGGAGACCATGGCGACCGTGGAGATCACTGGAAGTTTGTTGAGAGATTGGGTCATTTTTTTCGTCTTTCATTGATCACTCAATGATCTCTACCCCTGTGTAAAGGAGGTAGAAGAGCACCAGAAACCTGCCATATATATCTATATCTATATCTATATATATATACTGTATATAGATATAGATAGATAGATAGATAGATACTGTATATAGATATAGATATATATACACCTCTTTGGCCACACAAGAAACTTACAATGATCTCTCCTGATCTCACAGTGATCTCTCAAGGATCTTTCAAAATTTAACTTTTGATTGCACAAACATTTACAAAGCGATGACTTTTTCAAAGTGGTAGGAGATTGTTGCGAGTTCGCACCAGTTTTTGATCTCTCAGCGGTCACCCAATGATCTCCATCTGTGTAAAGGGGCCCTTACATAGACATCAGTTTTCTGGGAGAAAACACTGAATACAAAGAAATTTGGGGCAGTGGTGGCCTAATGGTTAGGATGTGTTGGTGACTGGAGGGTCACTGGTTCAACCCCTGGACTGGCAGGATCAGATCTGGGTGGGACAGATAACATAGCACTGTTTCCCCACCCTCATTAACGCCACTATGGTGCCCTTGAGCAAAGCCCTTAACCCCAACTGCTCCAGTGGAGCTGCTCAGTGGCCTCAGGTCAGTCTGTGGTTGGACTGGGCAGCTTCCAGGTCTGAATGTGAACAGAAAAAGACAGGTTGCCTCTCAATGGACCTCCCCTGTTAAAGGTTAAATAAAATAAAAAGTGCAGAATATGAGAATTGTCAGTATTGATCATCAAATCTGTTAGGGCCATGAAAGCCAGAGAGCAGCACCTTTTGAGGCTGATGAAGATAGGTGTCTGTAACGTTACAGCACTGCACTCATTGGACAGCACACCACTCCCAGCCAGACAGCCGTACAGTGAGCAGATGCTGCAGGATTAACTGTGCACGGTGAAGCTTGGCTCACACACTACATCAAAAACACGTTGATCATAAACACCTATGACTTGGTTGTAAGCATTATGCTAAAAAAAAGTGGAAAAAAGCATATTTTTTGTTTAGTGTTTGCATCTTTTTGCACCACTGATGTGACAGTAACAATATGTCACGTTTTGCTCAAATTAGCTGAATCTACAAGATTCTCTTTAACTAAAAATTAAAAACAGCAAATTCCAAAACTTAAAAAATAAACAAAAGTAGTGTTTTTTTTCTGCTACAAATCATGTCTAATATAATCTTGCCCATAGATAATTATTCTCATATAACACATTTTTGTATTTGCATTCATTATACAGTAAATGAGGAGAACGATTTTGAGAGTCTGGCAGATGAGGGTGTTTCAGTTTTAGAGCCAGGCTCATTCTCCATGTATCCTGCTTGAAAAGGTGTGATTAAGGATTTATTTTTTTTTAAATAATTAAAAACAGCCATTTAACACCCTAATACTTAGCACACCTCCTCTGTGTGATAGTTGCTAATGACGTGCCCACAGAGAGGGAGGCTGAAATTATTCACATGTAAAAGTTTTACTGCCAGAAAACAAGAGCTACAAAAAACCCAGAAAAGTCCAGAGTTGGATGGAAAATCAACTTTTCTAAATGTTGATAAGAGTTTCAAATCCCAGCTTCTGTCATCTGAATATTTACATCCCACAATAGTTCACAAATGACTGTATTCCAAGCAGACGGTTTAATTATGGCATCAGTGGAGTCACGCTGCATGCTGTTAGGCAGCTCATTTTAGAATACTGTCATGAGGAAATTGTTAGGCCACTAAATTATTATTTATATGTTTATTAAGAAATATCAACATATTGGCCTTTGTTCTTCAGCGCTTCTCATAGTGCTGTAGGGCTGTACTGTTTTCTCTGCTTCTTCAGTGCAGAATTCTGTCAGCTGTGTAATGTTTGAAGGATTTTCTTGCATGCACAATCTATTTTAAATGGTCTCACAACACCTCAATAGGATTAAAACCTGTTTTCAGTATGGGCCACTTAAGATTTTTTCATGTCTTTCTTTTGGTCCTTTGTTGGATTTACTGGGATTTTTAGTTCAATGTCATGTTCCATGGACCACCTCTACTTCACCTTCAGATACAGTAAACAGTTCATAATAAATTCTATGACATTTCCACCCCCATGCTTCATTGCTGGTATGATGCTTTTTTGCTCTCTGTGGTTTGTGCCAAACATGACCTGCATCACTTTGGGCCGTATTACAAGGACGCTGTCTGTTGTCAGTTGCCTGATGTGCAGGACACATTTATAGGCATTTCCAAGTTCATTTTGCTGTCACAGCCGTGAAAAACTGAATTTTCCACCGGTGCAAAGTTGAAAAAGGCTGTCCAAGCGCTCTTAATTATTCAGAGGTGTGTTTGGGGCATAATGTGAAATAAACCAATTGCTGCCTTTGCTCTCATTCCCTTTAATAAATGGGCGCAAGATCAAAGATGTGATACAAAAGCGTTTAAATGAGAGGACAATTCCATTTGCACTGAGGACAATGTAGGCTCATTCACAAAGTGAAAATGCATTTAAAAGAAAGGCGTTTATGTTGGCTCTCTAACTCCACAGCCTTGCTTGCCTACAGATGAGAGCTGTTGGCTACAATTCAGAGATGATGCCAATCTTTCTCTTTATCCATGAGTTTGACAGAGTTGTCAGTTTCCTTCAATTATATTATCGATCATCCAAGCGTCTCTTTTAAACCAAGAAAAAATGAGCTGCTCATCTCAGCTAGAGTTCCACTAATCTGCTTTGGTGAATGCAAAATTTTAGATTTAATTCAAAACAACTGTCAGGATATTTTCATTTTGAATTATTCTTTTAAAAGAATGACAGTGAATGAGGTTAACATTGTAAAAACTGTCATGATTAGATAATGAATATCAGGTTTGTACACACATACCTGTTCTTCTCCAGGGTCATGGTGACAGCTGGTCCAGCTGCAGTTGACTCCAAAGGTAAATCTGCAATTAAAATGAGAATGTGGATGGAACAAAAAAACTATTTAGTGTATCATCATATGAATGAAATGATGGGCGATTATATTATGACTGTTACAACTCCCTCTTTTAAAATAGCAGACAATCCCAGCAATATGTATTTTTTTCCAAGACAAACAAGACCCTGCACCTAAGAAGGATCACGGTGGCGCAGTGGTTTAGCACTGTGGCAGCACAGTTTTACCCTCGGCCGGGGGATCGCGGGGATCATGAGATTGTGGGTTCGATCCCAGCCCCCGACCAACAGTGAGCTGTGTGGAGTTTGCATGTTCTCCCCGTGTTGCGCGGATTTACTCCGGGATTTCTCCGGTTTCCTCCCGCACACCAAAAAAAAAACAACAAAAAAACAAAAAAACAAAACATGTAGGTTTAGGGCGCTCGCGCACGCAGCAACCAGCAGCCGGTGGCTTGTCACTAGACTGCAAACCAAGTCTACCTACGGGTACAAATAAGTAACAAAAAAAAAAAAAATACAAAAAAAAAAATACAAAAATAGCTAAACATCATCTGAAACAGCTTTGTTGCTGTCTAACTTGTGACAAAAGCCTGATTTATGCCTCTCTGCTGAGCTCACTGCAGACCCTTCTTCAGCAGTTTCTACTTGTGCACTGATCTGAATGCATTGTTACTTTGCCAAAACCTGCTTCTGCCAGTGTGTAGAGTGACTTGTGTTCGTTGTGTGTGTGTGTGTGTGTTTTTTTTTATTAAATAGCAACAGACAACAATAGATTGTGATGGATTTGGAGCTAATCAGTGTTTAAAAAAGCAACTTTTCATATGATCGCTGCAACAGAGAAAAAAGAGCCAATATGTTAGAGGCAAAGAGAAGACGTTAGAGAAAATGATGCATACCTCTATGTAATTAATGAGGTTAGGACAAGACACATAAATGTTCTGTATCTGCTAACTTCATCAATAATTTTTTGAATTTCGACACTAGTAATTTTTTGAATTTCGACAATAGTTTATATGACTTGTGTTGGAAGTGTCACCACGGTGAACAAGCAGAGCAGAGTAGAGAATCAGGAAATGTGAAGGAAAGCAAATGAATCACAGCTCTTGCTGTTCTGCAACGCAGTGGGGTATGACGTTGCTGCCACGATGACATCATTACGATGGTGTCGCTGTGAAGAAGGCTTTAGGTTGCTACCACCGCTCTGTCCTCCGTACTTCCTGCTGTAGCCCTGTAGCTGCCTGTTACTAAACTGCTGTATTTGACACCCATAGTTATGAATATGTCTGTTTGGGCATCCATTAGTTTGTGATTTGCAGAGTGAAAGCAGCCTTTAAGGAATTTCAACAACATTCATGGGATAGAAAACAATGCTAAAAATTTTGTAAAAATGACTGGGGCTAACACCTTAAATTCTGACAGAACAGTTAATAAAATACTGCATGACTGTACAGAGAAGCCAAAAATAAATTTCCCAAAAGTAACTTTCAGTTGAATAATTAAAAAAATGGTCAGAGTCACAATCCTCTGAAGCTGGTGGAGTGTTTGTTCTACCACCTCATGAGTTTGTAAAAATCCTGGCTACAGTCTTGCATCCTGATTATGCCAAATCAGGGTAGCTTTCAATATTAGGCCTTTTTTAGCATGTCTTCCCCTGGCAAAAACATAGACAACTTCATGTTAAAATTACAAAGCTAACTGAATTAATTTAGCTAATTTTCATACAGAAAAACAACTGTGGAGTTGATCTGAAGCAAACAGAGCAGTATTTCTAATTAGTTTTGAGTTATTATTGTTAACATTGTTTCTCTGTAGTTTAATACTCATAAAATGAACAGCATAAAGAATCTTTTAACTGTTCTGGTATGGCTTGAATGACACAGTTCTGGCAAGATAAACATACAGCTTGGCAACTTTCATTGCATTTTGATGTAAATAATCCCATATTATGAATTTTGCCAGAAAATACAACGTATACGGTATTTAATGTGTAAGTGGTTAGATCAAATGTAATAACAGACGCTGCAGGGTGAGACAGTATTGTAGTTAATACAGCTGCTAAACTCTGAAATCCAAGATCTAGGGATAAGGCAGTCTATTTATATAGCGCATTTTCCAAAGAAAACTCAAAGCACTAAACACGCAACTACACTAACCCTCTATTCAATGGGCTTATCAGAGACAGATACCGAGGGCTACTTCAGAATCACCAGTTAATCTAGCAAGCATGTCTTTGGATTGTGGGAGGAAACCTGACCCCTGGAGTAAACTCACTTTGCACAGAGAGAATATACAAACATCACACAGAAAGGCTCCTACCCCTGTCAGCCTGGGAGTTCGAACAAGGAACTTTGTTGTTTCCAAGTATTGATTTTTCAAATCAATGCCTGAACAAAAATTAGCATGATAAGAACTATAAATGAAAATAGAAACCATCCATTTTCTACCGCTTTTCTAGAGGTTTGGGTCATGGAGGCAGCAGCTCAAGTAGAGAAGCCCAGACTTCCGTCTCCCCGACCACCTACTCCAGCTTTTCAGAGAGGATACCAAGATGTTCTCAGGCCAGCTGGGAGATGTAGTCTTTCCAGTGTGTCCTGGGTCTGCCCTGGGGAGCCCTCATGCTGAATGCTGCTTGGCCCATCTGCAGGGGTGTTGGTCTCATGGGTCGCTCTGGCTTGGGCGGGTGGGGGCTCTAGGCTCTATGCCCCGGTCTGTCCTGGTCAGGGTGGCCTTGGTGACACGCCCTGTGGTCATGGGTTGTGTAATCTCCTGGCATGGGGGGCTCCACAGGATGGTGTTCCTTCACATGGTGCCTTGGTGCTGAGCTATGTCTTTTTTATTTTATATGTCTCTTTTATTTTATACTGTATGTGTGTGAGAGAAGTGGGGAATGGTGCAGGTACTTGTGTGTGTGGGGGGGGGCAGGGGGGAGGTTGGGAGGGCTGGGATGCATCATGCAAATATATGTATTTAAATTTGTCTTCTGCGTTTATCAATGTAAAGCACTTTGTGCAGCATTTAATATTTGAAAAGTGCTATACAAATAAAGTTAGATAGATAGATAGATAGATAGAGAGATAGATAGATAGAGAGATAGATAGGGTCTTCTCCCAGTGGGACGTGCCCGAATCACCCAAAGTGGGAGGTGTCCAGGAGGCATCTTGATCAGATGCTCAAACCACCTCAACTGGCTCCTTTCGATGTGGAGGAGCAGCGGTTCTACTCTGAGCCTCTCCCGGATGACTGAACTTCTCACACTGTCTCTAAAGATGATTCCAGTAATCCTACTGAGGAAGCTCATTTCAGCCACTTGTATCTGCAATCTCATTCTTTCGGTCATTACCCAAAGCTTATGACCATAGGTGAGGGTAGGAACATAGATTGACACGTAAATCAACAGCTTTGCTTTAGAGCTCAGCTCCCTCTTCACCATAACAGACCAGTACAACATCCACATCACTGCAAATGCTGCTCCGATCTGTCTGTCAATCTCTCACTCCATTCTCCCCTCACTCGTGAATAAGACCCCAAGATACTTAAACTCCTCCACTTGGGCAGGAGCTTGTCCCCAACCCAGAGAGGACATTCCACTTTTTTCTGGCTGAGGACCATGGACTCGGACTTGGAGGTGCTGATTCTCATCCCAGCCACTTCACACTCAGTGGCAAACTGTCCCAGTAAGACCTGTAGGTCATTGCTGGTTGAAGCCAGCAGGACAACAGCAGCAGAGTTCATGGTTCCATTTACCACAGCAAGTCTTCCAGGTCCTGAAGAAGCAAAACAGGCCCAGACCATCACACTACCACCACCATATTTTACTCTTGATATGATGTTCCTTTTCTGAAATGCTGTTATTTTTATGCCGGATGTAATGGGACACACACCTTCCAAAAAGTTCAACTTCTGTCTCGTCAGTTCACAGAGTATTTTCCCAAAAGGCTTGGGGATCATCAAGATGTTTTCTGAGAGGATAACAAGGCGTTCCCAGACCAGCTGGGAAACATAGTCTCTCCAGCCAGTCCTGGGTCTGCCCCGGGGTCTTCTCCCAGAGGGACGTGCCCGAAACACCTCAAGTGGGAGGCGTCCAGGAGGCATCCTGATCAGATACCCATACCACCTCAACTGGCTCCTTTCAATGTGGAGGAGCAGCAGTTCTACGCTGATCCTCTCCCGGATGACCTAGCTCCTCACCCTATCTCTGAGGGTGAGTCCAGTGATCCTACGAAGAAAGCTCATTTCAGTTGCTAGTATCCGCGGTCTCGTTCTTTCAGTCATTACCCAAAGCTCATGACCATAGGTGAGGGTAGGAACATAGATTGACTGGTAAAACAGCTTTGCCTTAGAGCTCAGCTCCCTCTTCAACACAACAGACCAGTACAGCATCTGCATCACTGTAGAGGCTGCTCCAATCCATCTGTCAATCTCTCACTCTATTTTCCCCTCACTCGTGAATGAGACCCCAAGATACTTAAACTCCTCCACTTAGGGCAGGAGCTTGTTCCCAACCTGGAGAGGACAATCCACCCTTTTCCGGCTGAGGACCATGGACTCGGACTTGGAGGTGCTGATTCTCATCCCAGCCGCTTCACACTCAGCAGCAAACCATCCCAGTAAGATCTGTAGGTCAGTGCTGGATGAAGCCAATAGGACAACATCATCTGTAAACAGCAGAGGTGAGATCCTGTGCTTACCGGACATAGCATCCTCCATTCCTTGGCTGCACCTAGATATCCTGTCCATAAAAATTATTAACAGGATCAGTGGCAAAGGGCAGCCTGGCGGAGGCCAATTCTCACTGGAAACAAATTCAACTGGGTGTTGGCAACACCAACCAAACTACTGTAATGGTCGTATAGGGACCGGATAGCTCGTGACAACAAGCCCGATACCCCATACTATACTATATCATGAGGGACGCGGTTGAATGCTTTCTCCAAGTCCACAAGACCTGTGAACTGGTTGGGCAAACTCCCATGAACCCTCGAGGATTCTCGAGAGGGTAAAGAGTTGGTCCGATATGCCAAGGCCAGGAGGAAAACCACATTGCTCCTCCTGAATACAAGGTTCAACCAACGGCCGGACTCTCCTCTCCAGTACCCTGGCATAGACCTTCCCGAGCTGCCCTCCGCTTGGCTTGCTGGTTCACCTCAGCTGCTTTAGGAGTCCCACAAGCCAACCAAACTCAATAGGACTCCTTCTTCAGCTTGATGGCCCCACTCACCCCTGGTGTCCACCAGTTGGTATGGGGGTTTCCAACATGAGGTGCACCGACGACCTTGCGGCCACTGGTCTGGGCAGTCGCTTCAACAATGGAGATGGAGAACATGGCCCATTCAGACTCCATGTCTCCAGACTCCCTCGGAATGTGGTCAAAGTTCTTTGGGAGGTGGAAGTTGAAGACCTCCCGGACAGGGGCCTCAGCCAGATGTTCCCAGCACACCCTCATTATATGTTTGGGTCTGCCAGGTCTGAATGGTATCCTCCCCTGCCATCAGATCCAACTCACCACCAGGTGGTGATCAGTTGACAGCTCTGCACCTCTCCTTACCTGAGTGTCCAAGACATATGGTCACAGGTCTCATGACATGGTAACAAAATCGACCTGCGACCTAGGGTGTCCTGGTGCCAGGTGCATATATGGACACCCTTATGCTTGAACATGTTGTTCGTTATGGACAAACTGTGGTTAGCACAGAAGTCCAATAACTGAACACCATTTGGATTAAGATCAGGCAGGCCGTTCCTCCTTATCACCCCCCTCCAGATTTCACTGTCATTGCCCACGTGTGCAGTGAAGTCCCCCAGTTGGACAATGGAGTCTCCAAGAGGAACACTCTCCAGCATCCCAGTCAGAGACTCCAAAAAGGGTGGGTACTCTGAACCATCATTTGGTGCCTAGGCACAAATGATGGTCAGGATCCGTTTCCCAGCCCGAATGTGCAGGGAAACAACCCTCTTGTCCACCAGGGAAAACTCCAATATATAGAGGCAGCAAGGCGGGGGGGATACAAGAATACCCACCCCTGTTCGCCATCTCTTGCCCAGGGCATCTCCAAAGTAGGCCAAGCTCCAGCCCCTCTCCAAGAGTCTAGTTCCGGAACCAGAGCTGTGTGTTGAGGTGAGGCCGATTATATGTAGCCAGTATCTCTCAACCTTGTGCACCTGCTCAGCCTCCTTCCTCACCAGAGAGGTGACATTCCACGTCCCAAAAGCCAGTTTAGTAAGCTTGGGATCAGACCACTAAGGTCTCTGCCTTCGACCACCACCTGATCCACATTGCACCTGACCCCCATGGTCCCTCCTACAGGTGATGAGCCCACTGGAGGGCGGACCCATGTAACTCCTTCGGGCTGAGCCCGGCCGGGTCCCATGGGCAGAAACCCGGCTACCAGGCGCTAGCCATCGAGCCCTTCCCCCAGGCCTGGCTCCATGGTGGGACCCCGGTAACCCCATACCTGGTGGAGTACACCGAATCCTTGTTGTAGCATTCGTCATGACAGTCTGTTGGATCGTCCTTAGTCTGGCCTTTCACCAAGGACCCGTGTGTCTTGAGAGACCTTACCAGAGGCAAATTGCCCAAGATAGCATAGCTCTTGGGATCACTAGGGCACACAAACCCCCCACCACGATAAAGTGGCCATCCATGGAGGGGAAAATAAAAAAACATTTTTTTTTTAATTCAAGTACTGCTTTTGCTTTTCAGTTTGGCAAAATGCTGCTTACAATAATGGGGTCAGGAGAGGCTTGTCAATATAATGGAACCAGCCACAAGAAAAGGATTGAGATATGCGCTCATACTATTTGATTATATTTACAATCTGTGGTTAAAACCCCAAAAAACACCCTTTTACACAATATGGGCCATTTAACTGTCCATCCATTTTCTTCCGCTTTATTCTTTTTGGGTCGTAGGGGGTGGGGTGGGGCTGGAGCCTATCCCAGTGTCTTTGGGCGAGAGGCAGGGTACACCCTGGACAGATCGTCAGTCCACCGCAGGGACAACACAGAGAGACAGACAACCATTCACTCTCACAGTCATATCTAAGGACAATTTAGAATCCCCAGTTTGATGCCACTTAACCTAACTTACATGTTTTTGGCATGTGGGAGGAAACCGTAGAAATCCCAGAGTAAACCCATACAGACACAAGGAGAACATGCAAACTCCACACAGATCACTGTTGGTCGGGGGCTGGGATCGAACCCAGGATCCCCCAGCCAAGGGTGAGCTGCTGTGCTGCCGCAGTGCTAACCACTCTGCCACTGCGCTGCTCATTTAACTATAAATAGATTAATTTAGGAAGTTAATAACGAAGAAATTTAACCTGCAACAATGTTTATGCAGCAAGTCAAAATAAAAGCGGGAGGACATAAGAAGATCTCTTAATCAACTAACGTTTAAAGCCACAGTATGAGTCTGATTACATTCCTTTTAGGGGCATTGCCTTAAATCTGTCACGGTTGGGTGGTGGAGGACTCAGGCGCAGGCAGACGTATGGTGCAAAAACAATCATTTATTAACAAAAAACTGGAAAAAATAAACAGCAGCACATGGGCTGAAAGCAAAACAAACTATGTAGGCAAAAACATGAACAGGGCATAGCAAGAGTAATTCCAGGACACAGGCAGAAACGCTAACACGGGACTTGGCAGAAACATCAATGACACCACCACTGACACAGACTGACACCGGTATATATGGACAGGGGAGTTATCAAGACAACACAGGACAGGTGGGAACCATCAGGGGCAATTAAACAGCAGGGAATGTCAACAGGTACAGTAAACATGAAGGACAGAGACAAAAGACATACACTTGACAATGACTTATGACAGAGCCATGATGACAACAGACAAAATTGCAACAAGAACCAAGATAATGATAAACATATGACAATACTGAGGTAGGGATAATGATCACACATAATGAAGATCAGAACTGAAGACACAACAGGGATAGATAATGCAAAACCAACCAGGAGAATAATATTACTAAGCACAGAGAATAGTAAAAATAAACTTAAAGGGTGAGCATGGTCCCCAGACCATGCCCAGACTGTGACAGAATCAGAGTAAGTGTCAAGCTGCAAGTTGTGAAGTTGTTCTCGATTTTTTTTTTTCACACTTACTGGCTTCCTAAATGTGTGGCGTTTAGGGAACATCTCTATACTGTAGCTAAAAAAGGCAGCACACTGAGAAATGAAGATGTTTGTGAGCTAGAAATCATAGAAATATATGTTGACCTTGAATCAAAATATAGACAAAAAGATGTCTACTGAGTGCACTCCTGACGGATGCCATCCCAGTTATTTTGTAAAGGTCTTGAAATCCTAAACATGATATCGATTCTCCAACACCTGTATTATATATTATGCATCACTGATGGTGACCCAGTGATATCTGAGTGCATGGCATGTGCATGTTTCAATGTTAACGTGTGTTTACCAGTATAGCTGCCAGGGCAGATGGCATTCCGTATTCTCTCTCTATGCATAATTACAGATAAGTGAGTTGAATTGGAAAGAACAAGCAAAGAAAGAGGCTCATTGTGCGTGTTGGTGTACATGTATTTTGCATATGGGTTTGTATACAGAGTACTAATGCAATGTTTACTAACTTAATAATTGAAAGGTGCCATCAGAGCTTTGGCAGTGAAGGTTTTTTTTCTTGTTGCTGCAACCATTGTATGCATGGTTTGATAAAAAGCTTGAACACAAGAATCAGAATCTTGTTTGCAATGACCCAGACCAAAAAAAATCTGCAGGCAGATCTGGTGTAGTAAAATAAATTTTTACATCGCATGGATGTCTAACTTACTAATTATGTAAGCTCTGTCATTCCCAGGAATTCATTTGAATGTATTAAGGGCTCTACTATTAAATTAATATGCACTGCTCAACTTATAAAGCAAAGTTCTTCAGGAACCCTAGTTGTAAATCAGGATGAGCAGTCTGCTTCAGTACATTTCTAAAAGTCTACATGAGCTTATGTAAGACATTGCAGACATTTGGATCATCAAATGTATTTCACAGTTGTAGAAAATATTCTCCTTCCAAAACACTGCGCTGTGGGCTTAAATGTCTCTTCTCTGTTGGCAACTGTATGCACAATACATTCTGCTAAAAAGAAGCCAGGAGTTTCTAAGACAGAATGATGCACTCCTGATTTTCCTGTTGTGGGCTCTACAACATTAGCTGGTAGTAATTTCTACAGAAAGTTGGTGAAATTTGTTTCTCTTGCATATGTCTAGTCAACAGTTAAAACCAGAGCTACATTTCTGTAAATACCCAAATCAGACAGATGAAATATAAGGTGTCCTAAAAACGTACTTTCCTTCTTTTGCCTTGCAGAGAAAGAACTGTTTCTCATGTGTTGACTTCAGATCTTGGTTTGCAGACATTTAGCACAATAAAAGGAGAATGAATGCACCTTTTCCTCTTTGATTTTCAACCTTTCTTTTATCAATTATTTTTTAAAGCATTTTTTCTAGCAATAAACCTTAAAAACAAAAAAGCCTCAATTAAAGCAGTCAAAATATGCAGATAGTTGGCTACTTCTTGGAAAAAATAACAAGCAAAACAAAAATGTCATCACCTCAATTTTTCCAACTTTTGCCTTCTTTTATTTCAGCAACCTTCAGTGGTTTATCAACCGTGCACTGTGTTTGCATTTGTATGGAAAATATTCAAAGACTTAATCAGTACTTTAAAAATAGCAGCCACTGTATTGACTTTTGTTGTCCGAGTGTGTTTTTTGTTTTTCTTTCCTGGAACACACATCATCACCTGCTCATAAACTGCCTGAGCATCCTCGGTAGGATTGACAGTAGCGCCTATTATATGGCAGATACACTCAAGTTGTGCAGCATTTCTCATCCTATTAGAAAGTATTCATATGGTTTGTCAACACTGGAGTAAAAATAGTTTTGAGTTTGATGGCTAAGAAAAAAAAAACTTTCCTCCAACTTTGACTGCTTCAAAACAGTTGCAGGTTTATGGACCCTGGAATTCACTAAGTCCGATTTAATATACGTTAGTGTTTTGTGTTTGCTTACCTCTTAGAATATAGTTAGCAGTAAAAATATTAGAACTGTATATAACACTCGTGTGTGTGTGTGTGTGTGTGTGTGTGTGTACATATACATATAGTGGTGTTGGACGATTAAAATTTTTAATCACAAGTAATCTATTGGAATGTAGAGTTAATTGCGATTAATAATGCGTTAATCATGTGTTTTTCCATACAGATACAGTGTACCTTAAGTTGATAATTTTTCAAGTTTGTCATACAAACCTGTGAACATAGGAGTGGACAAATACGCTTGCTGTCTTCACCTGCAGGTTTATTAAAGCTCTCAACATATCCAAAATGATAAAACCTATCTAGAATATTCTCCAGAAAATTCTCAAAAAGTATTACTGCATGTGCATGTGTCTCAAAAGTATTACTGCGTGTGCATGTGTCTTAAAAGTATTACTGCATGTGCAAACAACAGAATGCCAGGGCTCAATATCATCATTGAACAGTAACCAGCCAGCAGCTACTAAAGGAGCTTGCTCTTTAATCAATCAACTTTATTTATAAAGCACTTTAAAAAGCAACACTCGCTACACAAAGTGCTGTACAACAAGGACACACAAAAACATAAAAACAAGGAGCAAGCAGGACACTAGCACAGAAACAATATAAAACTAACAAGACAATATAAAACTCAGCACGAGTAGAAACCACAGTCAATAAAGTCAATAAAATAAAAGGTAAGAGAAGCAAACATCCACCACTTTTAAGCAGATCAACATAAAACCTCATGTGCCACAACAGACACAATTTCCCTTTTAGCAGAAAAATTGCAAACATAAACAACTATCTCATCCATGATGACACCCCACCGTGCTGCAAAAACGGCAGGGAAATGAATGGGCATTACAAACACAGCTTGAGAATTTCTTTAGACTGGTACTCACCAACAGTTGGACCCAAAGCTATGAGGATGAAAACAGGTGAAGTTCTGTCCGTATCAGCTGCTGGAGGTCAGCTATAACTTAGCATGCAGCTACTAGCCAGCTAGCTAGCTTCCACGGAAGAACAACCCAACATCCAGGCGAAGTTTTGGAGGAAGCTGTAACAATTATCCAGGGGAGAACTCCGACAGATAATATTGTAAACTTAAACATGACATCACTTTGGGGATATCCATAGCTGTAATCCAGCTTGTTTGACTTAGCAGTGTCTGCATGGCATGCACAGAATGGCCAGAACGGCTTTGGTACGGAGAGCTGTTAGGGCAAAAAATACTGTTTGCGCTTTTTGCCGTTAACTGCCATTAACCGCGATCACAAAATTTATCACCGTTAAGGGGGGCAAAGCGTTAACAGGCGATTAACGCAATAACGCCAACACCACTTACTGTATATATAAAATCAGTCCCTCCAGGATTTCGCAGGATTATTTTTTTGATTGTTGTGGTAAGTTGCGGGGGCTCTCCTTGGGAATTTGCCTGAATCGCGCGTTGGCCTATGTACAGACCGGAGATTCACAGCTTTAAAACTCATTGACAAGATGTAGTAGTGACTTTTACCTCTAAAGATGTACAAAGTGTTACAACACTTTCTGTAGTATTAGATTTGCTCGTTTGTGGTTTTATGACGTCTCTCCTCACGTTCGCTCCTGAGACGAAGGTGCTTTCAAGCAGGTGGACATTTTTCAACACAAACCTGGCACTTCATGCATGCGGTCATTACGGAGACTTGAGGAATGTTCACCGGCATGGTGGGGGAAACGGAAGAAGGAATGATATGGAAAAACTTGCAGTTGAGACTTTTTTTTAAAATCATACACTCTGTTGATGTGTTCTTTATATATTCAATGTAAACACAGAAGTGAGCGCGGTGCAGCACCGCATTTGATTGGTCAGACTGATGATGTACACATTTGCGCGCTACTCAGGGACAAATTTGATGAGAAAGTTGACGACAATTGGCCAAAACTGCGGGAAAGTTGCGGTGATTGGATAAAATTCAAATTACGCAGGACCTGCTGAATTTGGTCACTCTGTCAGCCTCCAGCGTTCCTCTGTGGAGAGAGGAGAACCTTCCAGAAGGACAGCCATCTCTGCAGCAATCCACCAATCAGGCCTGTATGGTAGCGTGGCCAGACGAAAGCCACTCTTTAGTAAAAGGCACATGGCAGCCCACCTGGAGTTTGCCAAAAGGCAACTGAAGGACTCTCAGACCATGAGAAACAAAATTCTCTGGTCTGATGAGACAAAGATTGAACTCTTTGGTGTGAATGCCAGGCGTCATGTTTGGAGGAAATCAGGCACTGCTCATCATGAATGAATGAATGAATGAATGAATGAATGAATGAATGAATTTATTTCGGATAGTACATTACAGGTTAAAAGAAACTGTATAATATAACAACAAGGTCAAATTAGACAAAGACTCCTTCTACTATACAATTCCACGTGAGTTATCCGAAATGGGTGATGGCTGAAGCCGCAGCTTATATTGCCCACCCATATTCCATCCAAGAATTCAAAGGAGAAAAAAGAGAAAACAAGACAAGAGCGATTACAATTTAAAACAAGGCTAAGACAAAATATGACTGAGAGAAAAAGAAAACTGAGCTAGTCTAAGTTAAGCGGTTACTATTCAAAAACAAATCTAAGACATAGTGTCACAGAGAAAAAAGAAAAACTAAGCTATAACACAACACAGGCTGGAAATGTCAATCCTTATGTGAGTTTACATGTCGTCTTGTAAATATGTTTGGAGTATTTCTTCCTTTAGTTTTTGTTTAAATTGTCCAAGCTTTGTACATGATTTTAATTCAGGTCCAAAATCGTTCCATAATCTGACACCTTGCACTGAAATACAATGTTGCTTGGTAGTTGTTCTCACTGTAGGCTTTTGAAATATACATGTTCCTCTGAAGTGATATCGTTTCTCCCTTGTTTGGAACAACTTTTGGATATTTGCGGGCAGTGATAGATTCTTCACTTTGAACATTATTATTGCGGTTTTAAAGTCGATCAGATCTTTCAACTTGAGAGTTTTTTGTTTAAGAAAAAGTGGGTTTGTTGGTTCCCTGTAAGCTGCTTTGTTTATTATTCTAATAGCTCTCTTTTGAAGCATAAAGAGTGGATATATGTTTGTTTTATATGTATTTCCCCATACTTCATTACAATATGTCATGTATGGGAGTATTAATGAATGATACAAGGTGTATAGTGTGGGTTGATTCAGCAAATTTTTCACTCTGTGTAATATTGCAATTGATTTGGATACTTTACCTTTTATATAATTAATATGTGGCTTCCAACACAGTTTGTTATCAATTATTACTCCAAGGAATTTAGTTTCGGATACCCTTTCAATCTCTACACCATTTACACTGAGTTTGGGTACTGGGTAGTTGTGATGGTTGTTAAAGACTATAAATTTTGTCTTGCTTAAATTGAGCGTTAATTTGTTCGAATCATCAGGCCAATACCATGCCTACAGTGAAGCATGGTGGTGGCAGCATCATGCTGTGGGGATGTTTTTCAGTGGCAGGAACTGGGAAACTAGTCAGGATAGAGGGAAAGATGAATGCAGCAATGTACAGAGACATCCTTGATGAAAACCTGCTCCAGAGCACTCTTGACCTCAGACTGGGACAACGACCCTAAGCACACAGCCAGGATATCAAAGGAGTGGCTTCAGGACAACTCTGTGAGTGTCCTTGAGTGGCCCAGCCACAGCCCAGACTTGAATCCAATTGAACATCTCTGGAGAGATCTGAAAATGGCTGTGCCCCGACACTTCCCATCCAACCTGATGGAGCTTGAGAAGTGCTGCAAAGAGGAGTGGGCCAAACTGCCCAAAGATAGGTGTGCCAAGTTTGTAGCATCATATTCAAAAAGACTTGAGGCTGTAATTGCTGCCAAAGGTGCATCAACAAAGTATTGAGCAAAGGCTGCAAATACTTATGTACATGTGCTTTCTTAGTTTTTATTTTTAATAAATTTGCAGAAATCTTGAAAAAACGTTTTTCACATTGTCATTATGGGGTATTGTGTTTAGAATTTTGAGGGGGAAAAATGAATTTATTCCATTTTAGAATATGGCTGTAACATAACAAAATGTGAAAAAAAAAAATGAAGCACTGTGAATACTTTCCGGATGCACTGTAGATAGATAGATTAACTTGACACTCTAGGAGGGGCGAGGGTGTCCATAATGGTCGGGGAAACACTGAGCTGTATCTTAATGAAACTAAAATTCCACCAAATATTATTTAAATTATATTTCCAGTGGTCTATACTGTAGAACCTTGTGTTGTGGCACTATTTTGGAGGAATTATGGACAATTTTTTCAAAATAATTTGACATTTGTCTTGGTAGATTATAACAACTACAGTATGTTAATGCCAACTTTTTCTTATTTGGTTTGAATTGCAAAAATGTACCCAGAAATGTCAAGTTTAGCCTTTTGAAACCATGATAATAAAGAATATAAAAACTTGTGATTAATTTTGAAGGAACAGATCAACATATGTTTTCTGTCTTTCTTATTTTTTCTGTCAAGTGAACTAATGCTTTTCCATTCATCTGCCATGTATCAGGTTAACTTTCAGTTCAATTTACTGTAGCTTTATTTCCATGGTGAAATTCATTAAAAAATTGGTCGGTTAAATAGTCTACAATCTCAGACTGTAATGTTTCCACTAAAAAGCCATAATTCTTCTTAAAGACAATGTCACCAAAGTGAAATAATGCTATTTTCTGTACATCCTAAGTTTATAGTTGGAGACGGGCACCAGCAGCCACTATACCGTCCATCATTGTAAGTGAATTTGAATTAAATGAAATGTATTTCTGTGTGCTCACTCTGCTCTCCACCCAAACTATATCTATTATCTCCTATGACCGTATTTTTTTTTTTGTTCTCTCTTATTTTTTTTAATTTTAATGTCATTTCACATGATTACAGAGGAACTGTGAACGCAAGAATAAGAGGATTGTGGAATGATGCGCAACAAAGGTCACGAGCGTTGTGGATATAAATCACTTTTATTGCTCTCACCACCACTCACTCCTCTCCTAATGAAGCTACCAGTCCCCACTAACAAGCCTGACAAATGCCTCAGATATCAGACTGTAATTGCGGAGAGACTGTGTTCTCCGCCTAATTACAGATATTTCCTGCTGCACCGATTTGGACTCGCGGCACAGAGGGAAGGTGGGAGGAGGGCTGGGGCCTGGTGAGATGGGTTATTATATTCCATTTGCCGGGACAGCTCCTGCAGTCGCTGAAATGTCTTCTATACGTTATTTATAATCACTAGGAAATGTGAACAGAGAGGGAGAGGGGGAGAGGGAGAAAGGATTTGTTTGAGTGAGAGAGAAGAGGACCAAAAATAAAAGTGAAACAGGGATAACAGAGCTGCTGTACAGTGTGGTTGCAATATTTGAGAGGTGTTTCGGAGGTTTCCATGTGCCTTTGTGTTAGTGTTGGAGAGCTGCTTTTAATGCTTCTCAGTTTCTGATCGACATTTCCATGCATTATTTCTTCCTCTGTGTACTTGTCTCGGTGTGCCTTATTGTTCTTTTCCCTTTTGTCTTGAGGTTTCACTTTTTGGTGGTAGTACTACACATTTTGCATTTGCTTTTCTTGGCATAATTCACTCATTTCTTGCTTATTATCTCAAGACACTGAAAAAAAGTCAGTTGTGTCATTTATTCAAAGTGTTTTTTTAGCTCCACTTTGTCATAAATTACCTAAATTACCTAATTATTACCGGAGTGGTGGCTCAGTTGGTAGAGCATCCGCCCCACACCCGGGAGGCAGGGGTTCAAATCCCGGCCGGGTCATGCCGAAGACCATATAAAAGTGGAACTTCCTGCCGTCCAGCTTGGTGCTCAGCAATAATGGATGGAGGAGGGAAATCTGTGGCGGCGCCTTGCATGGCAGCGGCCCTCTGATTCTACACTTGGGGTGTGTGTGATTGACACTGTAGATAGGTAAAACACAATCTCGTTCTACTGTACATGATTGGTTGTACAGTTGAATGACAATAAAGGGTAATTTAATTTAATTTTAATTTAATTTTAATTTAATCCTTCCTCAGAAAAAAAATGCAGCAATTTTACTGAAAGTAACATTTTTACTTTGAACCAAATGTTTTCATGTCACATCACATGACAGTGCATTTAGCTTTGCTCACTCTTGTTCTGGTGTGTGCCGTTTCCTCACCTCGCTGGGGAAGATTGTCTGTTCTTCAACAAAACTCTTCTAGGGATTCTGAAAATTCCGCACCAAAGTCCGGACAAAGGTTCGTGTTTTTGTTACATTGCATGCATTGGTCTGATTAGGTTTGGTTTGACACCGCTTCTTATCCAAGTAGACCAAAGAACTTTATGGTATGTCTTGTTGTCATGACGTTTGTGTTGTTAGCACAAACCAGAAGTCAGCTAACATGCTACTCGCCCTCTAAGGTGTTTTCTGCAGTTCTGCAGTCTGTCGGGGGCAACAATGACTGTTTCATTTAGGTCTGATCAGATTCCCCCACACAGCTCCGTCCTTCGCCCTCCACTGCCAGGAACTCCTGACGTTGTTAACCCGGGCGACGTCTGAGCTGGTATGAGTTGCTTTATGACTGGCCATTTCATGAAACTGCTTGCAAAGTATTTGAGTACTGCTAGCTTTTGCTGGACTAGCGGCACATTCTTGGCAAGTAGAGGTATTATCAGTGGCAAGGACAGGCCAAGACAAACACTCCAGTATCTGTTGCAGTGACTGACCAGATGATAGGTTTGTTTATCTCTGCTCTTTGTGTAGTGCATGTCACGATGCACCGACTGGCAAAAGTCCACCACAGACCATGCGACAGATGTGCTTATCTGCCAGGATGTCCAGTCTCACCCCGTGTAACTGGGAGTGGTCCACCACAGACCTGTGACAGATATTGTTTTTTAGTTCTGCCAGGATGCCCAGTTTCACCGCCCACGCCCTCGGAAGGGCGGGGTTGCCGGTTGTGTCGCTGACGGCCCGACCCATGAAATAGGTAGTACCGGTTTTCATGGTTATCCGGTAGCAAGCAAACTAATGCCTGACCTAACCTGATCTGCAGCTCTGAACACATCGGTAACTGCACTTTAATCCATAAGAACCCAGACTCCCATAATGTTCCTTGAAGGAGAAAGAGGTCTTCGTTCTTATGGGTTAACTTGAAACTGGGAAAGACTCCATCATATTAGTCAGTGAATTAGGTTTATGAGGCTGGAATATTATCTAGGTCTTCATTAAAAAGGACGTTTTGTCCTCTTCATCAACTATGATGATTTTCAGGTGGCATTGCTCATCTTTTTTTTTTTATAAACTCTGCTGCATCCTCTACAAAAATATCTGGTCAGTTGCTGCATTTTTTTTTTCAACTAACTATATACAGTAGTGTGAAAAAGTGTTTGCCACCTTCCTGATTTCTCATTTTTTTGTATGTTTGTCACACTTAAATGTTTCAGATCATCAAACAAATTTAAATATTAGACAAAGATAACACAAGTAAACACAAAATGCAGTTTTTAAATGAAGGCGTTTATTATTAAGGGAAAATAAAATCCAAACCTACATGGCCCTGTGTAAAAAAGTGATTGCCCCCTAAACCTAATAACTGGTTGGGCCACCCTTAGCAGCAACAACTGCAATCAAGCATTTGCGATAACTGGCAGTAAGTCTTTTACAGCACTGTGGAGGAATTTTGGCCCACTCATCTTTGCAGAATTGTTGTAATTCAGCCAGATTGGAGGGTTTTCAAACATGAACCATTTTTTTAAGGTCATTCCACAGCATCTTAATCAGATTCACGTCAGAACTTCGACTAGGCCACTCCAAAGTCTTCATTTTGTTTTTCTTAAGCCCTTCAGAGGTGGACTTGCTGGTGTGTTCTGGATCATTGTCCTGCTGCAGAACCCAAGTATGCTTCAGCTTGAGGTCACAAACAGATGTCTGGACATTCTCCTTCAAGATTTTTTGGTAGACAACAGAATTCATGGTTCCATTTACCACAGCAAGTCTTCCAGGTCCTGAAGCAGCAAAACAGCCCCAGACCATCACACTACCACCACCATATTTTACTCTTGGTATGATGTTCCTTTTGTGAAATGCTGTGTTACTTTTACGCCGGATGTAATGGGACACACACCTTCCAAAAAGTTCAACTTCTGTCTTGTCAGTCCACAGAGTATTTTGCCAAAAGTCTTGGGGATCACCAAGAGGTTTTCTGGCAAAAGTGAGGCGAGCCTTTATGTGCTTTTTGCTCAGCAGTGGTTTTCGTCTTGGAACTCTGCCATGCAGGCCATTTTTTCCCAGTCTCTTTCTTATGGTGGTGTCATGAGCACTAACCTTAACTGAGGCAAGTGAGGCCTGCATGCCTTTGGATGCTGTTGTGGGGTCTTTTGTGATCTCTTAGATGAGTCGTCACTGCGCTCTTGGGGTAATTTTGGTTGGCTGGCCAATCCTGGAAAGGTTCACCGCTGTTCCATGTTTTCACCATTTGTGGATAATGGCTCTCACTGTGGTTCGCTGGAGTCCCAAAGCTTTAGAAATTGCTTTATAACCTCTTCCAGACTGATAGATCTCAGTTACTTTGTTTCTCATTTCTTCCTGAATTTCTTTGGATGGCAGCATGATGCCTAGCTTTTGAGGATCTCTTGGTCTACTTGACTTTGTCAGGCAGGTCCTATTTAAATGATTTCTTGATTGAGAACAGGTGTGGCAGTAATCAGGCCTGGGTGTGGCTCGAGAAATTGAACTCAGCTTTCCAAAGATGTGATAAACCACACTTAATTTATGTTTTACCGGAGGGAACTCACTTTTTCACATCACTGTATGCTGCTAATGGCCATATTTCACTAGAAGACTGGATCTGTTATTCTTCCCGAGTGCTTCCGCAGCTCATTTTCCCTCTTATTGACTGCCATAACTTCCTGTGTTTGGTCCAAAAGTCTGAAAATTGCTTTCACACTCTGAACACTTTGATCTGGACCGAGACCACCTTTTTCTGCTGGACCAAATTTCAGCTCTTTGGTCCAGACTATGGTTTGGACCATAAATTTTGATCTGGAACAAACTGAAAAGTCTGAATCCAGAAGTCACATTAACTGAATATTGTCCATCAGTGATAGATTTATGTATTTATTTTTCATATTTTTGCCATGAGAGAAAAACTTGAATGCTGTCTGTCATTTTGACTAATTTTGGCAGATAATAATGGCATGATGATGTCCGTACGACCTGTCCGGCAAACTCCTCCCACAATTTTCAAGCTACGACTTTTTTTATTTCATACATTCCTCATGTATTGAAGATGTGCCTATTGTAGGGGATTAAATGATTGTCTGATATTCTCTCTGAATTTGTCCCACTTTGAGTTGTACATTGCTTTGCTTAAAGTCCTTGCAATTACATGGTTATTAGTTGTGTTACAGGTCTACACTATATTGAATTGTGAATTTGTCATTGATTTTCTGGCGCACATGCTTTTAAAAAGTTTTTCGAGTGTGATGTGTGGGAAACATGCAACCCTGACTGCCCACTGCCCTGGTTAATTGGGTGAGTGATTGGTGTTGCTTTTGTTATCTCTTTGTTGTCCTTTCATCTTTTGTGAGGAACATTTTTAAGTGAGACATCAAATGTGTCTCTCAGCACACGAAGAGCGAATACATTGAAGCTCACTGGGAGACAGAGTCAGCCTACCGCAGAGGTGCAAACAGGATTTTAATTTCTTGTGATTCTGGCTGTTTCTTTTATGATTCACCAAATATGAATGTGAAAATCTGTACGAGCATTCTCCCATTGGACTGAGGAGTTTGGTGTTAAGTTCTTCTTCTTCTTCTTTTAGATTTGATTGGCGGTTGGCAACCAGTTTACAGGTGCATTACCGCCACATACTTCACTCTGTGTCATCACTCTATATTCTGTCTCATCCCTGTCTCTCAAAACACCTTGGTGTTAAGTTGTATTAACTTCTGCAAAAATTATGATTTGCAACATTGCACTAAATCAGTGCTGGTATGTCTGTGTACTTGTTTCTTCAAATTTTTCAGGCCAGTTTAAAATCCCACAGCGAGAGAAATAAAACATTTTCTCATATCAGTCCTTTATTAAGCAATATTTTAATGAGTTCCCACCCTAAGCGCCAGAGAAATCACACTGTGGTATTTCTACTGGGTTTGATCAACACACTGAGTTATAAAAAAAAAAAAAAAACATGATTAACTGCCTTTTAAGTGCATTCACACACTCGATCACAGCGTCCTCATATGGGGTCTTTCAAAATACAGAAAATGAGAGAATATTTAACACAGTGTGCAAATGAAATTACACTGAACTAGAGACAAAGAAAGTCTCACATGTCCGTCTGCGTGCATTAAATATGCACAAACTGAGCTCCTGTTGCACTCATTGTTTTTGCATATAGTCGAGCTCATAAATTACATCTGACATTAAACACTAATAATGGATTTGACTGACTGTACTGCAGCTTTGCACAAATTAAAAGCAGCACAACATGAATCCATTATTCTAAGTTTGCACAATATGTGAGGTGACGGGAGCTGTTGGAGAATAATTGCTGGAGAATTGGGCTCCCCGGGGAGGTGTGTTTTCTTCTTGCTTTGATACCACCAACACAACAAGAGGTTTTATGTTAAACCCTATAGCTTGTCAACAGCCTTCAGCAAGCCCCTGCTTCTGAGTCTCTGTAATGAAAAGCGATTGAAACACGCTCAGGATAAGAGCGACTTCTTCTTCATTCAGACTGCTGTGAACTTTGCAAAGTTTTCTCACTGTAAGCCGTCAGATGAGACACTCAGTAGTTCAGAATTTTCTACCATCTTTTCTTGTGTGTCTTCTTGTGTCTTTTTGCACACACCCAACTCACTTAGGTACCACCTGTTTCAAGAAGCACTAGAAGATTTACCTGTAATATGAACGGTGTGTATTGGCATAAAAACAAAATGTGTGGCTAAAAAAAACTCACCTTCAGTGCGAGCACTGAGCTTGTTTTTCTACAAGGAGATGATCCCTACATGGGCCAGGTTGAGTCATGTGGCATGCTCCTAAAAGGGTCGCAGATCCACTCCTTCACAGTCTGTGGGTCTTTTGTGGTCGGGAAGTGACACTCAAACTCTCTAACGAGGACTGTTGTTCATTTTGGCTCGTTAGCTGGTGTGTTTATTTTTGGAACGTCACTGCTAATTACTGAGATAGATGTGTGTCAACATCACACAGACAGGCATGACAGGCAGGAAGTCATCCAGTAATTTTTCAAAATTACACCCAGCTGACTTTGATAGACAATACAGAGGGACAGAATAGATTATTTATTTTTTCTCTGCAGCCCGGTTCCAAGTGGTCCACAGACCACTGCTGCTCTGAAGCGTCGTTGGTTGGGGACCACTGTTTTAGCTGATACAGAGATGTGGAATAATGACTGGTATTGGTAGGCCTGTAACGATATCTTATCATGTTTAATGTTGCAGCATTGTACCGAGACAAATTCCTAGTTTGTGTACTACATGAACAATGGCAATAAACCTGATTCTGATTCTGATTCTGATTCTGATTCTGATAACAGTAAAATGATTTATCGTCAGAAAAAAACAACCACGATAAATTTTCTGGCCATGATAAGTCGCTGTTTATGCGTGTGCGTTTTCATTGCATTAACAATCTTATCCTATGCCGCTATCCTATCTTATCCTTATGCCACTGTCGGTGTGCGTCTGGGGTGGGTGGTTGGTGGGCTTGCGTGGGCGCTCGGGGGTGTCACTTGGCGTGTGGGGCGCTGTGTGGGTCCGGCCCATTGTTCACTATGTGGCTATTGTGGTCCATGTTTGTGTGTGTAAGATGAGTGGGAATGGGTATGGCTGCCCCGTCACGTTTGTGGTACTGGGAGCACCAGGGCGTAATGCTGGTGGGTCCTGGGCTGCGCGCACTGGCGGCCCTCACCCTGGGTTGGCATTTGGGAGCAGTGGGTGGCTTCATAAACCAGTTTGCAAGCTGGCTTCTGGGGGTGGGGGAGTGGCCTCCCTTTTAGACCGCCTCCCTCCCAGTCTTTTTTCCCGCCCTCCCCCTCCCCCTGACTCTGGGTGGAGTATGGTGGTGTGGTGGCGCAGTGGTTAGCGCTGCGGCACCACACCACCATATTCCACCCAATAGTGATCTGTGTGGAGTTTACATGTTCTCCCCGTATCTGCGTGGGTTTACTCGGGATTTCTCCGGTTTCCTCCCACAGGCCAAAAACATGCATGTTAGGTTAATTGGAGACTCTAAAGTGGCCCTAGGTGTGAATGTGTGTGTGAATGGTAAAGGGATAGCGCCGTACCGTGGCTGCTTCGTCCATCCAGGTGGATGTCCTCAATTTCTCCTCTGGGGATCAATAAAGTATACAAAATCAAAAAAAAAAATCAAATATACATCTTTTTGGATACATTTAGGGCTTTAGAGTGGGAGTGTGCCGCACTTTGTTAGTGAAGGGGATACCTTTGCTGTGCGGTGGGGCTGCCCACACCTCAATTTTAATTGCATTTTAGACACTGAAGGCTTGGGGGGGATGGGGGCCCCGCTGCCCATCGCAGTGGCTAGTGGTGCTCCAATCACCATCCCCCCAATTTTAATTGCACTTTGGTAGTCCACACATTTACACACAATTACATCAGATAACTGACATACACCCACCATGTTCTGTACAGGGGGGAGGGGGGTGGGGTCTTCCCCCACCCCTGTTGCCCTCCTCCTGCTGGAGGCGTGGGGGCCCGGTGGGAAGCCTGGGACCCGTCATGTTGTCAAAATCCCTGGGTGCTATGAATGTATACATACAACCAAGGGAGTGAGACCAGGACTGAATATGAGAGTAAGTGAGAGTGAGGGGGCGATGAATGGAGGTGGTGATGGTGGGTCGGTTTTGTGTGGCGCTTTGCGTGTCGGGTGGCATCTCGGGGCGCCTGCGGTAGTCTGCTGATCAGTCGCTTGGGTGGGCGCCGGGGGTGGGGGTCTGCTTCTGTGGCCTGCGCCGGTAGTCTTCCCAGCCACTGCCGGGCGCTGGTGCGCGATCAGGCTTGCTGCATCTGCTTCGCAGCCGCCTTATGAAACAAGGGTGAATGAGGGGTGAGTTTGAATGGGTACAGGAGTGAGAGAGAATGGGTTGGTCCGGATGAGTGAAAGTGAGTTCGTGCATATGGGTGCGCATGGGAGCATGTGGGTGTGAAGGTGTGGGGAGGGGTGTGTCTGCGAGTCAGGAGGTGCTGGATTAAGATGGGTAGTGCCCCTTGGCAGTGTGAGCTTCCCTGGGCGGGGGGACTTCTTTGGGCATGGGGGTCCCCGGGGTGTGCGGCCGTGGTGCTGGGGAAGGGGGGGGACCCACTGTGGGGGAGCCTGGGGGGGGGGGGCTCGTGCCGGGGGGCACGGGCCGGTCTCCAGCCCGGGGGGATGTGTTCGCTAGCCTCCTGGCACCTGGGGCCCGGGGGTGGACGTTGGCCCTGCTGGGGGGGTTGGGGAGCAGGCGGGTCTGGGGGTGTGAGCTGGCCGCTGAGCGACCTGGCCTCACTCAATCGTCCCTCTGTTGGCGGATGCCTGGTTTTCCTGGGGCTTGCTGACCTCGGACGTTTGTGCCCTGTGGGGGTTGGTGGCGCTGTCTTGCCTGCTCAGGGTTCCTGGGGGGGGGGGGGGGCTGCTGCGACCGACCCCCCGCTTCGTATGTTTCCTGACAAATCACTCACATGCACACACTTATTTTGCGCCCGCTCTCATATATATGCACACAGACGTACACGCACAAGTGTCTCCCCTTTAACAGGTGCGGAAATCAGACTTGTGTTGAGACATCTTCGGTGGAAGAAGCAGTTTGTCTTTTGTTTGTTTTAGTTGTTGGTTTGTTTGTTTTTTTTGTCTGTTCCCCTCCCTTTTCTTTCCCCCTCCACACACTTCCTTTCCCTCTTCTGTATCCTGTCTAGTCTTCCATGGGTAAAATAATTAAAATAAAGTATTAAAAGTTATTACAGGAGGAGTTTACAACAATATGCAATATATAGTTAGGTACTGTATAAGCTCCTCTTGGCAGAGTAAATCTGTTTTGCCACAGTAAGGGTGACAGATCCCTGTTCTGCTTGCCTAGCTGCCTGACAGGACAAGGGAAAAAAAAAAATCTTATCCTGATCCACAACCTCAATTCACATGTTCTTCCTGTGCTTATGCAGGGTTTGGGGCACATGTTTCCAATCATGAGATGAAAAAAAAAACTGTTCAAGTGACACTCCGGCAAAAATAATGTTTTTTTCTTCTGTTAATATGTCTGTAACATGTTTTTTGTGACTTACAAGACATATCTAGGGCAAAATCTCACCGCACTCCCGAGTCTGTGTTTTTCTGCTGTGAATTTCCAGTTTGGAAACGCCCCCCTCAAATGGGTGAGTTTGGACAGACCATTTCTAGCTACATAAGCATTCCTGCTTAGCCTGATTGGTTATCAAGTTAACCAATCAGACGGATACTCTTGGCTACCTCGGGGGAAGAGGGAGGAGCCAAGAAGCAGCAGAGAGAGAGCAAAGAGAGAAGGGGGGGGGGGGCTGGATTAAATGCTCTCAGCTCACTTTGCTGGTGGATGGGGAATGTGAGCCACCCAGTCGGCCACTTTTGGTATGCAGAACTGGTGCCGGCTCACTGCAGTCACCGACAGATGGGGTGCTGCTGCTTAGTCACCAGTGGATGTGGTCTCGCCGAGCTGCTCAGTTGCCAATGGAGAGGGCACCACCCTCGGCGAGACCGTGGCACCCCGTCCACGGCTCACATTCCAGCCTCCAAGTGGGGCTGGGCAGCGACTTTCCACTCTGCCGAGAATGATCCTTTCTCAGGCTGGATCGCCTTCTCAGAGCCTTGGCTCAAACTCCTCTTCTTCCAGCGATTGGTGGTTGGGAATATGGGTGGAGCTAATTAGAATATTCATAGATCTGTGCACACTTAAGTAGGTGGAAGATGTAAAAGCTCTTTCCAAGCAATTCTAAAGCAATGAAAAAATTTTTGTGTATAAAAAGCAACAATATACTATTTTGGCCAATACACATTTGTTTTTGATCGTGGTTTTGGTGGTTTTTGACCTGCCGGAGTACGTCTTTAAGCAGACGTTGAAGGTGAACTATAGTAAAGTTCATGTAACAGGTTTTGACCCTTGTAAGGTGTTTTTCTCTCTTTTTTAAAATTTTCTCTCCTTTGTTTTCATAGCCTAGCAGCTCGTGATGCAGTGGTTTGCACTGTTGCCTCAAAGCCGGCGGAAACCTTTCTATGTGAAGTCTGCATGTTCTCCCCATGGCTGCATGGGTTTTTTCTGGCTCCTCCTGTTTCCATCCATCCATCCATCTTCTTCCACTTAATCCTTTTCGGGTCGCGGTGGGGCTGGAGCCTATCCCAGCATCTTAGGGCAAGAGGCAGGGTACACCCTGGACAGATCGCCAGTCCATCGCAGGGCCAACACAGAGAGACAGACAACCATTCACTCTCACAGTCATACCTAAGGACAATTTAGAATCCCCAGTTTTGATGCCAGTTAACCTAACCTGCATGTTTTTGGCATGTGGGAGGAAACCGGAAAAATCCCGGAGTAAACCCACACAGACACGGGGAGAACATGCAAACTCCACACAGATCACTATTGGTCGATCCTCATGTTTCCTAAGTCCAAAGACATGCACATTAGGTTAATTGGCATCAGCTGGGGATAGGTTGTCCTTGGGTATGAATGTGAGACTGACTGGTTGTCTGCCTCTCTGTGATGGCCCTGCGATGGACTTCCAAGTTGTGCCAAGTACCTTCTCTACCTAAATCTACACCAAGTTCCAAATTATTATACAAATAGGATTTTAGTATCATAAATATTATTTTTTTTTCTTTTTCAATTAAACTCATGGATGGTATTGTGTCTCGGGGCTTTTTGGATCATTGATATTAATCTCAGACACCTGTTGTCATGTACCTGGGGCACGGCCCGTGCCCAATCTGTCTGCCCAGTGAGCACGTTGCTGTTTATTTTTTGTTATCTCTTAGTTTATTGTGTTCTTGAGTCTTGGTACTTCTCTATTTTCTGTTTTCTGTTTTGTTTATTTTGACAGCGCTGCGCAGCTTTCGGCTGTTCCTTCCTTCAGGGCTGCACAGCTGCTACCAATTGATTACTCATGAGTTACACCTCTCTGTGATTATGTGTGGGTATTTTAAGAACACAGCAACTTCTAGCTGTTGCCGTGTCCTACTACTCTCTTTCTGCCATTTCCCGCCGTGACCTATTTTCATAGTTTAGGTTCTGCTGTTGAGGTAAGTTGGTGTGCTCCGTCTTGGTGCCTTTTTTCTCTGTTTTTTTCCTCTGCCGTCATGCCTATTGCTCCCGGGGTTCCCGGCTGAGCTTTTTCTCTTGCTCAGGCGTTCTCTGTATTTGGCACCATTGACGTTGAGCCCAACTTTCCTCCAGCATTGGTTATTTTCCTTTCCATTTCATCATATTGTATGTATCGTCATAGCTCGCCAGTTTGCTTGTTGGAGCACGTTGTGTGCATTCCATATTTTCTCTACATGCTTGCCAGTTCTGCTTGTTGGAGCACTTTGAATTTATTCTTTATTTTTCCTACTTGCTCACCAGTTAGTTTGGAAGCGTTTTGTGTTTACTTTCTTATTTTGTTTTACCAGTTAGTTTGGGAGTTTTTGTGTTGTCCTTTATGTTAATAAATGTGCAGAAACCTACAGCGTGCATTTGGTGTCCTATTTCTCGCCCGTTAAACAGGCAGTTCATGACACCTGTCGTAATTAGTTTGCCAGGTGAGCCCAATTAAAGGAAAACTACTTAAGAAGGATGTCCCACATTATTAAGTATGCCACAGGTTTCAATCAATATGGGAAAGAAAAAGGATCTCTCTGCTGCCGAAAACCATCAAATAGTGCAATGCCTTGTCATACCTGACAAGGTATGAAAACATTAGATATTTCATGAAAACTTAAGCCTGATAATCGTACTGTGAAATTTGTGCCATTACAAAATTCCATTACAAAACAGCAAACAAGATATTTGAAGCTGCTGGTACCTTTGGAGTCCCACAAACCTCAAGGTGTAGGATCCTCCACAGGCTTGCAGTTGTGCATAAACCTACTATTTAGCCACCCCTAACCAATGCTTACAAGCAGAAACGGTTGCAGTAGGCCCAGAAATGCATGAAGACTAATTTTCATACAGTCTTGTTTACTGATGAGTGCTGCGCAACCCTGGATGGTCCAGATGGCTGGAGTAGTGGATGGTTGGTGGATGGCCACCATGTCTCAACAAGGCTGCGACATCAGCAAGGAGGTGGCAGAGTCATGTTTTGGGCTGGAATCATGGGGAGAGAGCTGGTAGGCTCCATTAGGGTCCCTGAAGGTGTGAAAATGACCTCAGCAAAGTATATAGAGTTTCTGACTGACCACTTTCTTCCATGGTACAAAATGAAGAACCGTGCCTTCCGTAGCAAAATTATCTTCATGCATGATAATGCACCATCTCATGCTGCAAAGAATATCTCTGTGTCATTGGCTGCTATGGTAAATGGCATTCACTTATATAGCGCTTTTATTCTCATCTCTTGATGACCAAAGCGCTTTACAGATCCTGCTATCCACCCATTCACACACACATTCACACACTGATGGTGGCATGCTGCCTAACATGGCGCTTCCAGACCCACCAGGAGCAATTGGGGTAAAGCTGCACGGGCTGCACGGTGGCGCAGTGGTTTAGCACTGTGGCAGCACAGTTTTACCCTCGGCCGGGGGACCGCGGGGATCATGAGATCGTGGGTTCGATCCCAGCCCCCGACCAACAGTGAGCTGTGTGGAGTTTGCATGTTCTCCCCGTGTTGCGCGGGTTTACTCCGGGATTTCTCCGGTTTCCTCCCGCACACCAAAAACATGTAGGTTTAGGGCACTCGCGCACGCAGCGACCAGCAGCCGGTGGCTTGTCACCAGACTGCAAACCAAGTCTACCTACGGGTACAAATAAGTAACAAAAAAAAAAAAGTGTCTTGCCCAGGGACACAACGGCAGGATATCTGGGGAGAGCGGGATTTGAACCGCCAACCGCCAACCATGTGGTTATTGGACAACCTGCTCTACCTCCTGAGCCACTGCCACCCCGCTATGGGCATAAAAGGAGAGAAAATCATGATGTGGCCCCCATCCTCCCCTGACATCAACCATATTGAGAACCTTTGGAGTGAAGCTCGTTTGGGGGCACCAGTCAAAATAATGGACAATTTTATTATTAACAATTCTTTATTTGTACCAGTGATGAATCACTCTCAAAAAAACCCCTGTGAGTTCTTGTCTGCTTATAATCAAGAAGATGGACATGAACTCAAACAATAACTCCCATATGTTTTTCAGTAGTTTAATAAGAAATGTCAGCATAGGGTTAACACATTAATTCAACATACAGTATATCATCGGCATCATAGACTGTTATTGAATTACTGAGCATCACATGTGTATCAAATTGGAAAACCAAAATATTAATATTATAATATAAGATAGCATTGGTTAAGAAAAGTGGATGCAATTTTATGAAGAAAATGATGATTAAACTATTTATAAAAAGGAAAGTTGGTGTTACTCTGAAAAGGAACGTAGATTAATGAAAAGACAAAATGCATTTTACATTCTGAAAGGAGTTTGCAGATCTATAGGTTTAAAGGGCCTATACCAGGAATATTCTGAAGAATTACATTTAAATTGAACAACAGACCATCAGCCAAGCAGAGTCATTACATCTTGGTGGGTATTAGGTGGTCCATTTGAATCTTGTTCCATCTGGACTGGTGTGGACCCTGTTGGAAGACTGGCAGACAGGTTCTTTACCACGGTTATGGCCTACTCCCGAGATCACAACAGGCTGGTTCTTCAGCAAGCTGGGCAAGGTCTCCTCTTATGCACTGAAAAAGGAATTTGGCCAGGTTGCCAAATTCCTGATAATATTTGTTTATTGTACAAAGTCCAATCTGAAAGTCAAACTGAGACAACACGCCACAGATCCATTTCCTCTGATGTATTGTGGCTTGAATGAGTTGGTTTAAGCTTAGTAAAAATCAAACAAAATCTTCTTACACGGTAATTTAAAGAAAAGGATTAAAATAAGAAAAAGTGAACTTTAAAGAACAGAAAGAGAATTTTCACAGAGCATGGGAGACTCTGGGCCTACTTAAAAGATAGAAAAAGATAGAAAAGATAGAAAAAAAAATGGGAGAGCAGAAAATGCTCCCTTACAGCTTGACTACACCCCACGAACTGAAAGACAAAGGGAATTTTCTCGGGTGTGGCAGGATCTCACTGAACCTCATGAAAAACTGAGCTAGACCAATTACATTTGAGCTTCTTTTGTTCAGCAAAAGTCATAAACAGCCTAAAAAGTAAATGCAGTGAAGCCTGGAACTCTGTTGGTCAGTCAAAGTCCAGCTATGGTCTTCCAGAGAGACGAGAGAAATTTGAAATGAGAACTTACAGGTTCAATGGATGCAAGAATTGTGATGGTTATATCAAAGAAGGGGTCCTATGTTAACATGTAACTTGGCCTGTTAAGATGTTTTTGATTGAAATAGCTTTTGATTTCAGTAAACTAGTACATACCCATGCATACCCGTCCATGCCCATAGAAACCAAGTGCAAGCAAGTATTTGTGCATGCCCGTGGCTGAAGGGTCTCCTCCTGTCTCAGACGGCTGTGTTGTTCACAGTCATGCCTGCGGTGTACTGCTGGAACCTGAGGTATTTTATGTTCACGGCATCTTTTCTGATGTGCAGCAGTTCTCCTCATTCTATTGCTCTCCATCTGGTGGGTCTCCTTCTTCTTCTTTGTTCAGACCACTGGTTGAGGGATAGGTGCGTCGTAATTCCAGCGTTGGCGGCCAGCTGACTATTCCGCATCTGCTCGGTCTCAGCTTCTCTGTGCCTTGCATGGAATTCACTGTCCCTGGCCAGCCGAATATTCCACATCTCCTCGGTCTAAGCTTGTCTGTGCCTTGCGGGCATTTTGGGCTTCAAGTGACTCAGCATGTGCATGGCGCACTGCCACATGTTTCCTGTCTGTTTGTGCATCCCTTGTCTGTCATACCCTATGCTGGTGAAGGGTCTCCTCCTGTCTCAGACGGGTGCGATGTACTGCTGGAACCTCAGGTGTTTCATCTTCATGGCATCTTTTCTGACGTGCAGCAGTTCTCCTCATTCTATTGCTGTCCATCTGGTGGGTCTTCTTCTTCTTCTTCTTGTTCATTGAGACCACTGGTTGAGGGATAGGTGCGTCGTAATTCCAGTTCATGGACAGGATCATGAAAATAGATCTGAGCAAAAAGAGGCTTTCGGGCATGGACTCACTGTATATGACATCATAAAGACATGAGAGTCCTATATGACATCATAAAGACACATTTGTCTATGTGCCGTCATAGGCATCGTGAGTCCTATGATGCCTGAGATCATAAGATGTCCTATGATATTCAAGCAGAGATCATAGGCCGTCGTATGATGTCCTATAAACGTGACACACACACACACAGATTTCTTGCTTTAAGAGAGTGATGATATGACCTCCTAATGCTGCAAATTCAACAAATAACCATTTTCAGTTCTTTACCAACCAATAAAATGTTTTAAAACTCTTGTGCATGATAATTTGGAATAGTGTGTTTTTTTTATTTTTGCAAAAAAATTATCATTGGGAGGTTTGTTCAATAAAATTTGAATTATGCTGTAATGGTTGATGACTTGAAAATTATACTGCCTGTCATTTACACCGACTATTTAGGAAAATCATAGACAAATATCATTTGCATAATAATTTGGAACGTGGTGTATGTGCAAGTGTGTTCAGTACCTGCACACCAAACTTAAAACATTACCTTTTTTCCCTCAGATAAAGTATGGGAATCACACCTCTGTGTTTTTATATTTTATTCACCTCCTAAGCGCCGTTTGAGTTTAGACACCGATGTGTGCAATCCATCTTAAAATAACAGAAATAATGTTAATCTGATCTATAATCAAAGTAGGTCAGAGGAGCTTCTCAATCCAAATGTTGAATCTCAGCTCAACGATCTGCTCTTTGTAGCGTACCAAAAGTTTGACATTTAAGCTGACTGTGTATGTAATAGGATACCAGGATTAGACATACCGACGCTGACACTGAGGTGCAGAAGTTTCAGATGCCTTTCATCTGACTTTTATTCTTCATTTTCAATTTCTTCCTCAGCTTGTTTGGGTGAGGAGAGAGTTTAGTGGTTGGAGCAGTGTGAGACCCCACCGTGAAGGTCGCCGCCGTGTCCGATAAAAGTGGTGCAAAGAAAAACTTTCACTCCTTTCGCCTCTTTCCCTGTAATCTCCATGTGAAGAAAATGCCAGCTGCCAGTCTCATTTGGAGTGATAAGGGCCCATCCCCAAATGCACCTGCCTGGCCACTCACGGCAGATGAAAAGCGAGTGCATAAATATGCAGATGATAAAAAATGGGATGGGGGAAAAATTACAATAAAAAAACTATCCCAGCACACAGACAGGTCCACACTAGCAGATCCCACAGAAGGTAGAACCAGGTGTAAACCCTTTTATTGCAGTGTGTGTGTGTGGCTGTGGCTGTCGAGTCTTCACTGTAACTCCCAGTTGGCAAAGTAAAATAGATGGCCTCTGCTATAGATTTTTGGCACACACGTCCCCCTACAACCATCTTATATCTTATTACCAACAGCCTCAGACGCTCAAATTGATCTTTATCGGTGTGAAAAAAAAGAAATTCCCCACGGTATACTCGACCTTTATAGTCCTCACCTTTCATTGGTGATTTTTTTTTCTTTTTACATGACTGCCATGTGTGTGTGCATGTGTGTGTGTGTCTCTGGGCGTCCTGTACAAGTGGAAACTCTAGGAGGCACCATCAGGCCTAATGGAGAGGAATTTCTGGAGCAGTCACTGCAGTAAGCACACCCAGGCTGATGGCCCTCAAGTTGCACTTAGACAGGAAGGGAAAGTGATTTCTTTTTAATCGAAAGCAGTGTCAGTGGTGTCCGCCGCTGCCGCCGCTGTTACCAGGCCAATTCGCCACCTAAAAAACTGCCATTAGCATAAATACCGTATGCTGTCACTGCCACTGGTGTTTTTGTTGCTAAGGAGAAGAAATTATTCTTCTGTTGACAGTCAAACCATTTTTGGTAGAATGGTGATGAGTGGGAGAAATGCTTCTTTCACCAGCTGATGCACATATTCGGCGCTGACGGACCAAGTCTGCGAGCATGTAGAACATCGTCATTTTCATCAAAAGCAGGAAGATGTTGAGGCTGTAATCACTGTAGGCATTGCATTAGTTTATTTTGCATTATTTTAGTGGATTTTTTTCTTTTTGTTAGAAAGAATTAGCTCTTACCTTTTGCCCAAAATATCTAGTAGACACACTTCTTTCTTACTCTTAGTAGATGCTCTATATTTACCCAAATTGCTGTAATAATCATGCTGCTGGTAAAGGTCACCATGGAAGAAATGGCAACTAAAACTACCAGTTACAATTTTTGGTGGAAAAACATACATACAGTTTGGTTTTCAGGACATATTCCCCCAGAACTATAATCACTCGGTAAAAAAACTACCTTTGCAGAAGTGCAGGTTCAAACGAGGTGTTTCAGGTAGATTTGTAGTCCGAGGGTGCTTTCGCATCTAAATTCATTTACTTTGGTCCAAACCAGTTGATAAGTTTGTTACTTTGTATCATTTCTCCTTAGTTTGGTTCCCTTTCACACAGGCAAAAATTTAAGCAGATCAAATTCAATCACCTTAAATCCCGCGAGACTTGCATCAGAACGTTCTCTGTTCTTATTGGTCAGACTTTTTTGCTGTGAGAACAGGAAAGGTACTGTAAATACAGGAAGTAGGATGACTACTGTGTATTTATGCATTTCTGGGGAGAAAATAATACAAATCGTAGCATAATCGTAGCATAATCTAATTACATATATGCATATACCACTTTTGGCAAATTGTACAGTTTGAAAATGAAGCGCGGCTACGGATGTAAAATAATGTGTTTCCTCCAGAACCGTGATATGCTCAGCCACAGATATTTTCAAAGATCCATCAGGTATGTACAGTGGCATAAAATGTTTTACCATTTGTCGCTGGTCCTGTTTTAGTGCGGTCCCTTTCTCACCTGCAGGACCGCACCAGAGTTCACCAGCTGATTCAAATCGAGACCACCTCTTTCAGGTGGTCTCGGCACAGTTATTTTGGTGCGCACCTGAGTGTGATTACCGTGTTCTCACTGGACAAAACGAACCGTACTAATGGAGAAAATGAACTCGAGTTGGGTTCTGTAGGCCCCCATGCACAACAACGGCAAATTATTTTCAATTTTTTGGCCCAATTAACAAGTGAAATTAGGAAATTCCCCTTGGAAACCTGAATGTTCCAGGGACCCCAGTTGAAAAACAGTGGTGTAGATGCTTGGTAGACCAGCTTGAGAGAGGACATCTGTGTCTGGAACTTTGTCTTGTCAGGTAATTTGCAGCAGCCTTCTTAAGTCTTCTGAAATATCAGTTGTTACAAAACAATATCAATTATTTCTACCCTTATAAATGTTATGCTGAAAGTTCTTTGAAATTCAGGAGAAAACAGTACTTTTATTATGAAGATGTTTATAGTACTATTCATGCTATAGTGGGTATATAATTATCGCTGAAGATGGAGATCTGTCGACAGCAGAGTTCCATGCCTGGATGGTATGATGATTTGGCGCAGGTGTAGTGTGGCCGACTACTGATCGGCGGGTCAGGGATTTGATTCCCGCTCTGTCTGCAGTCTGCATGTCGAAATGTCCTTGAGCAAGACACTGAACCCCCAGTTGCTCCTCGTGGGTCAGGCCAGTGCCTGTGCATGGTGGCTCTGCCGCCATCAGTGAGTGAATATGCGTGTGAATGGGTAGCATGATCTGTAAAGCGCTTTGGTCATCTAGAGATGAGTAAAAAAGCACTATATAAATGAACGCCATTTGCCATTTCTGCATGCTTTAATGTCATCCCATAGTCCAAAGACATACAAAAGATAACTGGTGATTCAGAATTAGCTTGGTGTGTGGATGTGATAGTGTGTGTGGTTGCCTGTGCTTGTGTGTTTTCCCCTGATAGCTTTTCCTGTGTGAATTCCACCTGTTACCCACTTTCATCTAGCAGGACAGCAGTGGATTTTCTGTTGTGGAACATTAAGGCTTATGACTATATATTAAGATAATGTAAATTGATTTATAACATCATTCTGTCTGTTGTGAACAAACATAACTCAAATACTTGTTTCAAAATATGAACAATAACACTTTGATGCCTTACTTCTGAAACATTATAGCAATAACTCTGTGACCTTTTTGTGTGCTGTCAGATATTCATCTGTGGGAGGTCCCATATATGACAGCAGGTTTTTATTATGCTTTTTTCCCCTTGTGGCGGAGTTGTTTTTTTCTAGCTCAATATAACATTATTACTTGTTTTTCCAGTCTAACTTTTTGGGATATCTGCCTATTCAATCTGTTGGTGTCTATCAGAAATATGTGGTGCATCTTAAAGGTCATATTGACAAGAGTTTAGTGAAAACAGTAAAATAATACATCCAAAACTTTCAGAAAGGTGTAGAGTGAAAGTATATATTTTCTTGAAAAAACTATTATAGTGAGTGTGAAATATTTTTTTTTATTTTGTGAGTCCAAGACTGTTGTGATATTTACATGAGCAGTTAGCTGATAAGAACTACAGAGGCCAATAAGGATCTCAATGCCAATAGCATAACTAAGTAGGAGTAGGAATGAGAAAAAAGCTGTAAATTTCTGAGACAAAAGTCACAAATTTATGAGAAAAAATGTTGCATATGTCCAGGAAAAAAATTGCAAATTTGAGAAAAAGTGGAAAATATATTTGTTATAATTTTCTGTGAAAACTCTTTTCCAAGTATTTTTTTAGAAGTTCCTTTTAACTAATTTACAGCTTTGTTTTTTGTTTTTTTTTTACTGTAAATTAACTGCTTTCTTCTTGGAAATTTCTGGATGTTTTTCTTGTTTCAACTTTTATCATAAATTCTTGGATTTTTTTCATACGTATTTGCTCCTTCTTACTATTATATTTGTAATATTTCTTATAATAAATTTGTGAGTTTTTTGTTGTTGCCTGAAACTTTTTCCTGAAAATTTGTGACGTTTTCCACATTTCTTCATAGATTTCTAAATTTCCTTATAAATTGTGACATTTTACTGTCAACGTTGCAACATTTTTATAGAAACTGGAGTGATGGCCTTGTTGGTAGAGCATCTGCCCCACACCCAGGAGGCCGGGGTTCAAATCCCGGCCATGTCATGCCGAAGCTATATAAAAGTGGAACTTCCTGTCATCCAGCTTGGTGCTCAGCAATAATGGAACGAAGGAGGGAAATTTGTGGCAGCACCTTGCATGGCAGTGAGCCCTCTGATTCTAGATGTGATTAACATTGTAAGAGAAACATTATTTCATTCCACTGTACATGATTGGCTGTATGGATTGAATGACAGTAAAGTTGGCTTTACCATTATCTCACCAGAGTCCTCATGATAAAATATTATCCCAATACTTGGGCCACAGTTAGGGCTGTGCGATGCAATGAATATATTCGTTTTAGCGATACATTCTACTATGTGCGATACAAAAAATGTTTTTATCATGAAGCTTGAGCATTTTCGCGGCTGTCATCTTCTCTCTCTTCTCTCAACAGCTGCACTCAAGCATTTCATCCTGCCTCCCTGTGCCGTGTTTCATTTTAGGGTTGTTGCTAGATCTATTTTTTTCCCACAATATTGTTCTTTAAAAACTGCTTCTTTTGAGCCTGTTTTCATGGAGCAGAGATGCTTGTTTTTTTTATGCACAATCTGGCAACACTAGCAGAGTGAAGAAAGAGGGAAAAAATTAAATCACACACACACATATCGGCTACAGTGCAACAGACTTGAACGAAAGGAGAAAAAAGGACCAGCTCCGAAGGTAAAAATTGAACAAAGTACAGTTTTGTGCAAATTATGTCACACTACCACTAATTTATTTCACCACTTGAGATGTCATCCACTATAATATGAAGAATACATTAAGAATCACTGTCAACATCCCAGATAGCGTGATCTTCATCCTGTACACAAACATGTGTCGGAGCAGACATGACAACAGACACATTATAAAGTATGCTGATGACTCAGTTATTGTCAGTCTCCTCCAGGATGGTGAGAGTGGCCACGGCCCAGTAGTTGATGATTTTGTTCACTGGTGTGAGGATTCCTACCTGCAGCTGAATACGACAAAAACTAAAGACATGATTATTGACTTTAGGAGGAAAACTCCCAGGCACAAAGTCACCGTACTAAAAGGCCAGACCACCGAATGTGTACAATCCTACAAATATCTTGGGATGATTATTGATAGTAATTTAAACTTTGAAGAGAACTGTGAAAGGGTGTGCAAAAAGGGTCAGCAACATTTGCATTGCTTGAGAAAACTTGCATGCTTCCAAGTTGACCGAACCATAATGACAATGTTTTATCGGGCTTTTATTGAATCTGTTTTATCCTTTTCTTTAGTGTCATGGTTTGGTCAGATAAAACTGAAACAGAGGAAATCCTTGGATCAGGTAGTTAGATGGTCCAGCCGTTTGCTTGGTGAGTCACAGCTGAGCCTGACATCCCTGTACACCAGACAAGTACAGAGGATGGCTACCTCCATTTTAAATGATGACTCCCACCCTTTGCACTGCCTCTTTCAGCTTCTTCCCTCCAGACGGAGGTTTGCTGTCCCAAAAAGTAGAACCCAGCGCTACAAAAACAGCTTTGTCCCTGCTGCTGTCAAAGAGTTGAACAAGCTGTAACAATATATTGCACATAATTTAGGTACCTATTTATTAACTCCATTTTATATTTACTTATTTTTGTAGGATGTCACTTGGGTTCTAAATTTATTGGGTTTTAGACCTTTGAGTTTTTAACCTCTTTGACTAGTTTTTAACTTTTAATATGACTCTTCTCTCTTACCTCTGGTTTTTCTCTCATCTCTTTGTCTTTTATACCCTAATTGATGGAGCCTGGAGTATTTTTATCATGTTTATAGTCAGCTTCATGTGTGCCTGTGTTTGTGTCTATGTTGAATATAATTTGTGGCTTGTAAATATGTATGTCACCAGACTGCAAAACAAATCTACCTACAGGTACAAATAAAGTAACCTGAACCTGAACCTACAGTATATATCGTGTATCATGATAAAACCCTAAATGTATTGCAATACATGTTAAAAGCCATATCACCCAGCCCTAGTCACAATGCTAGAAAACTAACTAACTAACTAACCTGCACTTATATAGCGCTTTTCTAGTCACAAAGACCACTCAAAGCGCTTTCATTAGTACTAACCCTCTATTCTAAGGGCCTATAGGAAACAGATATCTAGGGACAATTTAGAACAGCCAATTAACCTAACATGCATGTCTTTGGATTGTGGGAGGAAACCGGAGCCCCCGGAGTAAACCCACGCAGCACAGGGAGAACATGCAAACTCCACACAGAAAGGTTCCAACCCCTGCCAGCCTGGGGATTTGAACCAGGAACCTTCTAGCTGTAAGGCAACAGTGCTAGCCACTGCACCACCGTGCTGCCCAAGCACTCAGAAAGTGCATACCTCCGCCAAGGCTCCTTCCATCCCTCACGGATCACCTCTAAAATGTAATGGGTTTGTGTGTAGGCCACGAGCCAGTTTTGGTGAAAATTGCATCAAAAGTCTATCCAGTAGTTTTGGAGTATTCTTGCTAACACACTGTGAGAAAATAAGAGCCTTGGTGGAGGTATACATTCTCGGATCATCACCAAAGTGTAATGCGTTCCTCTCTTGGCGAAGGACCACCTCTGGTGAAAATTTCATCCAAATTCATCCAGTAGTTTTTGTATAATCCTGCTGCACAAATACAAACAAGGTCCTTGGTGGAGGTATGCACTCTGAGATCATCAACAAAATTTAATGGGTTCATCCTTGGTCCAAGGGCTACCTTTGATGAAATTTTCACCAAAATCTATCCAGTAGTTTTTGTGTAATTCTGCTGACAGATAGACAGACAAACCACCCCGATTACATAACCTCTTTGGCGGAGGTAATAACATTATCGCGATCTTGCGATATATATTCTGATTTCTTATCCTGATTTTTGACTTGTTCAACTCCTGGCTAGATCTCATGAGTCACTCCTTTGCTGCACTGACCTAACCAGACAAACCACCCCGATTACATAACCTCTTTGGCGGAGGTAATAACATTATCACAATCTTGTGATATATATTCCGATTTCTTATCCCGATTTTTGACTTGTTCAACTCCTGGCTAGATCTCATGAGTGACTCCTTTGCGTCACTGACCTAACCAGACAGGGAGCATTTAGCACCATCTAGTGGATGGAAAAGTCTATTGTTTTTTTATTACTGTGGTACCAGGGAGCCAGGGGAGTGGTGTTGGAACAATCCGCTCAACACCACTCCCCTAGCTCCCTGTACTGTCAAACATAGCCCCTCCACACATCCGGCGAGCAGCATTAACTCAAAGGATGCTCCAAAAAGTTAAAGATTCTCCTCACTTACCAATCCATGCAGATATCTATACCCCACCCACTGCCCGACTTCCATCCAGATGGCCGATTTGGAAAAACCCTCCCCCAGCTGACTTTACCATCCAGACAGCTTGGCAAGTGGAATGGGAGACCAAGGAGGTCCCAAACAAACACCTGGTGACAAACCCCAACCAACAGGTCCCGGGCACCAACCTCCCAAGGAGACAGTGGTCTACACTTAATTGCTTCAGGACTGGACATGGCCCCTGCTTGGCCAGCCTTCACAGATGGGGCAGTATCCCCATCCCACTGTGCGCATGTGGAGAGGAGCAAACAATGGAACACATTATAGAGGCTTGCCCGCTCCAAAGACTGGAAGGAGGATTACACACCCTCCATACAGCAAACCTGGAGGCAACTGCTTGGCTTAAGGACTTTGCATTCGCTAAATAATAAATACTGTGGTACCCAACAAAACAAAATCATCTGTGTTTAGCTCTTAAGCACCAGACTTAGAATGGCTTTATTTATTACTCACAGGAGTATAGCAGCACACAAGCCTAACTTGGGCTGCTAACCCGATCGTAACCCATGCCAGCTCTACCTAGTTATGCTCTAGCTCATAGCCACAACAGCTGTAACAACTAAACTGTAAAGTGCATATTCATGTACAACATTTGGTATGTCTTAAAGGCACATGAACAACAATTCATCACATAACAGCAACAGTGAACAGGCTCACAACCAGCACACATTTAAGGGTCATTACAATACAGTATTGTTGATACAAAGTGTGGCAATACTACAAAGTATCCATTCCCCCCACCCACTACCCACCCCTTTAACTATTTAGGGCCTGAACCACTGACAACATCAGTGGGTGAGAGCCCTATTGTAGTTGTTAGAATTTTTTTTTCTTCTTCTTCTCCATCTAAGATCTCATTTTTGGGATAGTGAACGATAATGAAAACTCACCATTTTTTGCAGGAACCTCCAGACTGGCAAAAAAATTTTATATTTTGGAGGAAATATGAATGACCCCACAAAAATGGCTCTACAGCGCCACCTAACATGTGAAGTCAAACGGAGTGGCACATGCTTACTTTCACGTAGAAAGATAAGGGCCTGTACTTATATAGCGCTTTTCTAGTCTCAAAGACTACTCAAAGCGCTTCACTAGTACTAACCCTCTATTCTAAGGGCCTATAGAAGACATATCTAGGGACAATTTAGAACAACCAGTTAACCTAACATGCATGTCTTTGGGTTGTGGGAGGAAACCGGAGCCCCCGGAGTAAACCCACGCAGCACAGGGAGAACATGCAAACTCCACACAGAAAGGTTCCTACCCCTGCCAGCCTGGGGATATGAACCTGGAACCTTCTAGCTGTAAGGCAACAGTGCTAACCACTGCACCACCATGCTGCCCGATGAAAATCGGGTGAGTGTTTATCATGTCAAGACATGCAAAAACCTCCATAGAAGTGATAGTCTACACCCAACAGGAAGTTGGCCATTTTGGCAGGAAGTGGCCTGATTTCCACCTCGCGCATTTGATCGAACTCGTCCTAGGGTTTTAGTCCGAATGAGCTAATTTGTGTTGACAATCATCTATACCCATGTGCCATTAAAAGTTGTTGAAAACTTTTCCAAAAGCTCAATGGTTTGGCCATAGGGGCGTGGCAAAGTTTGATGCCTTGCCATGATCATTCTATGACCATTCTGATGGCATTAATTCTGGTATGCATTGTCGGATTTCAACCAAATTCAGTATTATGGATATCAGTCCAATCCCAAACAGTTCTATTGAACAATATTCATAGAAATCTACAGCACCACCTATAGGAGGCAGAAAGTTTTGCATCAGAAAGTTTGCATCATGTTGTTTTTTTAATACCTCGGGAATGGAATGTCGGATTGGCACAAAGATAGGCATGATGTATATGGGTATGCCTCCGAACAATTACAGCTATGAATATTCATGAGTAGCAATAGCACCCTCTCTTGGAGACATGAAGGTTACACCAAAGGTTTTCTTCAATATTTCTGAAATAATCTGATTGGTTCCATTTATGGTGACAATCATCTATACCCATGTGCCATGAAAAGCTGTTGAAAATTTTTCCAAATGCCCGATGGTTTGGCAGAAGGGGCGTGGCCAAGTTTGCAGTATCGCCATCACCCTTCCAATGGCTTTTACTCTGGCATACATTGACTGATTTCAACCAAATTTTGTGTGGTGAATGGGTAGCCAATACTGATAATTTCTATAATAAAGAATGACACATAGCGACAGCACCCCTTACCGCCAATGGACAGGAAGTTGCCATAACTCACATGCCATACTCATGCGCCACTTGACAGAATGACCTGCAGTTTTCTGAGGTTTATCATACAACCTGGTTGATCATAACTGCACATCACTTTTAGCATGGCGTCACTGCTGTTACCATGAACACGCCCTCCTCACCATTCAATCTCTGATCTTGTTGGGATGGTTGGGAATGACCTGGAGTCATGAAATCTGGAACATAGGTTAAGGTGACTGTCATATGTAGTCCTATATGGGTGGGCAACACATAACTGACAGAGAAGTGTTGCCATGGCGATATGGCGAAGGTTGACTCTTCGTCATGGAACATCGGAAAGTTGTAACTTCGACAAACTTTATCTGATTTTCACCAAATTTTCTACGATGTATATTAGTCTGACCCCGCACACTCCTACGTAAACATGGTTGACAGAACTTATAGCACCACCAATTGCTCACAGGAAGCACTGCACCAAGCGGGTTACTTTATTATTCATACAGCTCTTGCCGTGACAACGGGATATTTTCTGAGCCAGCTAGGTACGATGGGCACTGGGGTCCACAGTTGCACGTGGGCGAGGGCCCGCTTACAGCTGCTTGCAGCTTTAATTTGACATTGCATCTTATTGTCAGGCAGCTCAGGTGTTGCCAGACACTGTGAACTGTTCCAGATTCCTGTGTCTTGTGGATATTTGTTTCAACCTTGAAACTAGTAAAATATTATAGTGGCTCAAGGCTGACAGCGGCACATACTGACCAGGAGATAGCAAAGTTACACTATGTTGCCAAAAGTATTGGGGCACTCCTGCAAATGAATGGGTATCAGTAAACAAAGAATGGTCCATAAAGACATGGGTAAGCAAGTTTGGTGTGCAGGAACTTGACTGGCCTACACAGAGCCCTGACCTCAACCTGATAGAACACCTTTGGGATAAATTGGAGCGGAGACTGCGAGCCAGGTCTTCTCGTCCAACATCAGTTCCAGACCTCACAAAAGCGCTTCTGGAAGAATAGTTAAAAATTCCCATAAATACACTCCTAAATCTTGCAGAAAGCCACCCCTATAACAGCTTCGACTCTTCTGGGAATGCTTTCCACATTGTTTGTATCTGTATCACCTTTAATTTTGTTGGAGGGGTTGAGCACTGAGCAAACCCTGTCTTGAAGTGATTTCAGTGTTACGTTTTTCTGCTTTGGTTTGCTGTTTTACAGAAAGTGAACATTTCTTCCAGGATTGCTCTGCCTTCATTTTCCTTCCTCTATATCCAGTCTCTCTGTCACAGCTGTTGTGAAGTACTACCATAGAAAAATGCTACCACCACATTGTTTTACTATTGGGATTGGTATTAGCGAGAAAATGAGCACTGCCAGGTGTTTACCAGATGCCCAGCTTGGAGTTTTGCCCAAGTAGCTCAAGTGTTATCCCATCAGATATCAGACTCTGTTTCTTCGTGCTTTTGGAGTCTTTCAAATGCTGTTTAACCAACTCCAAGTATGCTGCAAGTTTCATTTACCCAAGAGTCTTCCGTGTGCCACTATGAAAGCCACGGTAATAGAGAGTTGCTGAAATGGTTTTCCCATAATTGCAGAGGAAAACTAATCTTAATTTTGAGGAACAGGAGTAAAGCAAACACCAATACAGTTGAATGAAATAGGATGAAGTGGAGAATCTATAGATTTTTATCCAATTATTGAGGTACATATTAGTAAATTGCTTCACATCAGAATTCAGGTTGTTATAATCCTATAAGTCTCCCTCGATCTCACCCTTTGTAGGATCCTTTAGAACAGGGGTGTCAAACTCATTCCATGGAGGGCCAAGATCCTGCATGTTTTACTTCCACCCAGTGTCTTCAGCAGGTGTTTTCACTGATCAGCAGTGGGGAAAAAATTCAGTGAAATCACCTGTTGAAGACACTGGGGGGGAGGGAAAACCTGGGTCTTGGCCCTCCATGGAATGAGTTTGACACCCATGCTTTAGAGACACACTAATCTGAAGCAGGACCTGTAATAGGGCACTCACCCCCGCCCCCCCAGCCAGTCACAGCGGATGACTCCCTGAGTCTGGTTCCTGCTGGAGGTTTCTACCTGCTAAAAGAGAGTTTTTCCTCTCCACCGTCGCCAAGTGCTGCTCACAGGGGATCGCCTGATTGCTGGGGTCTTTCTGCAATTGTGGGGTTTTCCCCTACAGTTTGAAAGTGCTATGAGATGACTGTTGTTGTGAAATGGTGCTATATAAATAAAGTTGAATTGAATTGAACATTTACCCAGAAAAAGAACACACACAGCAAATTAGGATGGTGGGGGGCACTCTCAAAAACACAACATCCTTTACCACACGCCTAGTGACCTCATCAAGACCAGAGTCTTCCAAGACCAAGGACAAGTCAGAACCAAGATTTACGTAGTCTTGGTGTCGACTTGGTCTTGGGAGATTCTAGTCTTGACTACAACGTTACGCACACACTAAGGCTTCTCTACCAATCAGCAGCTAAAACTCTGCCCTTGGAAAAATTCACGAGCTCAGGAACAGTTTTACTTCCTTACTGTGACCAGCCTTCAAAGTTATAATGTTGGGATCCAGCCATCCATCCATTCGTCCATCCATCCATCTTCAGCTGCTTATCTGTGGGTTGCGGAGGCAATGGTCCAAGTAGAGTAGCCCACACTGATGACCTTTTCACATAGTACCATGATCCCCATGAATCCCCCTGCAGGTGGTGAGCCCACTGGAGGGCTCTGTGGCTCTTTTAGGTACTGAGTCCTTGTAATTTTTTCATTGATATCCACCCTTGGTCTGACCCTTCATGCAGGACCTGTTGGTCATGGGAAACAGGCATGGCGAGTTGCCCCCGACAGCATAGCTCCTGGGATCCCCACTGTGATAAGGTGGCAATCCACGGAGGGGTGTTGGGATCTCAAGAATGTTCATTGGACTTCCTTTGTATTTTCCACTATGCATATTGGATTATGCAGATTTGGCACCATTCCTATTCATCTATATCCTGCAGTATATGAGTTCTTTTTGGTATATTTTAGTTCAGTTCTAGAGGCACTAAAATTACAGTTTCATCAATTTCCATATTCATTTGGAATGCCATAGCAAAAAATTTAAATACAAAGCAGGAAAACAGTGTTTCCACATTACGGTTATGGATGGCAGGCTGATTGGGGGCACAATGTCAGTTTTATCGGTTGAGATGTATTTTAATTTACACTTCTTAAAGCATAGCTATAGCTCGCGTACTTTCAAAAAATGTAAATGATTTTCTAGCTGCAGTTCAATTTCAGTTGAAAAGCTAGGATAAAAAACAATATAGCATGCTAAGATCTAAAGTGTTTCTATGCAGAACTGTGCCTGCAATGTATACAAGTGCCATAAAACAGAATGCAGGAATAGAAATGATGAAAGAAGCACTCGCATAGAGCCTGAAGTTTCTGTTCCCGGGCGACAGTGAGTGCAAAGAAAAAGGTCCTCAGTCGAAGAAGAGTTCTTTTGTAGTTTGTCACAGATATTCAAGATTGTAAGGTCTTGTAAGGCAGTATTTCTTCACTAATGCAAAGCTGCCCTTTCCCAGCCATTCTTCATGTTATTTCTCCACCACCAGCCGTTTCTAACACTATTACGTCTCATTCACTTGTCTCTCCTCTGAATCTCAGGTTCATTAAAACCTCCCAGAGCTCCTTTCATACCGAGTTGCAACAGAAACAGAAGCAAGACCACCATCAGTGTAGAGTCGCTTTGCTACACTACATTACTCCAGTCTTTAGTAGTAGACAAGCTCACATGGCTCACACTTTTAGCCCCCCAACAATTCACAGATCTATGAGAGAGGGGAAAAAATGAGATTGTGTTGTAATGTTTGACACCGAAGCCTGCAGGAGGAAGAAGTAATAAATCGCTCTTGGCGCTCAACATCTCTCAACAAACCCTCGGCACTGTGGGCTGAACAGCAGATGGGCCACATAAGAAGAGATATTGGAGACAAAAAAACAGAAACAAGAAGTAGAAATTAAGCACCATGCCCACTGGTTATATTAACACACTAGAGTATGGTCAGAATGGATTTGCGTTTGAAAATTTGAACATCCATCTAGCACTGGTACCCAATATCTTTTAGATATGATATATGGTATATGATTTACAACATACAGATTGGATTCTCATGCTGGACACAGCTTATTTTCTTGTGCAAGACTTGTCTCCTGTTCTGGAAGGTGGCTGGGGGTTGTTATCTTATAGTGCATTATTAACATTATTTAGCCCGTGGTGGCATTACTTGGAGGTCTGTCAGCCAGGAGAAACTGATCTGTGTGTGTGTTCCATTTGTTTTATATTGATACATGTTGGGTTTGCTGCAAAAAGTTGTTGGCTACCATGCACTCTGAAGTGGGATTTCTGACTATGTAAAAGCCAACACCATACCCAAGTTATGCAGTAGTTAAGAATTCAGAGTGACTGCACACAGTATCAACAGTAAATGGAAGCCTACCGTATACACAGTACAGAGTTCGTTGGGTGACCATTGATTGATCATAGATTGGCCCTATCTCTCAACAATGTCCTAAAGCCTTGAAAAAGCTGTTTCTGTGTAAATGTTTGGGAGGCCATTGTGTGATCAAAAATTCAATTTTCCTTTTATCATTTAATGATCTCCACCCCTGTGTAAAGGCAGTATAAGTAAAAAGTACTATGTATTAGCCCTTCCAATAGAACAAGCACAACAGCAGATTTCATGAAGGCATCTGTTTGGGTTCTCCAACTTTGTAAAAATGCTGCGCTGAAACACACTGATGGTCAGAAATCTGGCTTCAGGGGATGAGCCATTTAAGAGTGTCCGGTGAATAACAAAGAAAATCCAACCTAGAACAACTCCCGGAACATGCTATGTCTCACTAATGACATAGCACCTAGTACAGGAAATGTAAATTGTGTATGTAATGGAGATACTCCAGTGTTTCTGAAGGAATGCTACTAATTGACAAGTGAGAACAGACTGGATTGCTGGAGCTTTCACATAACATTAATTGGTGGGAGAGAGAACAGGCTGTTGTTGTTTTCATGTATAAACAGACCTCACTGGATTCATTTATAGTTTACTTTGCCACTAAAAGTAAAGCAGTGGGAAGAGCAAGCCAGAGGTCAAGAAAGTGAAGCTAATGAACATGTAGGGAAACTGACAGACCAGTGGCATAAGCGGGCCCTTCAGTGGCTGTGAAGGAGATGTCACTAATGGGCTTGTCAACAGCTCTAATCAGCACTTAGACACACAATGTCTGTTCACACGCTCCATATACCACACACTGCATGAAACAGGAAGCTTTCGTATAGAGGCTTACTAAGCCTTATCAGATGCCGTTGTGCGTCCCTTATATCAGGTAATGTGGGCAGGTTAGATGAGCAGGATGGAGCTCACTGAAGGGCCTTGCCCAGCTGAGCTCAACTGTGAAATGAAGGAAAGGTAAAAAAGCTTCAGGGGCGACGTAATGCTGCAGATGTGTTGTCACATTAAAGGGATTTTGAACTTTAGGATAACTTTGTGCCTTTTCCTGCCGATGATGTAAGACCAGATATTTTTCCATCTCCTTTATCTGTTGATCCATGCGAGAGCAAAGGGAATAGATTTTTTTTTGCTGCAATCCGTTCTCTCATGCATGCCAAAAATGGATCCAATGTGCTTACTCTTGACACATTTATTTGAAATTCCATCCATCTTTATCACACCATGATAAAAGTTTTCTGCCAAAGTAGGAAGAAAAAAAATGTGATTATGATGCATATTTTGGGGGGATGTGATTCAATCATTTGAATCTATTCATCCACCAGGTCAGGTGGGATCTTAGAAAGTCAGGATCACATAGAAAATAAGACACCACTTTTACTGTGATGAAAGTATCACTGAGAATTTCCCTGGGGTGCATTTGAGTGTCTGTACGAAAGGCTGAGATCTGAGGGGAGTTTTGATTTAATGTCTAAAAAGCTACTATATTCACAAATACATTCAATGGTTTGTTTTTGCCTTTGATGTCAGACCTGATTTAAAATTCTTACACGGGAAAGTTTGAGGATAACAGCCAAATTCATGCAGCTAAGGGCAGAATGTGGGATGTGGATTTGAAGTAAGGGTTTACCTAAATCACCTGGTTTTAAGGAGGGATTGTATATCAGGGGTTGCAGGAGATGCACAGTTGGATGCCTTTAAAAAAAAACTAAATTTCAGGGACAGACAATTGTGAAACAGTCAACTACTGTAGATGCAGCAAAATTCAGTTAAACTTTATTTACTAATAGGGCCATACTTTGACAGTCTATTCACCTGTTAGTTGTCAGAAGTGCAAAGAGTGTTTGTGGGTGTGGCCCAGTTCATTTTGTTATGACGGCATTAGGAAAATGATCTGTCCCCAGGCGAAAAGTACAGAGGCTGGTCTAATTATTCAAAGGTGTACTTTGGATAATCCAATCCAAAGCGCTCCTGCCCATCCCTTTAATGCACAGAGGCACATTATCTAAAGTGAAGTGTGATCATGAAGGCATGTTGAAGACGGTTTTGTGCTGGCCAAAGGGCATGCACGTCAGCGAAAATGCATGCGATAGTAACGCTGCCTGGCTTTAAGCAGACATTGATCACAGTTGATTTTAGAGAGGACAAATGGGGAAGAGATGATGAACAGCTTGGCTAAACAATTGAGCTGAATGGTCTAACATAGTGTGCATAGATGCAACACGCCATAGCTGACCCAAGCTGGAGTGCAGCACCCATGTAGGACTGATGCTGGGGCGTAGCACCCATGAGGGTCCCCGGCCGGTACGCAGCACCCATAGAGACTCGGACCGAGGAGGAACCCAGACGGCGGCCTCGGGCAGAGAGGGAGCTGCACCCACAGCGGTCCCGGGCTGGGACTGAGCACTCGCGACGACCTCCGCGGGGGAAGCTGGGCCTACAATGTCTTCAGGCAGTGAACCTGGATTCACGGAGGCCTCTGGCTGGAGTAGATCTTCCCTGGCGACCCTGGGAGAAGACTCGAAGACAACAGACAAAGGAACATGGTCAGGGTAGCCGGCAGTGGCGGAGCCTGGCGAGGCAAGCTCAGGTGCAGCTCCTCACCAAGCGCCAGGCAAGATTGCTCCAGGACAGAGAAGGGGAAAACAAGAGAGAGCACTTGACTGAGCTCAGACTCCACCACCGTCCAGGACTCCGTCAATCCAGACAATGTTTCGGGCCCGGCTTCTTGGAGGTCCAGCTCCGGTTCCCACTCTGCTGCGACGGCCTCCACAGCAGGCCTGCGTTGACAGTCCATGTTTCCCCAGGCGACGTGACCCACGCTGGTGGCGCTTCCAGCATGGCGGCAAGGACTCAGGGGACTGCAGACCCAGAGCCCCATCACCGGGAATCAAGCAAGGCATAATATCATTAATAGAAGGAGAAATAAATGACACTTGTCTGCTCTCCCGGTGTCTGATGTTTTCTGCTGCAGTGAGTGTAGTGTTCTCCCTCTCCGTGGCTGCAGTGACAGTGGGCCCCTCAGAGGATTGTGGAGGAGCCGTTCCTGGAGCCGTGGAAACGGATGTAGCTGAGGGAAAAATGGAGGACCTCTCAGCAACAGAAGGAGATATTGAGGGGACGGAGACTGCAGCAGCAACGGAGGGAGATGGAGCAGACATGACCGCCGGCACAGAAGAGAGAGAGAGAGAGAGAGAGAGAGAAGAGATAAGCCTTTATTAGTCCCACAACGGGGAAATTCCAGGATTGCAACAGCACAGGGATAGCAACACTCAGAGCAACAATCAGAAGGCAAGAAAAAAAAAAGCAAGCAAGCAAGAGCAGCTAATATACATATGTACATATTACTATAAATATATATATATATACACACAGACACACAGTGTAGAGCATTGTAGCTGGATGGGATAAATATATAGTATAGAGTATATAAACACAGTACGGAGCAGAAGAAGAGAGATGAGAATGTGCTGGAGGACTTGTCGGGCTCGATGTCGGGGAGAAGGCTGCCGAAGAGGCTGGAGGATTCCCCTGGCCATCCGAAGCGAGAGAACACCGCTGTAGTGGAGCTAAAGTTGGTGACCTAGGAGAGGGGCTGTACTTCTGCTGGTGTGAACGCTTACTCCTCGCTGGGGTCGGCGCAGACATCGGAGCTGCTTCTCTCAGCTCCCCACTCCTGCATGGAAGGGAGAATATGGAGAGGAGTATGTTTGTAGCCTCTGGGTGATTCCACAGGCTGGGGCATGCCTCCATCACCCATGCCGTGCCATCCCGACTCTCTCAGACCATCTTGGGAGAATGGGAAGCCTGTGTTAGTGACCAAATACCCTCCAGGAAGCACATCGCCCGCCGTTCCATATCTTCCAGGTCGGACATAGTGAGCTCTAAAACAGGTTAGTGAGACAAACAAAAAGATAAATGCTCGAATGCGACAGCTGGGTCTTTAATTTGGCTGCACTATTCTGTCATGTATGCCTCTACGAGGCAGGAGAGACAGACCCAGACGCTGAATCACATTCGAGACATTTATTAATGAAAAGAACATAAAAGTCCAAAAAACTGTGCAGACATACAAAAATATGAATAAGGGAAAACTTACAATTTACGTTCCTGAGCCGGCATTGCTCAGTGAACGCTGGAGGAATGCAGAGGAGCGTACGAGGCAGCATTCAATAGTGCAGCAATGAGAGAAGAGACAGGCAGTGCTTAAATAATAGTGATATAAATAATAGTAAAATAATCAACAGGAAGTGATCACTGGTGTGGATTCACGTGAGCAGGAAAAGGGGAACACAATTGGAAATCGGAACCAGCTAGAGAGGTGAGGGAGGAGCAGCTGGACTGACAGTTTGACAGATGACGCCTACGCTGAGCACAAACCCGGAAATGTCATCTGCCAGCTGTCAGCCCACAGAATAAGCATGGGAAATAAACATGATCCAAAAAACAATTACAAATCAAACAAGACATGGCCAAAATAACTAACACAGCCGGAGGAAATAAAAGGCATTACAACAACTAAGGAAAGCACAAAATACAACAGACACATAAATATCCAGAAAAAGCCACGAGACTGGGTCTGGCAGAAAATCCAGCCCCAGCTCGCGACAGAAAAATATTTCCTCAGTAGAGAAAGTATTTTTTGTTGCTAGTGTGTCACAAAGCATATTACAGGTAGTAAAATTATCAAACTTTTATCTGCTGACTGAAATAGAGGAAAGTACAGCTGCTGCAGTGATCCTATTAGTAAAATGAAAAATGTAATCTTTGTTTAAAAAGCCAAATAGAGTAGCAACCTTGATTCTGTTATAATGCAAATGGAAAATAATGTGTTGAAGTCTTATAGTAACTGTTCCTGCTACAGTACCAGTTCAAATACCAAAAATACTGGGCTGGAAGAAGTTATTTGTTAGTGCTTTCAGACTGACAGTGTTCCATGCTGGTTTCCTCTGTGGAACCTAAGGATACACTCACACTGTAGTGCCTGTTCTGTACTGACCAAGGTTTGATCCCCCAAGGTCTAGAACACTCGATAAATGTGATCACTGTCTACCGTTCTGCAGAAGAGAACATTTGCTCAGCTTTGGAACGATTAGTAGAGGTAGTCTCAGGAACGGAATGAATGCACATGTTTTAGGGGTAAGGTGAAAAAGCTGGTCTGCTGGTGCAGGCCACCAGCAGACGGGAGCAGAGGACCATTTCATTTGGCATGGAACAAGTCACCTGGAAGAGCCCACCCACAGTTGCAGATGTTGTTTATGCAGCAGCAGTTCCCATCTATGTGAGGGCTATAGATGGGCTAGGACAGCTGTCAGTGTATTGTTACTTTTTTCTTATTTTATCATGATCTGTCACATTGCTACTGTTCATTTATTTCTGCAAGCCTTGTCTGTTGAGTAATGACCTCCATATAAAAAGAGGGGTGGAACTTTGGTGCTGCTTAAACTGTTATGAATGCCAACTGGTTCATCTGAAAGCACCAAGGTTCTGAGACCCCAGAATGGAAATGGAACCTTGCCGGGAAGGTTTTAAAAGACTAACCAAGGATTTACACTGACTCCGGATGCAGCCCATTATGGATGCAGTGTGGACGAAGCCTTGTGTCCATCCCTAAGCAGTATGGATAACAGCAAGGTTTGAAAAACAAGATTGCGCAATAATTATATAAAATAATCTCGAGAAAGACCCAAGCGAGACTGACGAAAACCGATTACGATCACGTGATAACAACAAGGAAGCGTGATGTACCTGCTCTCCATCTGGATGTTTGTGTTCTAAATAATACGTAAGTACACTGTTAATTTTCATTCTATTAAGTGTTTGTATGTTATGTCAGAGTTTTTACCTTCTCTGACACTGTGGTGGAGGAGTGGACCTCAGAAAATAACAGACAATCCTTAAATTGTTTTTAATGAACAAACAGCTTAAATACCACGAGATACTGCAGCATCTCCTTGCGGATTGGATCTGGAATCTGTCAAAAATAGTCTTGTTGTGTTTCATTAGCGATTCGAATCTGATGAGCCGGATTCATTCCACAATGGTCCCGACCAGGTGGGAATTAGAACATTGACGAGAATGGGAGCTGTATGCTGCAGAGTCCGGATCACAGCTGTAACAGACTGAATCCGGAGTCAGTATAAATTAGTGTAAATATTATTATTATAATCTGAACAAAATTTGTCAAGGCCCAAACACCAAATGACGCCTTGGCTGTTAGGGTGTGACAAAGGAGCACAAGAATGAGAAAGGGCTGAAATATATTGCCAATTTCTCATGTAAAGTATCAAAAACTGCTCTTGTTTCTCATAAATGGCTGACATTATTTTTGTCTGTGCAGCATAAAGCTAGAACTGCCAAAACAGCATCATTCCTCACTTTGAGCATTGCACCACCAGTTCAGGTGGCACCGCGCTGAGCTGAGAAGATCATTTAGCATAACTGGCCTGCAGCGACCACGCTCAGACCTCCTGATGGTGCGCAACACATCAGTCAGCACCATTCACACAAACAGCCACAGTCAAGTGCAGCGCATCCTTGTGAGGCAACCCTGATCGAAACTTGAAAACACTCAGCAGCGAGTGAGAGAGGAACCTTGTACAGCAGGAGCTGAATAATGACTTCTCTGAACTGGCAAAGACTTCTACATTTTATTGTTTTTTCTGAATTTTATTCATTCAGAGATAGTTATTCATCTATAGCTCTTGATTTAATTGTTAAGAGAATAAATGAATGGGTTAACATTTATAGACTTAGACGTTTTTTTTTTAGAATATCAATTCTTCAAAAGTAAACAGATTAGTAATTACCAGTAGGTGATCAAGTAAATTACTATAATGCGGTTCCTCTGCTTCATTGGTTTTTCATTAGTGAGTCCGTAAATGCAACATCAGTGATGAATTCCAGGTTAATGATCTGCAAATTAACCATTTTGTAAATTGATGCAACAAGGAAATGCAGGTTGGCTTGTGGTTGATGTAGAGGTCAGCTAGTTAGAAGGACTGTTTTGAGTGCTATGCTCGTAGCAACATGAGGATTAAACCAGTTGATCCATCTAATTGCCAAACTATGCAGCTAGTATAGTGTATTTATCATGGCTTCCACATAGCATTGCTTTAAGAGGTGAATGTGAAGGGTAAAGTCTTGACGGTTGCATGCATCTGTGTGGTATATTGCGTTTACCCCCCTGGAGTGATTGTTGAGCTGAAGTGGTTGATTGCATTGCTGACACGGATTCACGCAGGAGTTTGCACACCCCCCCCCCCCAAACACACACACAAACACATACACACAATGATGCACATCCGCCCACGTGGCTCACACACATCCCTGTCTGTCATTTCAGCTCATCACTTTATCACTCGCACTCAAAACATCCAAATTCACACAGCTCGCAGCCCTCCCTCGCTTCTGTGCAAACACGTTGACAAGCCTACCCCCCCCCCCCTTCATTTTTGCACCTATTCTCCATGCAGAAACAGTCATGCTGGTTCTCGCTCAGTATGTCTCTGCAGCTGAAGGAAAGGTTGCACGCGTTATATTTACAGCTCGCTTTAGCTGGAGATCAGTCAGGTATCGTCGGGTTGCCGTGAATTATCAGGTATGAGGAAGGTGAGTGCCTGAGAAAGGTGCCTGTAAGCAGAAAAACTGCACGGCACATCAGAGAAGATTCGCCCGTCACACACATTTGTTTAAGCGCTCTGATGTCTTCCATTTCGTCGCTTCAGAGTTAAGAATGCATCGCGCAGGCAGACACAAAGAGCACCACAGCATTGTTTATCTGCCTTTCATTCGCTTTCCTCTTTGCTGCCTCTAATTCTGTTTATCATTTCTCTTCATACAATAGCCGTGATCCCTCCACAAGTCTCCCTCTTTTTTTAAATGCATTTTTCCATCTCACAGCTTTCCCATTTGCTAAGCTACTGCCTGCATAAATTTCTAACATTCTCAGATCAGCGGGAGCTCATGATTATGTTCCATAACCATGTAATGTTCATCTCGGGCAAGCACATTTAAAAGGTTAGGTATGATATGCCCCCGTTTTGTCTGCTCAACAGTGGAGCTTGGCTGCCGACCATTGCCAGAACACGCTGCCAAGCCAGTGATCCACTAGCATCATCTAGTGGCTGAAAGGGCGCATTTCAACGCCAGGTAGTGGAGTCAGACGGTATTATTCCATGTAGGGATGGAGGAGAGAGTGAGGCTCGGGCTAGGAAATGCACGAACCACAGAGGTGTCAAGTCAGGCATTCAGTTTAAAAGCTTCCGTTAAAAAAAACATGAGGCTGATGGTGTCAGGGGCAAGAATCACAGCGCTTTGATCACAAAGATGAATGATGGTTTAATGAGTCATGGTTTCACAAAGAGGTCTGATGAAAGGCAATATAACAGCGAGTATCTACGGGCCTGCAAGTGAACAGGAAATGAAGGCTTTCACTCCAAATGCAGTATTGTATTACACCAAATAACTCTGCCCACTCTGATATCTCTTCATCTAGTTCTCTTCTTTTGTGCTTCCTCTCTTCAGTTTCATAACTGCAGCACAACATTTATCGACTCGAAACTGTACTTTTACAAATATGTCGGCTCTCTTGAGTCAGTCAGTGGCAGATGAACAAGAGTTATAGCTCACTGCAAAGTGTAGGTGGAAGGGCTTGGATGGAGGACTATTATATGAATCTAAATAGCTGTGAGCTCCATCTGTTGTGTACTATAGAGATGAGCTACTCTGCCTGGTACAGCATGGGTCAAAGCAGCCCCAATTCCCCAGCTTCTCTCTCTCTCTCTCTCTCTCTCTCTCTCTCTCTCTCTCTCTCTCTCTCTCTCTCTCTCTCTCTCTCTCTCTCTCTCTCTCTCACACACACACACACACACAAGTACATGCTCTGCCATGGGTTCGGCATTTGTTGTTGTCTACAGTTTAGTCAAGCCTGTCAGGTCTCAGCTGGTATCAAAGATTGGTTTTCGGACCATGTTTCCGCCTTCTGTTCGGACATACTGTATATCAGAAAATGCTAATAACATCACTACCGTGCACCGCTGTGGTACAGTGTTAGACAACCAGAAGTGATATGGAACGCAAGTGCATTAGCATTTCCTGTAAAATTCCTCTTTACTGTTGAAATGTGTAAAAGCACTGTTTACATGCATACTCTTGGCTCTAATTAAAAAAAAGAAACAACCAGTTCCTTAATGCACGCTATAAGGTTCTCTTTGTAAATCTGGAAAAGCATTGTTTTTAATGATACTAATGGCTGATAAGTGAAAAGCAGCCAATTCTCTTCATTCATGCATGCCACACCCTTTGCTGGTTGCTAAGGAACTGGGCCCACAGTCTGTAGCAGAAATTAATTACTGCATCGATGTCATTTCACAATTACATAGAACATCTTTAGGTCGCAGACTGTACATTTTAGAGTAATGAATTATAACATCTGGCATCTTCAAGTAGGTGTATATAGTTTTGAAGACATAACTGTTATCTGTAAAGTTCAGTCTAAAACAGTCGGGTTTCAGCCTGTGCAGTCATATTAATGTGCCACTCATCTGAGCTTTAGAAGACAGTCTGGGTGTGTTTGTTTTGCTCTCAAAGAACTGAAGGCAGGACTTGTTGGTTTGTGTTGATTTAGGCTGTGTGTCCACAGAGCACATTTCTTCCACTCTGAGCCTCTATTTTCTGTTCATCTCATGGCGTCAAAAGTTGAAAAAAGTTCAACTTTTGGAGCACTGCAGTGCTCGTCAGTGGTGGATCTTTCCAATCAGCTGATCAGAATTAGATGAAACATATAACATGATCAATATTCAACAGCAAAAGCTTGGAGGGATGCATATTTTCTTACCAGTTAGATGCAGTTTAGTTCACTTAGTAGAAAGTTTCAGCAAAATGAGTGAAATCCTAATGGCAAGCTTTGTGTGATGGGTCAAGCACTTGCTAGGATACAGGGGCTAGACCTTTTTTAAGAGCGCCTGTGAAACACCGTGAAAAACAGGTCTAGAGCATTTCTATGCACTTGGTGGACACGCAGATTTATTTCACTCTTGTAGCTCTTTTTTAGTCTCTGCCAACTCCTCATCTATGGCGTGGCTAAATACTGAATGTTAATAACTGGTTTATCAGTAACTACTTCTTTTATTAGTAACACTGCAAAAACAGAGGCACCACATATTTTACCCAGTGCTAGTGGCTTGTTTTCCAGGTTGGATGCTTATGGAATCAAGCCACTAAATTCTCAAAGAGCAAAAATCTTGCAACAGATTGCCCCAATAAAGCAACCATAATACACTTGACTTAGACAACCAGTGATAGTTAACATATTTTCTAGTCACCCCCTGCCTGACAAAAGATCAGTTTAATTACTTGTAGTTGATGGTCAGTGTTGTGTTCGTGTTCGTTGAGGAGAGAAGAGACTTGCAGTTGAACCAACGTAACTTTATTTTTAGCGGCAGCTCACACAGACACTTTCACATCGGCTCCCATGTTGGCCGTTTCTTATTCTACTGAGTGCATCATTCCAACAAGCGGTAACAAGGTAGCAGCGACGCCTAGTGGTAAACACTGATCATTACATCCCCCTTTCTTTGAGGTGAATAAACATTAATAAACATTGATGCAAAACAGTGTATATGTATTCAGTATGAATGGACTAATACAAAACACAAATTTCAGTTCTCCCTGAATCAACATGCCCAAAGAAATTAACATCTGTTACATTTTTCTTATTCTTTGCTTTTTGCTTTTTTTTTTTTTTTTTTCTTATAAGTCCAACCTATCTGGTTTCTTTATTTCTCGTTTTGATCTTCTCGGTTCATCTTTGTCAGGTGGAACATTTGCTTCACAGTTCATAAGAGGTGTGGTTGTGGGAGATTCTGGGTGAGCATTATTGGGCCCACCAGGTGCTTGTGGAGTCTTGAGGAGACTGCGGCGATTGCGCCTGAGCACCTGTCCATCCTCGGTTCTCACTGTGAATGATCTTGGAGCAACTTCCTGTAATACAACTCCTTTAGTGTTCCAGCCAGATGCATCCTCGATCCTAACTGGGTCGTTGTTGGCCAGTGGAGAGAGTGGTTTGGCTGAAATGTCATAGAATGTCTTTTGTTTCAGTTTCTGCTTCTCAAGCTTGTTTCTGAGTTTTGTATCTTTCCTTTGTGAAGTAGCATTTGGGTAGCTGGGAAGCGTTGTACGCAGCTTTCTGTTCATTAGTAGCTCAGCAGGTGACAGTCCGCACTGAAGTGGAGAGGCGCGGTAACTGAGTAGAGCCAAGTATGGATCCGAGTTGCTGTCTGCAGCTTTCTTAAGCAGTTGCTTCAGAATGTGGACGCCTTTTTCTGCTTGTCCATTTGATTGTGCATAGTGTGGGCTTGACGTCACATGCCGAAATTCATACTGTTCTGCAAATTGCTGCCATTCCCTGCTACTGAAACATGGTCCATTATCTGTCACCACAAGGTGTGGGATGCCATGCCGAGCAAATGTGGATTTGGTATGAGTGATCACACAGGCTGATGTAGTGCTTGAGAGTAGTGCCATTTCTGGAAAGTTGGAAAAGTAGTCCATGACTACTAAGTAGTCTTTGCCTTTAAGGTGAAACAGGTCTATCCCTACTTTGTGCCAAGGGGATGCAGGACTTTCAGATATCACCATTGGCTCTTTGCTTTGTTTACTTCGGTGTTTCTGGCACGTTTCACAACTACTCACAAGCGTCTCGATGTCTTTGTTTAGTCCAGGCCAGTACACTGACTCCCTTGCTCTCCTTTTACATTTTTCAATCCCAAGGTGTCCTTCGTGTATCCTGTTTAACAAATCTGGTCTTAGAGCCTCAGGGATGACTATTCTTCCTTTCTTCAGTAATAGTCCATCAACAAAACTGAGATCTCCTCTGACATGGTAATAGCGAGGGCAAGATCCTGCAGGCCATCCCTCGTCCATGTTCTGAATGACACGCTGTAGCTCGGTGTCCTGTGATGTCACCTCAGCTATTTGTTTCGACTTTGTGTCAGATACTGGCAGAGCACACGACACCATGTTGATGTGATTTTCAATATCCTCATCTGTGGAACTCAGACACTTTTCAGCAGGTGCTCTGGACAAGGCATCTGCGAGTATCAGGTGCTTTCCCGGTGTATAAACCAGTTCAAAATCGTACCTTTGCATTTTCATCATTAGGCGTTGGATCCGTGGGGACATTTCGTTAAGATTCTTCTTGATAATGGAGACGAGTGGGCGGTGGTCAGTTTCCACAGTAAAAGACGGCAGTCCATAGACATAACTGTGAAACCGCTCCAGCCCGTAGGAAACGCCTAAACACTCCTTTTCAATCTGGGCATATTTGCATTCAGACTTTGTCATAGCCCTTGACGCATAGGCTACTGGTTTCCAGTACTCTCCTTCTGCCTGTAGGAGCACTGCTCCGATGCCATCTTTTGACGCGTCAGTTGACACTTTGAGCTTTTTCCGGTGGTCATAGTAGGCTAATGCTGGTGCTCTGGTAAGAGTTTGCTTAAGTCTTTGCCACTCTTGCTCATGTTTTTCGGCCCATTTAAAGTCACAGTCGTTGTGTAAGAGCTCTTGGATGCATGACGTCTTTGCTGTGAGGTTGGGAATAAATTTGCCTATGAAATTTACCATTCCCATGATGCGTAACACACCCGTTTTGTCTGTTGGTCTTGGCATGTTCAGTATTGCTTTCACTTTATCGCCATCTGGTTGTATGCCTTGAGCTGTGAGTTTGTCTCCGAGGAAGAGAATCTCTTGTACTGCAAACTCACACTTGGCTCTATTGAGTTTCAGCCCGTACTTCTGAATGCGCTCCATCACTTTGTTAAGTCTCTGGTTGTGCTCTTGGAGAGTGGAGCCCCATACAATAATGTCATCTATGTAAACTCTGACTCCCTCTAGGCCTTCAATGATCTGTTCCATCGCTCTGTGGAATATTTCTGGTGCAGATTTTATTCCAAATGGCAGCCTAAGAAAACAGTATCTACCGAAAGGTGTGTTAAAAGTACAGTACTTAGTGCTGCTCTCATCCAGTTTTAACTGCCAGAAACCCTGAGAAGCGTCGAGCTTTGTGAAGTAGTTAGCTCCTGCCATCTCACTGACTATTTCCTCACGTGTGGGGATTTGGTAGTACTCGCGCTTAATGTTCTCATTTAGATCTTTTGGGTCCATGCACATTCTCAACTCACCATTCTTTTTCTTTGTGACGACCATCGAGTTGACCCAGTCTGTGGGCTCCTGCACCTTTTTGATCACGCCCAAGTTGGTCATCCTGTCCAGTTCTCGTTTGAGGGCTTCACGCAGTGGAGCTGGGACCCTACGTGGTGCGTGCACAACTGGTTGGGCGCCTTCTTTTAGCTGGACTTTATATGTAAAGGGCAGTGTGCCAAAACCTTTGAACACATCAGAAAAGTTTTGCACAATAGTGTTAGTGTCACACTTGGAATCTGATTCAATGCAGTACACTCTTTTCACTAACCCTAGCTCTTCACAGCTTTTATCACCCAACAGTGATTCACATTTCTCATTCACAACAGAAAAGTTTACATTGTGCACTTTACCTTTAACAACAACATTCAGTTTACAGGTACCAAAACACTGTATGGGTTGCCCATTGTAATCTTTCAACCCTGATTTCTTTCTGTATATGTGTGGCTTAACCTGCATTTCCTTTACATCAGACATGCTAATGAGGTTAGCTTTTGCACCAGTGTCCAGTCTCATAGTGACGATAGTCCCGTTAACCAGCAGAGGAGTGATCCACTTGTCCTCATTGGTAATGCTGTTGACTTTTTCTCCTTCATTTTCACAGTCAACGATGCCCACAAAGAAAGTGTCACTTAAGTCTGTGTCTTCGACTACATTCACATTTTTGCCTTTTTTTCCTTCCTTTCTTTTGGTGAAGCATTGCTTGGCAAAATGATTCTTTCCATGGCAGTTGGAGCATACTTTACCAAACGCTGGGCATTGCTTTGGCTTGTGCTGTAATCCGCAACGCTTGCAGAAGAACGTGGGATCCTCGGTCCGCTGTGCAGTCCCGGCCCGTGAGCGATGCCTCCCGCTCTGAGATGACACGGCGCCGACCGCTGCTCCTTCACTCGGAGGTGTGGCACCTGGCATGCCGCAGAACGTTTTCATGTGCTTCTGGGACAGTTCGCTTGCCTGGCAGAGTTTAACAGCCATCTCCAGCGTCAACTCCGTCTCACGAAGCAGTCTCTCTCTTAACTTTTTGTCCTCAACACCAAAAACAATTTGATCTCTGATCATTGAGTCCTTCAATGTCCCAAAATTGCAGGATTGTGCTTTCAAACGGAGAGCTGTCAAAAAACTGTCAAAGGGCTCACTCTGTTGCTGCATACGAGATCTAAACATGTATCTTTCATATGTCTCGTTTTTCTTAGGAGTGCAGTGAGCATCAAACTTAGCAAGCACGACATCCAGCTTATTTGGGTCTTCACCCGTTCCGAACACGAACGTGTTGTACACTTCAATGGCCTGTGGCCCTGCTAAGGTCAGCAAAAGTGCTACCTTTCTCGAGTCCGGCTTCGTGTCCAGTCCCATGGCCGTGACATACAAGTTGAACTGCTGCTTGAATGCCCGCCATTTTTCATCCACGTTACCTGCCAATTTCAGGTTTTCCGGCGGCTTCAACTCCATGACGACTTCTCACGTGGTCGCTCAGTTCATGCAGTTTACTCCTGGTACCATGTTGTGTTCGTGTTCGTTGAGGAGAGAAGAGACTTGCAGTTGAACCAACGTAACTTTATTTTTAGCGGCAGCTCACACAGACACTTTCACATCGGCTCCCATGTTGGCCGTTTCTTATTCTACTGAGTGCATCATTCCAACAAGCGGTAACAAGGTAGCAGCGACGCCTAGTGGTAAACACTGATCATTACAGTCAGTTCTGACAGAGCCACAAATATAATCGCAGATTAATCCCTTAGAATAGCAGCCACTGATCTAGGTCATTTCAGCACTTTTAGGACTTTTAACATTTGGATGTATTTGCACAAGTATAAAGACTCCTGCTTGGGAGTTTGTGTGTAGTTAGCCATTGTCACAAAGGTACACCGTGGCCAGAAATAGATGACATTAGTTAACGTCCAGAAGAAAAAAAATCACACTCAGAATTGTATTTCTGGGTTCATGAAGCAAGAGGAGCAGGATATGAAGGTGTTTTCTCCTTTCTGTTATGTCACCACTTTCCTTTGTGAGTCATCTGACCCAGTCAAATATGCATTACTTCTAATTAGCGTTGCTGTGTGTGAGCACTGGGGGCACAGATATTCTCCTCTTCAAAGCAACACTGTCGTGTCAAATCCTAAAAACAGATGTGTGTTCTTGTAAAAAGGGGTTGAATTTGACAGCAGTTTAGAAACTTGGATACTGTACAGTGAGTGGGTAAATGTTCCTTTTTAGATTTTAAAACTGAGCTAACGAATGCAAGAACAATACTCTGAGAAATGGAAGTGTGAGCAGAGTGAGTGAGAGGTAGTTGGAGTTAAAAGTAGAGCGTGTGCCAGACGTGAAAGTGGGGATGGGTTTTCTCGTTTTATTAGAACAGGAATGTCACACCTACCACACATGTATTTGTATTATGTGTGTGTGGGGGTGTGTGTGTGATCATGGCATTTTGTTGACTAAATTTGCAACAACACATAGAGACAAAAAAAAAAAAACTGGCAAAGGAAGGCTGAGAGCAGGAAAAAAGGCAATGAGCAGAGTTGAAAGAAGAGCATGGTGCAGTCTTGTTTTCTTTAGTGTGACTGAATAATACAGCGTGCATATCAGATGGGGTAACAGTCATTCCTCACAGCTACAGTCTGTTGCTCACATCGGGAAGGTGAGCAGTTCAGATAGAGTTTTTCACACAAAGGAAAGCGTATTCTGTCCCCCATCACCAAACAAAGTCTGACCTTGCATATTCATATGCTACTAGATTTATGTGCACCTCTTCAGTGTGTACATTTAAAGGTCAGACATTCATTCTCATCCATTAATTATATTCACAAAGTAGCATACGTGATTCTGGGTATGATTGTTGAGAGCAGGACAATGTAGCGCCTAAAGGCCACTTATCATGTAATGCATCTACGCTGTTGTTATTGAGTCGAAGTGCTCCATTCTAGCCGTTTTACAGAGGCTCGATGTGTGTCAGTGACTCTAACAGCCAAAAGCAGCTTTTTACTGAATGTGCAGTTTTTAAAGGCAACAACAGTTTGTATGTGTAAGGAAAAAGTGACTTTGCCCATTTATGCACAGTAAATTGCCACTCTTTTCCTTGAGTTGAATTTTAACCTCTCACTCACTCACTCTGTTAAGCAGCCGTATTGTTGCTGTGTAACTCTGAGTGTTAAATCCAACACTAGAAAAGTATGGACATGGGAACATGAAGATTGTGATGGAAGCCTTGGGCAAAAAGAAATAATAGAAATAAACTTTAGCTGTTTGACCCTGTTCACTTGATGCTGTTTTATTGAAAACCTGAACATGATTGAAAAAGAATTAGAAGAAAAATGCAGCTGTGAGAATTGCTATGTGAATCTCTTGAATCTTTTCTTAACCCTTCTTGTGTCTTGGTTTCATGGACATTGAAAGGGCCCTCACTGTCTATGTTGCAGTTCTGCGCCTGTCATGTAATGTGGCCATAAACCATAAAAAAAAAAAAATCCCCAGTTGTACTAAGTATTCCACCTCACAAGGTGGCAGACACGTATAACTTACTGCTTTTGCCTTGGAGGACTGATGTCTCCCAAATAACCATCCAAAAACCTCACTTCTGGGACACCAATGAAGAAGAGTTTGTAAACAAACTAAGTTTGTAGTAAACAAAGTTTGTAAACAAATGATGATGTGCTCATTCGCAACATGGGGGAGGCATTTGCTCCCAAATTTGATTTGGGAGCAAATGATTCTAAAAAGAGATTATTTAGCTTATGAAGGTAAATATCTACATTTTGTTATATCAGAGGGTGGCCGAAGCTGGTTAATTTTCACTTGCCATCAACCCCAGCACCATGTGACTGGACAGAACAATCGTGCTGGTTCCGTGTCATCATATAAGATAAATTGTGGTGGAATAAAAGCAAAATTGAGGTGGAATAATCATAAGAGTTTCTGGATGTGGGAGAGAAAGCGAAAATGCCCGAGAGAAGACAAAATACTGAGAAAAATGGACGAAATGAGCCGCCTGGCCAGCGGTAAGTCTGACGAATTTCTTTGTTTGTTTACATTGTACTGATTTTCTGGTTCATATACTGTGAAGATAAGATAGCAAACCCCCCCCCCCCCCAAAAAAAAAAATGGTGACAAAAAACCAAAACCATCCTTTGTGGACAGCACGGTGGTGCAGTGGTTAGCACTGTTACCTTACAGCTAGAAGGTTCCTGGTTCGAATCCCCAGGCTGGCAGGGGTAGGAACCTTTCTGTGTGGCGTTTGCATGCTCTCCCTGTGCTGCGTGGGTTTACTCCAGGGGCTTCGGTTTCCTCCCACAATCCAAAGACAAATTGTCCCTAGATATCTGTCTCCTATAGGCCCTTAGAGTAGAGGGTTAGTGCTAGTGAAGCGCTTTGAGTGGTCTTTGAGATTAGAAAAGCGCTATGCAAGTACAGGTCCTTATCCCCTTATCCCTAAATATGTCCAAAGTCCACTTTTGACTGAAAGTTATGTAATTCGATATGGCCGCCGTGGCATTATGCAAATTTGATGCATAAATTTACTCCTATCTCAAACTTAGGATCATAGTCTACATCTTTCTAATTGACAGTAAGCCATTATCTCTTACCGCTTTCAAGTTATAGCTTTGGAAATCTCTGACATCTGAACTGAATATTTTCTTGAAAAAAACCTTGACCACCAGGGGGAGAGGTTGCTGGAGCAAAAGTGCGCCACAGACATAAAGTTTAATTGTGATCTAGAATTACTCTGTCAATAATTACATTGGCTGAATCTAGCTAGCATACTTATCAATCTCTGCAGCACAATATTTAGATATCCTTAACATGGGCAAAACAGGACATATCTCCACTGTGCTGGACCGTTTTTATGAAAACTCTCTCACAGTGGGGTTGTGGAAACAGTTTTTGGTACACAGACAGGGAGTCATGTACAAGGACAGGGAGTGAAGAAAAGATTTAATTTTCTAATATAATCATACATATTTAAAAATTTCCATAAGTACTTATAGTGTTCACCTAATCATGAATCTTCTTCTTTTGGCTGCTTCCTTATCAGGGGTCATCACAGCGACTCACATTTTGATTTGACAAGGATTTTACACCAGATGCCCTTTCCTGACACAACCCTCCCATTTACCGGGGCTTGGGACTGGCACAGGGAGTACATTGGCTTGTGCCAATTGCTTGAGCACTCCCTGTGGCTGGGTAACCAACATTTCCCTCCTCCACTCCATTTTGCTGAGCACCAAGCTGGATGGTAGGAAGTTCCATTTTTATGGTCTTTGGCATGACCTGGCTGGGATTTGAACCCCAGCCGCCTGGTTGTGTGGCAGATGCTCTACTTCTACCTCTAGGCGACCACACGTAAAACAGTAATTGCTTGAGCTAAAAGTCCTTGATTCTTTTTGAAGAAGGTACATTTTTGCCTAGAATGCCAAATTAACTAAAACACACTGAACAAGAGCCTCTTACAGGAAAAATGAAGTGAATGAAGAAGTACTTTGTGGTGAATTAAGATAAAAATCCAAACATTTGGTATGACAGGTGGTGAATATCTTGTTTTAACAATCTTATATATCAGTTTGATGTAATCTGGGGTCGCATTACAAGTATCAATAGGTTATATTGTGGTGACACTGAGTGGAGGGTTCTCCACCCAGAGTCAGAAGTCAGTGGGAAGATGGAATAGAGGACTGAAGGACGAAGTGGCACTGGGGGGTCTCAGATGCAACAGAAAGGACTGGCCGGGACACGGCTTATGGTCACCGGGAAGTAGACATGTCTTGGTGCAGCTCCGAGAAAATATGCATTTAACAGTTTTACTGCAACTCTTCAGTGTCATTTATACCATCTACTCTGACATAAAATGTCAAATAGAGGCCGCAAAGCACCGCCACCAACTGAGCCAGCTACACCTGCTCCTGTCTCACAGAGTCCGCCTTATTCTGATGAGACCATCCTAGACACTGTGCTGTTTCAAGCCACGATTGGCGCTCTTAAAAATGATATATGTGATAAAATTGATGCTTTGTATATGAGTCTGCACTCTGAAATAATATCTGTGAGACAAGAACTGAAGAATTCAGTTGAACCACTTGAACGCAGGCTCGAGGCGAATGAGTCGCTAGTGGGAGAATTGGAGTGAGCAGCCATGGATAACAGCACTCAGGTAAGCGAGCTAGAAGCTACAGTTAGCACGCTAACAACACAAGTCAAGCACTTGGATGAACGGTGTGAAGATCTGGAGGCCAGATCTTGAAGAAAAAATATATGTGTGCTTGGCATACCGGAAGGACTGGAGGGACCCTGACCGACTGACTTCATTGCCCAATTACTTCAAGATCTGTTTGGCTTGGAGGAGAAACCCTTGCTCGATCGTGCACATCAGGCCCTGCGGGAAAAGCCCAGAGATGGAGACCCACCTCGTCCTCTTATTGCAAGAGTGCATTATTTCCACGTCCAAAGTCTACTGCTGCAGCGGGTCACGGAGAATTCCCCTCTCAGTTATAAAGGCAAGATAATTTCCATATTCCCTAACTACACGTCCTCTGTCACCAAGAAGCGGGCCTCGTTCATCACAATTTGGTCTCTTCTACCCGGCAGTTCTGAGAGTGACTATGCCAGATGGAACGACACCCAGGTTTGATGATCCTGCGACTGCTACAGATTGCATAAACAAAATCTCTGAGTAACTTTCTGAACAAAGTTAGCCTGTTTTCTGGAATGACTGAATAAGGGACCTCGGACTGAAGAGTTTTTTCTTTTTCTTTTTTTCTTATTTCATATTATAGGACCATTTGTACAGGTGCCTTTGTCAGTCCTACTGACTATGATTTTTTTTCTTTTTTGTTTATCTATTTTACCCTTAAGTGTCTTCTTTATAGCTGCAGCATTATTTCAGCTTTACAGTAGGCTACTTTTGGGGGTTCTATTAAGCTTTTTTGTCTGAGAGAATTTTTTGAGCTTGAATGTTTTTGTTTTTTCATACATTGACTTATATGCTTGCATATAGTTATGTGTGTTTCTTTTTTCTTTTTCCATCCTGAAATGCTTGTTAAAAGCCACATGTTAATCTTGTAAGGAAATGGATTACATCGTTTGGTGCTTTGCTTAATTTACCTGATTAATTTTTTTCTTTTTTTTTTACCGCACCACAAATCGCTTTTATCCAAGTATATAATTATTATGTATGTAAAAGCTAAGTGTAAATAAGTCATAGGCACCTGGTAAAATCACACTGCATTTATAGGGTCATATTAATCTCAAGTAGCTGTAGGTAAGTGCTTTTTTTGGCATTTTTAAGACTCTTATGAAACTTTGAGTTTTTTGCACGCAGCTCGTTTGGGGAGATGCTAGTGCAGGGATTGGTGGGGGATTGTACCTTGTCTTCTTTTATTATGTTAGATTTGGGAGTTCTGTCTTGTTTTGCTCTGTTAGTGTTTGTATTATGCCTGCCTGCCCAAGTCATATTTACTTCGATATTCTTCGCAGTAGATTTAAATGGCCCAATTTGGATTGAACCAACACCAGAGGGAAAATTCACTTAAGTTTGTAAGTTGGAACTGTAAAAGTCTTAATTCCCCAATAAAACGCAGTAAGGTCCTACATCACCTTCAACGACTAAAAGCTCATGTAGTTTACTTACAAGAAACACACCCGAAACCTCCCATAACTCATAGGACTAAGTGTGGATGGATTGGGCAGGATTATTATTCTTCATTTTATAAAAAATCCAGAGGGGTCGCAATTTTGATCATAAATCTCTCTCGTTCACATGCACTGATGTGCTTTCAGATCCTAATGGTAGATACTTAATCATCACTGGTATAATGTGTGGTACACCTGTTATCCTGATGAATGTGTACGCTCCTAACTGGGATAATGCAGATTTTTTTAAACATTTATTTTCTAAGCTTCCTGACATGTCTTCTCATTCCCTTATTTTAAGGGGGACTTTAACTGCTGGTTAAACCCAGAACTGGATCGATCCTCTACAAAATCTGCTTCCTCCTCACAATCAGCCAGGATAATTAAAGCTTTTATGAGTGAGTTCTCAATTTCAGATCCTTGGCGTGCTCATAATCCCATGGGAAAGGCTTATTCTTTTTTCTCACAGGTGCATCATACATATACGCGCATAGATTATTTCTCAGTTGAGTAGCAGAATTTTTCCCTTTGTGGAATCATGTTTTTATGAGCCGATTTTAATCTCTGACCACGCACCTGTCATAATGAGCATATGGATGGTTAGTCCTCTCAACTTACACACCCCTTGGTGTTTTGATACACGTCTCCTCTCAGACATTAAATTTTTGGAAATGATTAGTAATCAAATTGACATATTCTTGGGTATTAACAGGACTCCTGATGTTTCAGTGCCCACCCTTTGGGAAACACTCAAAGCTTATCTATGGGGGCAGATCATAGCCTATGTAAGTTTTCAGAAAAAATGTGGAAGAGAGAGATTGAATGAATTAATGGCTCGTATTGCTCATTTGGATCATCTATATGCTACTTCCCCAACCCCGGACATGTATAAAGAACATCTTTTATTACAGTCGGAGATCAATGTACTAACAGCAGATCATGCTGCAGAACGTCTCGCTAAATCCAGAAGTACCTATTATGAACACGGTGACAAGGCTGGCAGATTACTGGCTCATCAACTTCGACAAACCTCTTCCTCTCATCAGATATCACAAATACAAACATCTTCGGGTATCACTACAGATCCTAAGGAAATTAGTAAAGAATTTCAGTATTTTTATTCTCAGTTGTATACCTCGGAAAACTCTTCAACCATTCAAGACATAAATAATTTCTTTGACATACTCAAAATCCCCACTTAAAGCTTGAAATGGCTGATGAACTGGAGAAGCCACTGGCAGTTTCTGAAATATTAGCAGCTATTTCCTTAACACAGAGTGGCAAATGCTCAGGCCCAGATGGTTATCCTATTGAGTTCTACAGGAAATTTCAACATAAATTAGTCCCTCTCTTGCTGGATATGTTCAATGAATCCTTTAAGCTAAGTAACTTACCTCCAACACTCTACCAAGCATCTATTTCTCTAATATTGAAGAAAGATAAGGACCCTCTTAGCTGCTCTTCCTACCGTCCAACTAGCCTTACGTCTGGAGACTGTATTGCCATTAATTATTTCCCCCGACCAAACAGGATTCATTAAAAATAGGCGCTCCTTTTTTAATTTAAGACTGTTTAACATTATTTATCACCCTTCTCAAACATCCAGTCCACAGGCTATAATCTGTCTGGATGCGGAAAAGACCTTCAACCGTGTGGAGTGGCAGTATCTTTTCTACACGTTGGAGAAGTTTGGATTCGGTAAAAATTTTATTTCATGGATTATAATACTATGCACATCCCCACAAGCTGCAGTTAGAACCAATAATAATTATTCATCATATTTCCCTCTTTACCACTCCAGTTGGCAGTGTTGCCTTTTAAGTCCGCTTCTACTTGCAGTTGCCATTGAACCACTTTCCATTGCACTTTGTAACGATCCCTCTATTATGGGGATTCTCAGATATGGAATGGAACATCAAATATCTCTATATGCAGATGACCTTCTGTTGTACATCTCTGATTTTTCAAGCTCTATTCCTAGAGCTCTTAATATCTTGAGCTCATTTGGTGCTATTTCGGGCTATAAACTAAATTTGAATAAAAGCGAACTCTTTCCTTTAAATAAAGCAGCAGAAGAATATCCATTGCATACTCTACCCTTCAGGATAGCACAACACAGGTTTACTTACTTAGAGGTGGAGGTAACTCACAAATTCAATGAATTATATAAAACAAATCTGCCCCCCCTCCTCACCCGTGTACAAGAAGATTTTGATCGTTGGCCTGTGTTGAATTTGTCTTTAGCCGGCCGTGTCAATGCTGTTAAAATGAACACTTTGCCTAAACTCTTACATATATTTCAATCTACACCAATCTTTCTTCCTCTTAAGTTTTTTTTTTATAAAATTGACACTACTATTAAGGAATGTATTTGGAATAAAAAAAACTCCAAGGATCAGACAACAATTGTTACAGAGACCTAAAGAAACTGGAGGCATGGGCTTACCAAATATAAAATTGTATTATTGGGTGGCTAATTTAAGAATCATTCACTTCTGGCTGCAGTCTGAACTTTTCCAACCTCCGCCTGTTTGGCTTACAGTGGAATCTGCCTCTTGTGGCCCAGTATCTCTGTCAGCTTTGGCTCATTCCATTAAAACTCCCTCTTCTGATTATACAAGAAATATTATTGTTAAGACCTCACTGAGAATCTGGAATCAATTTAAACGTAATATCCATCTTCAAACATATTCAATCTCTGCTCCTATAACCGCTAACCATTTGTTTCCTCCATCCTTAGTGGAGGACACATTTAAAACCTGGTTCAACCTGGGTATTAAATCATTTAAAGATCTATATATTAATAATTGATTTGCCTCGTTTGGCCAATTGTCAGATAAATTTGAATTGCCCAAGCATCATTTCTTTAGATATTTACAAATCTGTAGCTTTGTGACCAAAACATTCCCTCATTTTCCATGTCCACCTGATAATTTCCCTCTGGACATCTTCCTAGAGCCTATTAGTAAATCAAAAGGAATGATTTCTCATGTTTGTTCCCTGATTCATTCCCTTTGTTTGGTCTCTCTGGATTCTATCAAAACTTCATGGGAAGCAGAGTTGGGCGATAATGTTCCAGATGATTTTTGGAGAAATATTCTTTATAGAGTACATAAATCATCTATTTGTGCAAAGCATTCAATTTAAAATTGTACACCGTCTTCACTTCACTAAGGTTAAATTATCTAAAATTTACAGAGACACAGACCCAATCTGTGACAGGTGTCGCCTAGCTCCAGCAAACCATGTCCACATGTTCTGGTCCTGCCCTGCCTTGCAATCTTTCTGGGCAGAAATTTTCAAATCCCTATCAAGTATTATTGGAAAACATATTGAGCCATCATATTGTTTTGATGGGTTTGTTTGGGATTGCCTCGACTGTATCGCTTACATCAACAGAATCAGATTTTATTGCTTTTGTTACTTTGTTGGCGAGATGTACAATATTACTTAAGTGGAAATCTCCAACAGCTCCTTCACACACCCAGTGGATAAAAGAAATCCTCAATTGCCTCAACCTGGAGAAGATTCGACATGTGTTAAGAAGCTCTGAGAAATTCTATAGGACTTGGGACCCTTTTTTTAAAATATGCTCTGACCTTACATGATTTGCTTGGGCATGGCAGGCTTTTTTTTTTTTTGCTTTGTGTGTGTCTTTTTTATTTTGTTTGACTGACTGTCTTCTGTTTCTTAATGTTTAATGTTATTTCTAACTTAAATATGTAATGGGGGAGGGTATTGTAATCTGATCTTTGTTCCCTTGTGGAGATTGTGTGGAAAGGATGAGGCAGAGTTATTTCTCAGGTTCCATTTTATTCTCAACACACTCTCCAACATTCAAAAGCAGAAGAAGGAAACCCCCCCAACATCTGCCAGTCTTATACCCCTGACATCAAAGTACAAAATCCCATTGTCTTTAAATCCCAAACACAATGCATCCCCCCTGCAGTTCCTCTCTCTTCCACCCAAACCTGGGTGGTCAGGAAATCATTCATGTCCATCTCTCTGCATATCAAAAGGCCAACTCTCTCGTCCTCCTCTTATCCCCAGGAGGTCCAGACCTTTTGTTCCTCTTCAGACGTGAAGCCAAAATAAGCACACAGGAATATACATGAGAGAATATGAACAGTCATATACATGTGAGCCCGTGAAACTGCATATGTGCACCACATATAACCCCCCCGCCCCAAACGTCTAAGATGGAACAAACAAACACAGATTGCATGTCATAATAAAATCGCCACACATCAGTCCACATGCTGTCTTGGTTTCAACCGTCTGCCGTATCTGCTGCAGCCGGGCTTAACCTCTTCCGCGGCGTCCTCCAGCTGTGGAGCTGCTGTCTGGGGATTAAAACTGTTAGTCAATCTCTGTGAGTGTACTGGGGAATGCTCCCTAGGGGGTCTACCCCGTCGCGGGGCCCTCGCCAACTGCACAGTTTCATCAGCCATCACAAAAGCAGGTTTGAGTCTGTCTATGCCAATCATCTCCTTTCTGCCCCCCAAATCTAGCAAAAAATGCTTATCACCTGTTTCTAGAACTCTAAATGGTCCATCGTAAGGCGGTCGCAGAGCTGTGCGGTGGGCATCATGTCTGACAAAAACAAACTCCGCATTTTTTAAAGCTTTAGGCACAAAAACACGCGGAAAACTGTGGTGAATGGGGCCTGGTAGGACACTCGGGCCATTGCTATTCTGCAACCGCTGAGCCGAGGAGAACTCTGGCGCTGGGTTGTCAGGGAGAAATTCTCCAGGCAGCCGAAGTGGCTGTGCGAACACTAGCTCTGCTGGGGAGGCGTCTAAATCCTCTTTAGGTGCAGAACGCAACCCCAATAGAACCCATGGTAGTTTGTCAACCCAATTTGCATCCGTAAGCGACGCTCTCAGAGCCGCCTTCAGCGACCTGTGAAAACGTTCGCATAACCCGTTAGCTTGCGGGTGATACGCGGTCGTGCGGTGGATCGTTGCCCCCAGGCTGCGGGCCATCACTGACCAAAGTTCGGAAACAAATTGTGGGCCTCTGTCAGACGTAATATCCGACGGAACTCCAAAATGCGCTACCCATGCAGTTAAAAAAGCGCGCCACCTCCTCGGCTGTGGTTGATGACAGGGGAACCACTTCTGGCCAGCGCGTGGTGCGGTCAACCATTGTCAGAAGATGTGTGCACCCTTGCGAGGGAGGTAGGGGGCCTATGAGGTCCACATGGACATGATCAAACCTTTTAGCTGGAATATGAAACGGCTCCAAAGGAGCTCTCGCGTGTCTATGCACTTTGGCCCGCTGACAGGCCATGCAGGCTGCCGCCCACTCTCTAACTTGCTTGCGCAGGCCCGGCCATACAAATTTCTCCCCTACCATTTTGACCGAAGCGCGCACCCCCGGGTGCGCCAGCGAATAGATCAAGTCAAAAACGCGGCGGCGCCACGAGGCCGGAACCACTGGACGGGGTTGCCCGGTGGAAACATCGCAGATTAGGGGGGGCATACCGTCTTGCAGCACCCTGTCCTCCAGCCTTAACCCTGTTGGTCCAGACTGGAGCGCGCGCACGTCCGCGTCGCCGCCCTGCTCTGCGGCCATGGCCGTGTAATCTATCCCTACGCAGACTGGGGCCGCGCGCACTTCTGCGCCGCTACCCTGGTCCGCGGCAACAGCTACGAAATCTACCTCTACGTGGGCTGGAGCAGCCATGGCACGCAGGAGGCAGTCTGCCACTACGTTAAGTTTACCCGCTACATGCTGGATATCGGTAGTGAACTCCGAAATAGCGGCCAGCTGTCTCTGCTGCCAGCCCGACCAAGGTTCCAAAATCTTGGCCATCGCAAAAGTCAGCGGCTTGTGGTCAACGAACGCGGTGAAACGGCGTCCCTCCAGCCAAAACTGGAAGTGACGAATAGCCAAATGGAGAGCTAACAACTCCCTGTCGAATGCGCTGTATTTTCACTCGCTATCGCGCAAAGTCTTGCTGAAAAACGCGAGTGGCTGCCAGGCTCCAGCCACATACTGTTCCACAACCGCCCGTATGGCCACATCTGACGCGTCAGTAGTGAGCGCCATGCGGCCCGTTGGGACTGGATGCGCTAACAACGCAGCGTTTGCCAAGGCTGTTTTGACTTCAGAGAATGCGTGCTCCCGCTCGGGAGACCATTCGATTTTATTTGCGGGTTTTTGTTTTTTAAGCGCAGCGTACAATGGTTGCATGAGCTGCGCCGCGCGGGGGAGGAAACGGTTATAAAAATTCACCATTTCCAAAAACTCCTGTAACGCTTTGACCGTTTGTGGCTGGGGAAAATTTGCCACCGTGCGCACCTTGTCAGGCAGAGGAACTGCTCCTTTGGGAGAGACGCAATGCCCCAAAAAATCAATCTGCGCCACCCCGAACTGACACTTCGCTGGGTTGATTATTAGCCCGTGCTCCGCCAACCTCCGGAAAACTGCCGTGAGGTGATTTTTGTGTTCATCTTCAGACGCACTGGCTACCAAAATGTTGTCCAGGTAGACGAACACGAAAGGGAGATCGCGCAACACCGCGTCCATCATGCATTGGAAAGTCTGCGCTGCGCCTTTAAGCCCAAACGGCATGCACAAAAACTCAAAAAGCCCGAAAGGAGTTATTACCGCTGTTTTGGGTATGTCCTCAGCGCGGACTGGGACCTGATGATAACCGCGTACCAGGTCTATCTTAGAAAAAATGCGCGTCCCCGCCAAATGAACTGAAAAATCCTGGATATGTGGGATTGGGTAGCGGTCGTGTGCTGTAGCATTGTTCAGCCTGCGAAAATCACTGCACGGCCGCCACGAGCCATCAGTTTTAGGGACCATGTGAAGTGGTAAAGCCCAAGGGCTCTTTGAACGTCGGATGATGCCCAATTTTTCCAGGTTAGCGAACTCCTCGCGCGCTATGGCCAGTTTAGCTGAATCCAAGCGCTGAGCTTTTGCAAAAACGGGCGGTCCGGTGGTAGTAATAAAATGCTCCACCCCGTGTTTAGCCACGGACGCCGAAAACGTTGGCACCGTGAGTGCTGGAAACTGAGTGAGGAGTGTGTGGAACTTACTACCTACAGCTGTGACGTTGGCTTGTGCTGTTGGCGGGGCCACTCGCACTGTACAGGGAATAGAAGAAAAAGAGAGTGCATTAACCAGGCGTCTGTTAGCAAGATCGACCAACAAACCATGTGAGCACAAAAAATCAGCACCTAACATGTTGAAATTGACTGCTGCTATGACGAAAGTCCACTCGAATGTGCGGCCGTGTAACGACAGAGACAGGGTCTTCTCCCCGAAGGTCTTAATCGCCCAGCCGTTCGCTGCTGACACCACAGGGCCACTGGAAGACGCCAGCCGGTCAGCGTAGGAAGGTGTGATGAAACTCAGCTGGGAGCCTGTGTCCACGAGGAAGTGCCTCCTCGATCGCGCGTCCCTCAAGTAGAGCAGCTTGTTCTCCTCACCGAGAGCCACAGCTGCTACCGACTCCCAGTCTTGGCGTTTCCCGAGCGCTTGAATTGGCACGGTGGAATGCACTTGCATGCCCTCTCGGCGAAACGGCGATGGTAAAAGCAAAGGACGTCGTCCGCTCCACGCCTCCTGGCCCCCGTCGCTGCCGTCATCAGTGAGTCTGGTGCTGCAGCCTCTGGCCCCCTGCCATCTCCGGATGTTGCGCCCAGCTCCGCTGCTGCGATCGTGGCCGTGTGTCGTCTATGGGCGTCGACGAGTCGTTGCGCCTCCTGGCCCAGCTCGTGGTAGTCTCGGTGGGCCAGCAGCTGTGAACTGGCCAGGGTAACTCTCACCGCTGGCGGTAGTGTCCTGAGGAAAAGGTGGGCGAAAATAAAGCCATCACCTTCGGAGTCTCTCAAACTCAGCATCTTCGCCATCAGGTCTGCAGGTCTGTCGACCTCACACTCAGTCAACGCCAGGAGCTTCTCTGCTCGCTCTCCCAGCGAGGGGGTGAAAAAACGGATGAGAGCAGCCTTCAAAGCGCCGTACTTGTCGTCGTCTGGCGGGTGGTTGATCAGGCTCGCTACACGCTGGGCTGTGTGGTTGTCCAGCTTTGCAACTACATGGTAGAACTTCGTGGCGTCTGCCATAACCTTCCGAAGATGGAACTGTGCCTCAACTGCGTTAAACCAGGAGCGCGGACTGTTCTGCCAGAAGTCCAGAAGCTGGACTGTGGTAGCTGCATTAGCTTGGCTGGCTCCTGATGAGTCCGGTGCAGGAGAATCGTCTCCGGCCATAATACGTCTTAAGGTCACCAGTGTGGAGATTGTGTGGAAAGGATGAGGCAGAGTTATTTCTCAGGTTCCATTTTATTCTCAACACACTCTCCAACATTCAAAAGCAGAAGAAGGAAAAAAAACCCAACATCTGCCAGTCTTATACCCCTGACATCAAAGTACAAAATCCCATTGTCTTTAAATCCCAAACACAATGCATCCCCCCTGCAGTTCCTCTCTCTTCCACCCAAACCTGGGTGGTCAGGAAATCATTCATGTCCATCTTTCTGCATATCAAAAGACCAACTCTCTCGTCCTCCTCTTATCCCCAGGAGGTCCAGACCTTTTGTTCCTCTTCAGACGTGAAGCCAAAATAAGCACACAGGAATATACATGAGAGAATATGAACAGTCATATACATGTGAGCCCGTGAAACTACATATGTGCACCACACCCTGTAATTTACTTGATTTCAATAGGGTTGAGTTTTCCTATATTATTGAATTACTTAACTGAGTTTTACTCTGTTGATGATACATGATGATGATACTTGCTCTAACCCCCTTGTATGAATTTATTTTGCTGCACTGAAAACTAATAAATAGAGTTTTGGAAAAAAAAAAAAAAGAAAGGACTGGCCACACCCCGGAGATTCAGGAGACACCAGCTTTCGCTAGAGTGAGAGAGGGACTGATAAGCAGGGTTTTGTGTCCTGTAATGTTAATGTGCCAGACAGGCTTTGTGTACTGTGTATATTGTCTTTGGCTCCCTGGGTCTTATTAGGCAGGAATAAAGTGGTATTAAAGGAGGTACACAGAGACCCCAAGAGAAGTTTTCTGTGTTTTATGTTGGGAGGTGAATAGAGTTTGTGTGCCATCCAGCTCGCTGTCTCGTCTGCTTTCGTCTTCCACATTGGTGACCCTAAGCTGTGCAATGGAGAACAAGCCGAGCACCGCCCTGGACACAACCAAGAGGGAGATCACCAGCACGGCATGCGCTGTCACAGTCAAGCTCCCGGACTTCTGGCTCCACAATCCGACCACTTGGTTTCTACATGTGGAAGCCTAATTCGCACTCCATGGGATCTCCACGGATGACACCAAATATTATCATGTGGTTGCTGTGCTGGATGTGCGCGCCACACAACAAGTAACGAGCCTGCTCCAGGAGCCGCCAGCCCAGGGGAGATATGACGTGCTCAAGCAGATGCTGCTTCAACGTTATACCCTGTCGGACAGTGAGAGAGCAAAGAAACTCCTCATGCTCTTACAATTGGGTGACAGGTCAGCTGTGGAGCTGATGGAGAGTATGTTAGCACTGAGAGGGAAGGACGACGAACCTTTCCTGTTCGCCCACCTATTCCTCAGAAACCTACCAGCTACAGCGAGGGCGGTCCTGGCCAACTCACTGCTGCTGGTGGACAAGAACTGCCACGCCCTGGCACAAGAAGCGCTCTTCATCATCCTGGCGAACAGAGCTCTCAGTGTGCACGCAATGACACCAGCAGCCATGAAGGACTCCAGTGAGGTCAAGGAGCCATTGGGGGCGGCTGTGACGGATGCCAAGAGACGCATGAACGGGATGCTCTGTTTCTATCACTGCCGGTTTGGCTCGAATGCCCAACGCTGTCTGCCACCGTGCCAATTCAAGAAGCCAGGGAAACGGCATGGTGAGCAGCCAATAGCAGTTGCAATCACTGGCAACAGGAACAAGCTGCTTTTCATCACAGACACACGTTCGGGGAGATGTTTCTTGGTGGACTCCGGCTCCCAGAAGAGCCTCATTCTGCCGGTCAGCGCAGACAGGTCGGCAGAAGACTGCGGCTTCAAGCTTACAGCCACCAACGGATCCATCATCAGGATGTTTGGCGAATGAACGTTGGCAGTATGCTTACACGGATGCAATTACCAGTGGGACTTTGTGGTAGCTGCATGTTCTGTCCCCATTTTAGGCACTGATTTTTTATGTGCTTACGGATTGTTAGTTGATGTTGCCAAAAGACATTTAGTGGATGCTGTTTCTTTTTCCTCCTTGCCCTGAACAGCTCGGGGAGTTGGGCCAACAACACATGCTAACATTATAGCCCCAGGGGGTAAGTACCAGCATTTGCTTTCACAGTTCCCAGCACTCACGGTTCCAGTTTTTCCTGCTATGGTAACTAAGCACTGGGTTGAGCATTTCATAACAACAAAAGGTCCACTGGTGTTCACGCACCCTCGGCGCCTGGATGCAGTTAAGCTGGCCGGAGCGCATGAGGAGTTTGCTAACTTAGAGCAACTGAGCATCGTTAGGCGCTCCAGCAGCCCGTCAGCATCCCTGCTACACATGGTGCCCAAGGCCGATGGGTTGTGGTGACCATGCAGTCATTTCCGGTGCTTGAACAACGCCACGGAACATGATTGGTACCCCATCCCTCACATCCAGGATTTTTCCGTGCATCTGGCCAGGACACGTGTTTTTTCAAAAGTGGATCTGGTCCGCGGTTACCACCAGGTCCTGGTGCGCACGGAGGACATGCCCAAAACAGCGGTAATAACTCCTTTTGGTCTTTTCGAGTTTTTAACGCATGCCGTTCAAGTTAAAGGGCGTGGCGCAAACCTTCCAAAGGATGATGGACGTGGTGTCTGTGACCTGCCTTTCGTTTTTGTCTACTTAGATGACATTTTGGTGGCTAGCGCATCCGAGGAGGAGCACCTGGCCCATCTCAAACTAGTTTTCCAGAGGTTGGAAGGGCACGGGTTTATCGTTAACCCGGCAAAGTGCCAGATCGGTGTGCTAGTGATTGAATTTTTTGGGTCACCGCATTTCGCCGGAGAGCGCGATTCCGCTGCCTGATAAGGTGCGCGCCGTGGCGGATTTTCTGCGTCCGCAGACCGTGAGGACTCTACAGGAATTTTTGGGCATGGTCAACTTTTACAACTGTTTCCTCCCCCAAGCAGCCCAGCTGCTGCAACCGCTGTACGCCAAGCTCAAAAAAAAAAGAAGCCCGTGGAAAACATCGACTGGACCCCCAAACGAGTACAGGCTTTCGCAAACGCCAAAACAACACTCACTAACGCTGTTTTGCTGGCCCACCCGGCCTCGTCAGCATGAATAGCACTCACCACCGATGTGTCTGATGTTGTCATGGGGCAGTGGTGGAGCAGTAGGTCTCTAGTTTGTGGCAGCCGCTCGCGTTTTTCAGCCATACTTTGCATGACAGCGAACGCAAATACAGTACGTTTGACAGAGAGCTGTTGGCCCTCCACCTGACGACACGCCACTTCCAGTTTTGGCTGGAAGGGCGCAAGTTCTATGCGCTCGTTCATCATAAACCACTAATGTACACACAGTGTCCAAAGTCTTGGAACAGTAGTCGGCCCGGCAGCAACATTTGGCTGCGATCTTGGAGTTCACAACCGACATTGGCCAACTGCCTATCGCGCGCTTAGTCTCCCCGGTCTACATGGGAATAGATTTCACCACCATGGCCGCGGAGCAAACCAGGGACGCGGACATTTGCGCGTGCCAGTGCGCGCCTACTGTGTTAAAACTGGAGAGCAGGGTGGTGCAAAAAGGGTGCCCCCATTGCTCTGCGACGTCTTCACCATTCGCCCACGCCCAGTGGTTCTGAGCTATTGGAGCTACCACATTTTTGAGTCAGTCCACTCCCTTTCACATCCTGGCATGCGCACCTCGGTTAAAGAGATGAGATGAGATTGAGATGAGATTCAACTTTATTGTCATTACACATGTATGAATACAAGGTAACAAAAAGTGACAACTGGGCGGGGGGGCGAAATTTGTCTGGCCTCACTTACGTAGGGACAGGAAAGAGTGGGCTGCAGCGTGCCAGCGGGCCAAAGTACACAAGCATACCAAAGCCTCCCTCGAGCCATTCTAAATTCTGGCCGGGAGGTTTGACCACGTCCATGTGGATTTGGTGGGCCCCCTTCCACTGTCGCAAGGTTTCACACACCTTTTGACAATTGTGGACCGCACCACACGTTGGCCCGAAGTGGTCCAGCTGGCTTCCACCACGTCCGCGGAAGTGGTTTGCACTTTTTTGCCGGCTTGGGTTGCACGATTCGGATCCCCGTCGGACATCACTTCTGACAGGGGTCTGCAATTCGTTTCAGAACTCTGGTCCGCGATGGCCTGGAGACTGGGGGTCAAAATCCACCGCACCACCACGTACAACCCCCGGGCTAACGGGTTATGTAAACGTTTTCATAGGTCACTTAAAGCAGCGCTCAGAGCTTCACTCACAGATGCAGATTGGGTCGACCGCCTGCCCTGGGTCCTGTTAGGGTTGCGCTCCGCACCTAAGAAGGATCTGGCAGCCTCCCTGGTGGAACTCATTTTTTCTCAGCTGCTGTGGATCCCTGGGGAATTTTTACCAGAAAATCCTGCACCCGGGACGGACCCTCCCACGCAATTTTTTTTTAGTACAGAGGCTGTTAACATGCTAGACCCGGCCCACCATTGTTTTCCCCACACCTTCGTCCCAAAGAGCTTACAGAGCGCCAAGTTAGTTTTTGTCAGGCACGATGCACACAGAACCCCGCTGTGCCCACTGTACAACAGACTGTTCAGAGTGCTGGAAACTGTGGCAAAGCATTTTGTGTTAGATTTGGGGGGGGGGGGGTGTAAGGAGGCCATCTGCATTGACAGGCTGAACCCCGCTTTTGTGTTGGCAGACGAACAGGTGGTGTTGGCCCAAGCTCTCTGGCGCAGACACCCACTGAAGGTGATTGCGCAAGTTGGTGTTCCCTCAGTAGAGAACTGTGCTCGCGAAGCTGACCCGTTCTCCCCCACCCTCTTCCCCTCCACAGACCAGCATGCCCTCCCGCACACCTCGCCAGGAGGGCGCTTCGACTGGACCGGCCACCCCCCATTACAGCTGCTATGGGCGTCGGCTCAAGCCCAAGGGACCGTGGGGTTAGTCCCCTTTCTGGGTGTTCGGGGGGTGGGGGGGGGGGGGTGGCACTGGGTGGGGGGTTCTCCTCTCAGAGTCGGAAGTCAGGGGGGGAGATGGAATAGAGGACTGAAGAACCAAGTGGCACTGGGGGGTCTCAGACGCAACAGAAAGGACTGGCCGCACCCCGGCGAGTCAGGAGACACCAGCGTTCGCTAGAGTGCGAGAGGGAGTGATAAGCAGGGTTTTGTGTCCTGTAATGTTAATGTGCAGACAGGCTTTGTGTACTGTGTGTATTGTCTTTGGCTCCCTGGGTCTAAAAGGTGGTATAAAAGGAGGCACCCAGAGACCCTGAGAGAAGTTTTCTGTGTTTTTTGTTAGGAGGTGAATAAAGTTCATGTGTCGTCCACCTTGCTGTCTCGTCTGCTTTTATCTTCCACAATAGTTACCATTAATGTGACAAATTCATTTATTCATTTTAAGGCTTATCTCTACTGATTTGAGGGGTTTTTGCTTTGTTGTCCTATCAAAGCATTGCTCTCACATTGACCTAACCATCATATTTTACCCCTGGTTTGGTCAGCTTTATTCATTCATCTTCTTCCGCTTAATCCTTTTCGGGTCGGGGGGGGGGGGGGGCTGGAGCCTATCCCAGCATCTTTGGGCGAGAGGCAGGGTCCACCCTGGACAGATCACCAGTCCATCACAGGGCCAACACAGAGAGACAGACAACCATTCACTCTCACAGTCATACCTAAGGACAATTTAGAATCCCCAGTTTTGATGTCAATTAACCTAACTTGCATGTTTTTGGCATGTGGGAGGAAACCGGAGAAATCCCGGAGTAAACCCACGCAGACACGGGGAGAACATGCAAACTCCACACAGATCACTGTTGGTCGGGGGCTGGGATCGAATCCGGGGGGGGGAGAGCTGGGTCAGCTTTATATTACTTGAAAATACAAATAACGGGTGTTCTTGAAATATTTCAGCGAAGGGCGTTTTCACACCTGAAAGTCTGCACCAAGATCCAGACCAAATGAGTTAGATATGAAAGCACCCAGTGACAAATACTTTTTTCCGTTTTTGCTAACTTGCTAGCATAGCTAAAGATACCACTCTGTTGATTTTTTATACATCAAACTTTTACCTGTCAACCATTTGAAATACTGGTTTACTCAAGGAGCTCATATGAATTCTACTAATTTGCAAGGAATGCAGTGATTGAAGGGATCTGTCACTCACGAATCACAAAGCTGGCTAATAAGATAAGATAAGATAAGATAAGATAAGCCTTTATTAGTCCCACAATAGGGAAATTCCAGGATTGCAACAGCACAGGGATAGCAACACGCAGTAATTTAGAAGATAAGAAAATAAGAGCAGTGAATATACATACAGTATGTACACATAAATATATAATAATAAAGGTGCCCTCGTGTCTGTTGGCTCAGAGCTGCAGCACATGAGAAGTTTTGTTTAGGCAGCATAACACCACATTATATGTGTATTTGTTGAGGAGCATTTACTTCAGACAAATAGTACATCTGGAAACATAATGATATCAAATTTTCAGTTAAATCTGTTATACTGGTCTTACTGATAACAAAAACAATCTTTGACTGGCTGTTGCACATACTGTACAAATGGGCTGGACTAACTTTATGCGTGCTCTGCATTTGTCCGCTGATATGTAAACGAGCAGTGAAGCAGAGAGGACTCGCCGTGATAATATACCGTGAATGTTTGGCCATAAGGTGTCTTCAGGCCAGGCTGCTCGTCAATTTTAATATCCCCACAGGCCGCAACTGACAGTGAATACTTCTGAACTAAAGCAAAACTAAACTGATCTCATCATTGCCAATTTTGTTTGCCCTAAAAGACACCCGCCTGCCCTAATATAACTGCCACAATTAATTTCCATCTGCCAGGAGGTGGCAAGTGAAGACGGAATGATGAGAGCTGATTATCAGGAAGTGAGGCACTTTGACAGGGAAAGATTAAAGTCTGGCTGATCAGGGGTGCAAGGACATTGACATCTGTGGCAACTTTCCGATATGTTGGCCTGTGAATGCAAATATGGAGTAAACATGCTCAGACAGCTGGGTTCTGGGGTTTTGGTTTTTGACAAACTAGCTGTATTTTTTTTTCCACCCTTCAGTGTCATATATCATCATTGATTTTCTTATCGCCATCCACTCCCACATACTAATCTCCTTCCATATTGCCTTTGATTAGTCTGCTGAAATGATTTCTTCAAAAATGCCTCTCCTTGTTTTTGATAAACACGTGTGTCACATACGCGTCTGGACTTCCAGAGTTTGATTTTGTTCATTGATGTGGCTTGGTGTTCCATTAGTCCTTGTTTACCTACATTATAAGGACTTATGTGCCTCACAGAGACAGCCACAAGGCCACAAAGTTGCACGCCACCATTATCAAGGACAAAAACATCCACAAGCATGCCCAGACTGATCAGAATTCCCTCTAACTAATAACAGCATGAAATGCTTTGATCTGGAGGGAGTTAGAATTTCAAATGGGATTTAAATTCATTACTTGCAAAATTAAATATTGTAAATTAGATGTCATTTGCTTTAAAGGGGCCACTGATTTCACTTTTTCCACATTTTAACAGCTCACACGTCTTAATGAAATGTTTGTAACATATTGTATTTTCTTTATTTTATTATTGCTGTGTAATTGTTAATCATCTTTTTGAGCCTTTCTGAGAATGACTGGTTTCAGTGCATGTCTCTTTAAATCTGTAAGGCTGCATTTAATGCTGCCCTCCATCTTACGTCATTATTGCTAAACTTTACTGGCTAGATTCTAGCTCCTAGCTTGGAGCCAACTAACATAAATCTGTCTTAACTTTTTGAGTGTGTTTGTCGCCGAATTGTGACATAACCCCTAGTGGTCAAGAGTGGTAAATATTTTTTGTCAATAAAATAGTTCAGATTTCCAAGGCTATAACTTGAAAGTGGTAAGAGATAATGGCTTACTGTCAATTAGAAAGATGAAAAATATGATCCAGAGTTTCAGATAGGAATAAATTTACGTACCTAATTTGCATAATGTCACAGCGCCTCTTTAAATTCCATAACTCAGTCAAAACTGGACTTTGGACGTATTTACACAAAGAATGGTTCAGTCTTTTGACACCATTTTTTGTACAGAGGTACCTCATCATCTTATCTTAAAAGTATATGAACAAGAAATCGGTACAGTATAAAAAACAAAACAAAACAGAAAATTCTCACTTACTTTTGACAAAAGGGGGCTGGTTGGCTGGCGCCGTTGTTGCGTTTTCACCCATCATGGTTGTTATTTTGCGTTCTGTCAGTCATTTAAAGTCTCTATCACATCTGCAAAGTCTTATGATTATCCCACGTAAATTTCGCTAGTATCCTGTGGCTATTTTCCACGTACAAAGCCAATAAAATTGACGGTGACCGGTCGCGGACATATTAGCTTTCTGGGCTAAAATGCTAAAAACAGGAAAAGGAAATGAGGAGTTCTTCTTTGGTGTATTACGTGTCATCCATTGAGTCCTCCAACGGATGTCTGCCACCTTTTGAAACTGGCAAATCAGTACAAATGAGTACAAATCCCCAATGGAGGCGATGATGTGAGAGTGAGACAACAGGTGCAGTGCCGCGCTCTGCCACTAGGGGCACGCAAATTCACACACTCAAAGTGTTAAAGAATGGACAAAATTATGCATCACTTGTGGACAGGGGTGTGTGTTTTCAGTGGCCGATAGTATATGACCAGTCCCTAGACAACAATAAGCATAGAAACATTCGAGAATGAGCCAAGACTAGTGGCTAAACTCCTAGCTTCAGCTTTTATTTATTTTTTTTTATTTAACCTATATTTATACAGGGTAGTTCCATTGAGAGGCAGCCTCTCTTTTTCAAGGATGCCCTGTTTATGCTCACACAGTTACACATTCATACCTGGAAGCTGCCCAGTCCAACCACAGACTGACCTGCGGCCACTGAGCGGCTCCACTGGAGCAGTTGGGGTTAAGGGCCTTGCTCAAGGGCACCACAGGAAGGGTGGGGCAAACACTGCAATGTCATCTGTCCTACCCAGCCCTGATCCTGTCGGTCCAGGGATCAAACCTGCAACCCTCCACTCACCAGTCCACATCCCTAACCATTAGGCCGCCACTGCCCAGCTAGCCGCCTCAGTGATGCTAACAGTTCAATGTAGCATCATGGTGAAAAAAATAACAAAATAAGCCAGAATGACACGAGATATATTATCTGGTGTGGATCACTGAACCAGGTGGAAACAGTGATGTCTATTGGGGTGACTGAAATCTAAAGAAAATCACAATATAAACAAGAGCTTCGTAGTACCACTGTTAGCTCTTAAGCTAATGCCTTTGGTCATCCACCCATCTACATGACGGACAGCTAGATTGGGCAATAATAGAGCAGTGGGCAGATATCAAGGCGAGTGATGTTTACCTTTCAGTGTTGTTTCCTATTTCTGAATGTACAGGAAAATACCCAAAAGACTAAAAATGGCTTCTTAGACAGATGAACAAGAGAAAGGCTCTGCTTTTTTAAAAGAAGTAAGTGTTTTGATATTTTTTTTGATAATCACGTAACCGATAGACACATTTCAGCAGGTTAAAACCTACAGAAACACAGTTTTTCAGTCAGTGACCCCTTTAATATACATTAAATACTTGATTAAAAAATAGTTTGAAGAAAATCATGCAAACTCCACAGAAGAGTCATGGATGAACAATTTTGTACAAAAGCTACTTGAGTAAATGTAATTACTCCAGCTCGTTGCTATGGTATCTTTGCACGTTTTAATGTTGATGGGATGGTGGGATGGCAGGTTAACAGGGGTGATTTTGAGTTGTTTGCTAACAAGCGGGATGGCACCCCCATCTTCAATCAAATGACTTACTGAATTTTCTAACCAGGCCATCAGTGAAGGAGTAGCTTATTCCGCCATGATGAACCCACCCAACGTTGCCAAGATTCTTCCCTTCTCTGTAAATGATGCATAAATGTGTGCAGCCTAGACCTACTCCAGAGTGAAATGACATGTACTCATAACTTGTGACCTTTTAGTCTGACCTTGAACTTGTCCATAACCCCTGTGAAGATGAGCCTGCGGATCCCTGTCTCATGGTTATCCAGGCAAATTCCTCTTATTAGAATTAGTTTTTGCAGATTGGCGGATAAATGGACAGACAGATGACGGACACAGTATTATTGCATCAGCTCGCTTTACCTTGCCAGAATAAGCTATGAACTGTTATAGTGTATGTTTATGAGCTCCTGTTGTGTGCGCTGTCTTTAAAGAAGGTACTGTATGGAATCCAATTAATTAAAGCAAATGTTACTTGTCAAACCCATTATCACTTTGAAATCATAAAAAATAATGACAATGACAGTCTGTTTTGTTTACGTTACACATGGGAAATATGGTCATTAATGTGGTGCTAACTGCCAGCCTACACAAAAACAAACACTGTTGCAGTACTTTCATCCTTACTTTAATGACAAGTCATTTAATTCTCACTCACACATGCTTTTGTGTATGCTGTATGCACACACACAGACACACCAGTATTGCATGCTCTGCCTTTTTTTGATGACGTGGTACTGTAAAATCAAAGTTTGTGCAAAACCTTGTTTTATATGGGTGGTAAAACAAGCGCTAAGCAGTCACACAGGGATTACTAATATTATATTCTCACCTTCATTCTTGTGTATGTGAACTATTCCCCAAGCTTGTGCGCACATATTTTCCCATCATCCCCCGACTCATAAAATGAGTTGTATTCCATCAAAGTGACTCGCACAACAAGCCTTTTCTCCTAATTGGTGCTTGAGGTTTTAAATTGCCTGTTTTTGCTCGGATCCAAGCAGTCTCCCAAAATGCTAATCTGTAGAATTCCTCCTTTTTAAAAAGAGAAATAGTTTAAAACTTCTGCATTAAGAATGACCTCCTCATCCCATTGCTCTTTTGGTTCCTGTGCAAGAAGAAATCCCATTCTGTCTGAGACAAATAGAAAGTAATTGATTCACTTGTTTCAATAATAGAAAATTCATTCATCTTCTTCCGCTTAACCCTTTTCGGGTTGCGGGGGGGGGCTGGAGCCTATCCCAGCATCTTTGGGCGAGAGGCTGGGTACACCCTGGACAGATCGCCAGTCCATCACAGGGCCAACACAGAGAGACAGACAACCTTTCACTCTCACAGTCATACCTAAGGACAATTTAGAATACCCAGTTTGATGCCAATTAACCTAACTTGCATGTTTTTGGTATGTGGGAGGAAACCGGAGAAATCCCGGAGTAAACCCACGCAGACACGGGGAGAACATGCAAACTCCACACAGATCACTGTTGGTCGGGATAGAAAATGAACTTTTGAAATCAAGTATTCTTTCTAATTCAGCCAACGATGCAATCTTAACATACAAACAATAGGTATTGTATGCTTAAAGTGTGGTCACAGGTTCATGTTAGCAATGAATCATCAAATCTATAAAAGAAAGTGAAGCTGCAGAAAATACAAATTGAAAAGTTCTACCAATTATTTTTTGTCAGACTGAACAATGGGAAAGGAGACTGGTTTATGTTGTTACTTTTGCTAATGTTCAAAGCCTAACTAGGAAAGGGAAACCCTTTAAAGTCAATTAAGCTTTTGAAAGCATCAGTCACATTAATGCCATATAACTGTTTCAGTGTTTGGTATAGCCATTCTTTTTTATTATTCTTCTTTGCTGGAGGAGACAGTGAGCCTTAGCTGTGGTTCAAATATTTGCACTCCTGCTCATGTATTCTGCCCGCCATGCAGAAAGCCAAAAAGTCTCCAGATGGGAGATATGGGAATGTGGGAACACGTTCATGCTTTGTAGTTTTGCCTGCTGCTACAGAAGGGGGGGGGGGATCTCTCAGTGCAGCCTTTTTTTCATTCTCTTCCTCCCTTGTCTCATTACTAAGAACATGTGAGATCAACATCAAACTAGCGCGTGTGTAAATATTTTACATCATATTATGTGTTAGTAAGGTACTCTACATTTAAACTGGCTTAAATTCTTATTGTAGTTTTTTATTGATTTTTGGCCAAAGTTGTAATTACATTTATTAGTATATTGTCTGTAAATAGCTAAGTGGCAGGTAATGCATTTCTTTATCTCTCCCTTCTATCTCTGTGTTCAGGTAACTCTCCTTCAGAGGAGTCTGAGGAGCGTGACAAGGAGCCCAGAACGCTTACCTACCCTGCATACATCGCCAGCCTGCTGGACACAGGAGCTAAGCGCATGGCGGCTGGTGTACGCATGGACTGCAATAGCCAAGGCCAGTGCCCACGGTCCTGCCACCTGTGTCACATGAGCCCGAGGGCAGCGCAGGGAAGGCAGCAGTCTGAGCCTGTCCTACTGCAGATCACTAAAGCTGCGCCTATCTACGAATTAGTGTCCAACAATGAGACCTACCAGGTATGTACTATGTGCTTTCTGTTTATTTAGTAAACACATAAACTGCAGTTTTATGGACTTTGTAACCAAAATCTTGTAGGTCACACAGTCTTTCTTTCTGATATTCTTATGTAGCTTTACTGCATGTTCACTGGCCAGTGCCACTCTCATCATTTGTGTTTTTTGAAGATAAGTCTTTTGGTGTCCCACAAAGTTGTATCCTAGGGCCTCTTTTCTTTCTTTTTTCAGTCACTCATCAAAGACTTTCTTGTAGGCAAGACTTTTGCTTTCTGTAATGAGAACAAATTGCTTTTAGGTTTGGTAAATCACAGTCATTATGTACAGCATTCTCTTTTTTGTCACTGCTTTTGTCACTATTATCTGAGGCCAGCAGTGCATCTTTAAGTGAATCTTGATTTTTTTTTCCATTTGCTATTAGATTTAACAGGATAGACATAAAAGTGTGACACTTGATCTTGCCAAATTATTGTTAAGCAGTTAAAACCTATAAAATGTTACCAGCACCCTCATAAAACAGGTTTAGGCACAGAGTTCAGAAGCTCACAATCAGCAGGGATTTTCTGACATATTCAAGAGAAAAACTACTTTATTCAGGCTCCTTTGTTCACATGCAGTACAGTCACAATGGGAACCTTTTAAGGAATGCTGCCAAGCATTTGGAGTGCTTGTGTTGACAGAGTAAAGATGATTTGTAAGGAAATGAACTAATTCAAAAACTAAATCCATTTTGTATGATCAATAATCATCACCGAAAAACCATTTGAACTGGAATCATCATGCTTGAGATCTTAATAACCTCATTAGAAAAAAAGATATTGGAAATAGAAAATCTCATGGGTAAGCCTTTCTCCTCCTGCGTTATCACAGAAAATACACTGAACCAAAAACTGCCCAGCCATGCTGTGATGTATTTGAGTCCATCAGTGCCATACATCGATAATGTTTCTGCTCTTCTAGTGGGAGGAACAAGTCAATACAGTGCTGTCCACCCTCCTGGGGTGTTCAGGTTTTATCTTTAGCCTCAGTCAGATAAATACAGCCGCTGTTATTGACAGAAGCTGTTTGGAATTTGCTAGAGCTTGACTGTATAGTTACTTGTGCGGCGATGAGGCTGAGACCAATATTACTTATAATTCATTCAGGATGATCACCACTAATATATTTCTACTAGTTAAAACCTTCTACTATTGGAGTATTTTCTTTTTGGTTTCTGCTGAAAGAGGGAACAGCAGTGGCTTTGATGGCTTACACTACCATTTGCCAGAATTCTAAAACCCAGAAAATAATCACATTGCAAACAAAAACAATGTTTTATGTTGATGCTATGGCTTCTTAAGTTATGATACTCCTCGTTGCCAGATATCTCATCTCGTGGTTCCCTGCCATCACTGCTTGGGCCCAATCAAAAATAATAGAAGTGTGTGTAGGGCATTGAGATTGTAAATGTCAAGTGTAGCCACTCAGTGCATAGATGTAAACAGACAAAACCAGCAAGATGATGGGTCAACAAAGAAATGGACAGATGGCTGCAAAACTGCATATATATATACAGTATATATATATACTGTATGTCAGACAAGTTTTGTGATGAAACAGACACTTAAATTATATGTTTGACAATCATTTTTACCAAGAGCTGGTTTTAGGTTACATAAAAAGTATGCCATTCTAGGTAAAAATAGGATGAATAAAAGGTTTAGAAATACATAGTTTCTGTAAAATTCAATATGTAATGCATTATATGATATTTATGATGTTGCACATGTTGCTAATGCTGGATTAATATGTACCCGCTGGCAAGGGTGTAACCTTGTTTCAAACACTGGGAGCGGCGGAGGGGGTGAGATCTTAAAGGAAAAGGATTTTTTAAGCAAAAATGACAGCATATGTATCCTAGTGTTGAGGAAGAGTGCAAAATCATTAACTTTGCTAAAAAGACCAGGCCTCTTTATTTTGGCATTCTCATATTAGCAACAGTTGTAAAAATTATTTCCTGTTTTACAAAACCTATATACAGCCTTGTAATGGTCTATGCCACTATTAAGCAGCAGGCCTACTTAATACCTAGTATGTGTTAAGTATTTCAGCGCTGGCAGAAATTAAGTTTTGACTATTGTTACCTGCCAACCACTCCGGTTTTGCCGTAATGGTTCCGGTTTTCAAGACCCCGTTCCGGGTTACGGCTTTATTAATCAAAATTACGGTTTTTCACTAAAAATTCAGTCAAAAATTTTAAATCGTAAAAAAAGCACGAAAGCAATTCCAAACACGAGATCGCTAGGAATCATATCTAAATTTAGAACATAGTAGCGTCAGTAGCGTTTCTTTTCGTGGTTCGCTGCTACGCTTTACCTGAAGCGTTTGCTAAGCTAACGCTATCGCTATTGAGGGTATTGAGGTTTCTATTCTCGCGCGAAATCCCGGAGAGGCGTGCGTCCATGGCGAGATGCAAACACGATGTAAACTGCTGCAGACGTTCGCACGACTGCACTTCAACCCTGGCAAATGGACCATGGATTATACAATTCAACATAAACATCTAAAGAGACAAAACAAAAGAGAAACATCTAAAGGGAGACTACATTTTATATAATGCCTAAGATTCTGAAGAACATGTGCTGTGTAATTGCAAGCCTTGTCATGCTTGGTGTATCATGTAAACACATAAAATATCAGAGCGATTTTGCCGTCATTACTAGGGATGGGCATTCGGTGAAATTTTCTTCACCGATCGCCGGGAGAATTAATGATTAATAATCGGTTAATCATTAACATTTTTAGGTAGGTAGACTACATTAGAACATCAGGTATCAGCACGGAGGGCACGGAGAGCCGCACAACTCAAATCTACCTCTCTCTCTCAAATCTCTCTCTCTCTGTTCTCGTGTTTGCTCGGCTCGGGAATCTCGCAAGCTGATTGGCCGAGACGTTTCACCCCGCAAGCTGATTGGCCGAGACGTTTTACCCAGCTCTCTCTCCCTGCCGAGCGGCCACCCAACAAACGAAGACCGCATTCATTGCTCTATCGCTCGTATTGCTTAGTCTAGCCGCGTGGAACTTTTTGCTGTTCTCTTGTGCCATTTTGTGCGAAATAGTCTTCCCGTCGAGGCACTACGCCGCCTCCTGCAGCTTCCCTCGACGTGTGTACACCGAATCTTCATCCATCCATCCATCCATCCATCTTCTACCGCTTTTCCGGAGGTCCGGGTCGCGGAGGCAGCAGTTCAAGCAGAGAAGCCCAGACTTCCCTCTCCCCAGCCACCTGCTCCAGCTCTTCAGAGGGGATACCAAGGCGTTCCCAGACCAGCTGGGAGACATAGTCTCTCCACCGAGTCCTGGGTCTGCCCCGGGGTCTCCTCCCAGTGGGACGTGCCTGAAACACCTCAAGGGGAGGCGTCCAGGAGGCATCCTAATCAGATGCCCATACCACCTCAACTGACTCCTTTCAATGTGGAGGAGCAGCGGTTCTACTCTGAGCCTCTCCCGGATGACTGAGCTCCTCACCCTATCTCTGAGGGTGAGTCCAGCAATCCTACGGAGAAAGCTCATTTCAGACGCTTGTATCCGCGATCTCGTTCTTTCGGTCATTACCCAAAGCTCGTGACCATAGGTGAGAGTAGGAACGTAGATTGACTGGGTAAATCGACAGCTTTGCCTTAGAACTAAGCTCCCTCTTCACCCACAACAGACCGGTACAACGTCCCGCATCACTGCAGATGCTGCTCCAATCCGTCTGTCGATCTCTCGCTCCATTTTCCCCTCACTCGTGAACAAGACCCCAAGATACTTAAACTCCTCCACTTGGGGCAGGAGCCTGTCCCCAACCCGGAGAGGACAATCCACCTTTTTCCGGCTGAGGACCATGGACTCGGACTTGGAGGTGCTGATTCTCATCCCAGCCGCTTCACACTCAGCGGCAAACCGTCCCAGCAAGAGCTGTAGGTCATTGCTGGATGAAGCCAACAGGACAACATCATCTGCAAACAACAGAGATAGATCCTGTGGTCACCAAGCATGACACCCTCCATTCCCCTGGCTGCGCCTAGAAATCCTGTCCATAAAAATTATGGAACAGGACCGGTGACAAAGGGCAGCCCTGGCGGAGTCCAACTCTCACTGGGAAATGCTCCCCGACCGTGGTTTGGCAATGCGAACTAAACTCTTCACAACGGTCGTACAGAGACCGAATAGCTCGTAACAACAAGCCCGATACCCCATACTCCCGAAGCACCCCCACAAAAATCACGAGGGACGCGGTCAAAGCCTTCTCCAAGTCCACAAAACACATGTAAACTGGTTGGGCAAACTCCCACGAACCCTCAAGAATTCTCGAGAGGGTAAAGAGCTTGGTCCGATGTGCACGGCCAGGACGAAAACCACATTGCTCCTCCTGAATCCGAGGTTCGACCAACGGCCGACTCTCCTCTCCAGTACCTGGCATAGACCTTCCAGGAGGCTGAGGAGTGTGATCCCTCTAAAGTTGGAGCACACCCTCCGGTCCCCTTTTTTGAAGAGAGGAACCACCACCCCGGTTTGCCATGCAAAGGCACTGCCCCGACCTCCACGCAATGTTGCAGAGGCGTGTCAACCATGACAACCCAACAACATCCAGGGCCTTGAGGTACTCGGGGCGAATCTCGTCCACCCCCGGGGCCCGGCCACCAAGGAGATTTTTAACCACCTTGGCGACCCCAGCCCCTGTGATAGGCGAGTCATCCCCCTCGTCCCCAAACCCTGCTTCCTCTGTGGAAGGCGTATCAGTGGGATTGAGGAGATCCTCGAAGTATTCCTTCCACCGCCCGACGATATCCCCAGTTGAAGTCAACAGTGTCCCATCCGCACCATACACAGTGTGGACGGGGAGCTGCTTTCCCTCCTGAGCCGCCGAACAGTTTGCCAGAATCTCTTTGAAGCCGACCGAAAGTCTTGTTCCATGGCCCTCACCGAACTCCTCCCATACCCGGGTTTTTGCTTCAGCAACCACCCGAGCTGCACTCCGCTTAGCCTGCCGGTACACACCTTCAGCTGCTTCGGGAGTCCCACAAGCCAACCAAGCTTGATAGGACTCCTTCTTCAGCTTAATGGCCCCCCTCACCACTGGTGTCCACCACTTGGTTCGTGGGTTGCCCACCACGAGATGCACCGACCACCCTTCGCGGCCGCAGCTCTGGGCTGCCGCTTCAACAACAGAGGTGGAGAACATGGCCCATTCAGACTCCATGTCTCCAGACTCCCTCGGAATGTGGTTGATGAAGTTCTTCCGGAGGTGGGAGTTGAAGACCTCCCGGACAGGGGCCTCAGCCAGACGCTCTCCCAGCACACCCTCACTATACGTTTGGGGTCTACCAGGTCCTGAATGGCTTCCTCCCCTGCCATCGGATCCAACTCACCACCAGGTGGTGATCAGTTGACAGCTCTGCACCTCTCTTTACTCGGGTGTCCAAGACATACGGTCGCAGGTCTGATGATACGATAACAAAATCGATCATCGACCTGCGGCCTAGGGTGTCCCTGGTGCCAGTTGCACATATGGACACCCTTATGCTTGAACATGGTGTTCGTTATAGACCGACTGTGGTTAGCACAGAAGTCCAATAACTGAACACCCACTCGGGTTCAGATCGGGCAGGCCGTTCCTCCCAATCACCCCCCTCCAGGTTTCACTGTCGTTGCCACGTGCGCATTGAAGTCCCCCCAGTAGGACAATGGAGTCCTCCAGGAGGAGCACACCCTCAGCACCCCAGTCACAGACTCCAAAAAGGGTGGGTACTCTGAACATCTTTGGTGCATAGGCACAAATGATGGTCAGGACCCCGTTTCCCAACCCGAAGGCGCAGGGAAGCAACCCTTTCGTCCACCGGGGGGGAAAACTCCAATATAGAGCGCAGCAAGGTGGGGCGATACAAGAATACCTACCCCTGCTCGTCGCCTCTCGCCCGGGGCAACTCCAGAAAAGGCCAAGCTCCAGCCCCTCTCCAGGAGACAGGTTCCGGAACCGGAGCTGTGTGTTGAGGTGAGGCCGACTATATCTAGCCGGTATCGCTCAATCTCGTACACCTAGCTCAGGTTCCTTCCCACCAGAGAGGTGACATTCCACGTACCAAAAGCCAGTTTAGAAAGCTTGGGATCAGTCCGCCAAGGTTCCGCCCTTTGACTGCCACCTAATCCACATAGCACCGGACTTCCATGATCCCTCCTGCAGGTGGTGATAGGTCCCTCCCTATCAGAGGCAAATTGCCCCGGACAACATAGCTCCTGGGATCACTGGGGCACGCAAACCCCCCCACCACGATAAGGTGACGATCCATGAGGGGGCCGAATCTTCATGACCTTCTCAATAAAGTTTCTGAAAAAAAAAAAAAAGAATCTTCACGACCGCCATTACTCAGCGCGCAACCACTGTTGGCGGTTTCTTCGCGTAATAAGGGTGTTCCATGGACCCTGTCGATGAGGTATATTTGTATGCTGCATTGCAGTGATTGCAGTACACCTGGTCATTTTTTAAATTGAAATGGTCCCACGCAACACTTCGCCGTAACCGCCTCATGATTTGGCGATCGCCCTACGGAAGCCCGCATGTATCAACGGAGGCACGCCAGGGTACGGCGATGGTGTAATGTTGCCCCCTGGTGCCCAAATTTTGCCATTGCATTGTTTGAGGACGGCCGTGCACTAGGCCTTAATAACCTCGGATTGTTAAAAAAAAAAAAAAAAAAAAAACGGTTTGTCGACGAAAATGAACTTCCTCGGTGAAATTCTTAATGATCAATTATCGGTTAATCGGTAAATTATGCCCATCCCTAGTCATTACGCACGTGTCTGTTAAACAGTGCTAGTATACCCTGCTGATATTTCTAGTCTTCTAGTTACCTCTGCAAAGGAGGTTATGTGATCATCAGCGTTGGTTTGTCTGTTTGCTTGTTAGCAAGATAACTCAAAAAGTTATGGACGGATTTTCATGAAATTTTCACAGATTGTCAGAAATGGGGTATCCTACAGATGATTAGATTTTGGTGGTGATCCGGATCACCGTCTGGATCCAGGAATTTTTTAAAGGATTCTTTTTTTTTATTTAACATTGCGAGATAGGGCCATTTTCAATATTTTATTTAGATGTTAAACACTGTATGGAGGGAACTGTGGCGCTTGGCGGAGGTCTGCGCTCTCTGAGTGCTTTTCTAGTATTCATAAACATACATCTGGCCTATTCAAAGTTCTATGCAGTGTTAAGATAGTCTTTTGAATGCAAATGTAATGAATGAATGAAATCTTTATTTCGGATAGCTTAAAAGTAAAGATTAAAAAGAAACAGAATAATATAACAAAGGCAAAAAAAATCCAACAAGGTCAAATTAAAACAATAACTCCTCTGATTATACAGTTCAACCATAAGTTATCTGAAATGGGTGATGGCTGAAGCCGCAGCTTATATTGCCCACCCATATTCCATCCCAGAATTCAAAAGAAAAACAAAACAAGAGTGATTACAATTCAGAACAAAGCAAAGACCAAATGTGACAAAAAAAAACTAAGTAACAAACACAACACAGACTGGATATGACAATCCTTATGTGATTTTACCATGTCATCTTGTATATATTATTTGGAGTATTTCTTCCTTTAGTTTTTGTTTAAATTGTCCAAGCGTTGTACATGATTTTAATTCAGGTCCAAATCGTTCCACAATCTGACTCCTTGCACTGAAACCCAGTGTTGCTTGGTGGTAGTTCTCACTGAAGTTTTTGAATATACATGTTCCTCTGAAATGATATTGTTTCTCCCTTATTTGGAGCAACCTTTGGATATTTGCGGGCAGTGATAGATTTCTTAGCTTTTAAACATTATTACTGCAGTTTTAAAGTCAAACCAGATCTTTCAACTTGAGAGCTTTTAATTTAAGAAAAAGTGGGTTTGTTGGTTCCCTGTAAGCAGCTTTGTTTATTATTCTAATAGCTCTCTTCTGAAGCCTAAAGACTAGATTTATGTTTGTTTTATATGTACTTTCCCATACTTCAGTACAATATGTCATGTATGGGAGTATTAATGAATGATACAAGTATATAATGTGGGTTGTTGATTCAGCAAATATTTCACCTTGTGTAGTATTGCAATTGATTTAGATATTTTACCTCTTAATATAATTAATATGTGACTTCTATGTCAAATGCTAATATTTGTTTGACGCTGCGGCCCCTGGACCCTGGCTAGCTACTAGGCTTTTCAGGTTTGAAAGTTGAAGAAATAAGGAGGTTGTTAGCTACATTTAACTAGATTTAATGCTAATATTTGTTTGGCAAATATTAGCATTATTATTATTAGCATTAGCATTATTAGCATTAGCATCGGCCCCTGGACCCCGGCTAGCTACTAGGCTTTTCAGGTTTGAAAAGTTGGCAGGTATGCTATTGTTACCTGGTCATGTGTGCCTACCTGTGCCTCCTCTCTCTCTCTAGTCATCAGTGCTGTCTCTCTCTCTCTCTCTGGACTCCTGTGCTGATTCTCTGGTTACCTTTACCTCCTCTCTCCCCTCCTTCATGGTTCACCCCGCTGCTGCCACATTCTTGCTCCTGATATAAAAAAAGCTCAGTCTGGGGCAGATTTAGTAAGGCAGTGCAAATTAGTGAGTGCGCAAATTATACAGAGCGCCCAAGGGAGTGGCCAATTTTTGCCGGTGATCTACTATCAAAATGCAATATTCTGAGCACAGACGCAGTCACTTCATTTCAATAATGCCCACCCATCCACCCAGAGCACGCAAAATTGTGCACAGGCACACCAGAGGGAGTGGGTCATCAACAAAGGCACAGCCAGGTTAGTGGAGCATAATATAGTTTTTTAAAGCTTTTTTTTTTTTAATTTTTGCGCAAATCCCAGTAAAATAGTTTATATTTGTTCATCATATATCAAAGTTTTGATTTTCATTTCACATGGCAGACTCCTTTGTTTAATATGTATAAATTAAGGACTACTCAAGAATAAATTTATTATTGGCCATCGTGTTTATTTTATTAACACAAGAACCGTCAAGATGGTCTGATGGAGACTCTGGGGTTTTGTTACATGAAGAACTTTGTTTTAACAAAATCTACAGGTCTCCCAGTCCATGACTTTTCATAAATACTGTATGTGCATTTTGTCTTTACTGAAGTCTGGAACATAATGGAATTAAACACACACGATTTCACTTATTCCTCGGACAACCACAGCAGAGACTGCTGTCATTGAGTTATTACAGTGTTGCAATGTCGGGGGACGTTATGGATCTGTGCATTTTATTTTGTCCACTCCAGGTAGGAAGGTCTATCCTATTTTATGGATATGAATTCATTGATGAAGAAGGCTTTTTCATTTTATTTATCTGACCTTTGTTTTACTGGATAAAATATTTGAGAGCAATTCTCTCCAGGGATCTCCTGGTGTGTCATCGTATGTACTTAATGTTTGCTTTTATTTTTGTACTTAAACGTATTAGTGGAGAGATTTTGCCCTGAGATGTAAAGTGTGTTATAAATGAAATAAATTATTTTTATTATTATTAGGCTATTTATAAACAAATGAAATTTTTAAAAAATCCTCTGTTGGCTGATGTCCAGTGCAGCACAACACCGATCTCTGTGAGATTGTTTCTGTTCATATTAATCTGTTCTCTCGTGCCAAATCAAGTCACGTGCAGGGAGAAGCTTCTCTCTCTCTGGCCACACACCCTCGGTTCTCGCTGTCATCAGGCACAGATGAAGACAAGCTTTTTTTGGACATTAAATCCTGACGCATTTAGCAGTAGTAAATCACCTTGCGCCAGTCATTTAAATACTCTCCTCCCTCAAATTTACGAGTTGACATGACAACTCCCACAAATACATACAGTGGTGTGAAAAAGTGTTTGCCCCCTTACTGATTTCTCATTTTTTTTTGTATGTTTGTCACACTTAGATGTTTGAGATCATCAAATTTAAATATTACACTGTGGAGTGTGTAAATGAAGAGGCAGATTCATTTCAGACGATTTATTACACACTCACATCTCACAAGCAAAGAACAGACTGAACATTTCAGCAGGCACTCTCCTCTTAAGTCTCATGGCATTTCTCCACACACAACATAACATTTGCATCACACTGCATTCAACCCCCTACGTCCTTGACTCCTTCCTGCTATCTCGCTAGGAACCTCCTGCGTATTGTTCTCCCATGTTTATCCATTGTCTCTTGTCTGAGATGCTAAGTAATCTGGCTCCCCCAAGGTGCTAAAACACAAAGCTAACAACAAATCTGCCTACGGGTACAAATAAAGTAACCTGAACCTGAAGCTAACACAAGTACACACAAAATGCAGTTTTTAAATGAAGGCATTTCTCTAATAAGAAAAAAAAATCCAAACCTACATGGCCCTGTGTGAAAAAGTGATTGCCCCCCCCCCATCCTGTTAAAACATAAATTAACTGTGGTTTATCACACCTTTGGAAAGCTGAGTTCAGCTTCTCTAGCCACACCCAGGCCTGATTACTGCCACACCTGTTCTCAATCAAGAAATCACTTAAACAGGACCTACCTGACTAAAAAGTAGATCAAAAGATCCTCAAAAGCTAGACATCATGCTGCCATCCAAAGAAATTCAAGAACAGATGAGAAGCAAAGTAATTGAGATCTATCAGTCTGGAAAAGGTTATAAGGCCATTTCTAAAGCTTTGGGACTCCAGTGAACCACAGTGAGAGCCATTATCCACAAATGGCAAAAACATGGAACAGTGGTGAACCTTCCGAGGAGTGGCGGCCGACCAAAATTACCCCAAGAGCACAGCGACGACTCGTCCAAGAGGTCACAAAAGACCCCACAACAACATCCAAAGAACTGCAGGCCTCACTTGCCTCAGTTAAGGTCAGTGTTCATGACTCCACCATAAGAAAGAGACTGGGAAAAAATGGCCTGCGTGGCACAGTTCCAAGACAAAAACCACTGCTGAGCAAAAAGAACATAAAAGCTCATCTCAGTTTTGCCAGAAAACATCTTGATGATCTCCAAGACTTTTAGAAAAACACTCTGTAGACTGACAAGACAAAAGTTTAACTTTTTGGAAGGTGTGTGTCCCATTACATCTGGCGTAAAAGTATCACAGCATTTCAGAAAAGGAACATCATACCAGCAGTAAAATATGGTGGTTATGGCTGTGTTGTGAGACATGTATATGTTGGACACTGCATATGTGATTTAACCTCACGATGAAGGAGAGCCAGCCCCCTGCGGTGCGGAGCCACAGAGCCTGGACCCCCTGCGGAGGACAGGGGACAGAAGACTTCCTGACCACTGAGGCTCGAGAGGAGAGAAGGGGGAGTTATGTAAATAAAAGGCTAATGACTGTGAATAAAGAGACTTTGATATAGATGTGTGATTTCCCCCGCGAGGGAAATGGTTTGATGTGAGAATGTTTAAATGAGAGAACTTTGGTGTGTTCACCCTCTTTGTTCGCTGTTCAGAAATGAGAGCAGACAGTGGAATGGTTACTTGAAATAAACTGAAATTAAAGGCAATTCGGTTTCGTTATTCAAGTCTCCCCACAGTGGTGGTAGTGTGATAGTCTGGGGGTGTTTTGCTACTTCAGGACCTGGAAGACTTGCTGTGGTAAATGGAGTCATGAATTCTGCTGTTTACCAAAAAATCCTGAAGGAGAATGTCCAGACATCTGTTCGTGACCTCAAGCTGAAGCACACTTGAGTTCTGCAGCAGGACAATGATCCAGAACACACCAGCAAGTCCACCTCTGAAGGGCTTAAGAAAAACAAAATGAAGACTTTGGAGTGGCCTAGTCGAAGTCCTGACTTGAATTCGATTGAGATGCTGTGGCATGACCTTAAAAAGGTGGTTCATGCTCGAGAACCCTTCAATGTGGCTGAATTACAATAATTCTGCAAAGATGAGTGGGCCAAAATTCCTCCACAGCACTGTAAAAGACTCATTGCCAGTTATCGCAAATGCTTGATTGCAGTTGTTGCTGCTAAGGGTGGCCCAACCAGTTATTAGGCTTAGGTGGCAGTCACTTTTTCACACAGGGCCATGTAGGTTTGGATTTTTTTTTCCCCTTAATAATAAACACCTTCATTTAAAAACTGCATTTTGCGTTAACTTGTGTTATCTTTGTCTAATATTTAAATTTGTTTGATGATCTGAAACATTTAAGTGTGACAAACATACAAAAAAATTAGAAATCAGGAAGGGGCAAACACTTTTTCACACCACTGTATGTAATGAGGCCAGGCGCAAAATTAACATAGTCCACGCCTTTTCACCACTAACTTTGCCCTGCGCCCTTTAGTAAATCTCAGCAGTAGTTTTTAACGCCAAAACAGGGTTTTGTGATGGCACAGCACATTAGAAAATCAGCCCCTTAATGTTCAAATGGTTTAAAAGAGGTACTTCATGGACAGAATGTAATTCATGCTAGATTTCCCAATGCCAAAAACTTAGAAAGATGTAAAATATTCTTTACCCGTCCTTCCCTCTTAATAGCATCTTAACAGTGCAATCAGTATTAACTGAGATTAATGTAGCCGCTGAATGATGCTTAATCACCATTATTCTTAACTTATTTTATTTAGTTATTAATTCAAGATTCAAAGTCTTTATTATCAGATAAGATAAGATAAGCCTTTATTAGTCCCACAATGGGGAAATTCCAGGATTGCAACAGCACAGGGACAGCAACACTCAGAGCAATAATTTAGAAGATAAGAAAATAAGAGCAGTGAATATACATATGTACACATAAATATATAAATATATATACACAGTGCGGAGCATTGTAGCTAGATGCAATAAACAGCTTATCATGTGCACATTTAAGAAATGCAACATTTCCTGAGCAATGAAATTCTTACTCTGCTCTCCAAACAAATGCCAAGGTAAGAGGTACACAACATACTAATAAGGTAATAACACACCTAATCCTAATGGATACTAATAACACAGACTATAACACACAATTAGGCACCTTCAGCACATACTAAGTACTAATACTAATGAATACTAATAACACACATTAGGCAATTTGGAGAGCTAAAGCAGTTAAAGCAAGTCAACTAGAGGAAACAAAAAGAATGAAATTTGAAAAGTTCACTGGATGACTATAAGTGGACAGTGGTATATTGATATCAGAGATGATATGAACCTGAGATGTCATAAGCCTATGTACAGTGTGCAAATGAGCAGTGTGCAACTGAGCAGTATTATGGGGGACCCATGCTGTGGTATTCATCTCAGACTGGAAGGAAGGGAGATGCAGTAATTTCCTCTGACGGAAGAGAATGGGGATTAAGGGGCTGAGGGACAAGAGAATGAATTGTGATGCAAGACCTCAGGCAGCAGAGACGTGTAAGTGTTGTAATATAAAAGAGAGCCCTTGCTACATGAGGTTAATGTTTTCTGATTCTGAGAGATGTGAGAGAGTGAATAAAGTTCATCTGCTCTGGATGCTTGGCCTGGTTATTCCTCTCTCCACAGTATACAAATTACAATTAGCACCCAGTGTGAGAATTTCTCTGTAATGATAATACTACTACACTGTACATGATAACACTGGTCAACACCAAATTTATTGTTTTTAAGTTTTTTTAGCTGATTTAGGACGATTTTGATGTGCTGAATCAAAAAATCACATTGCTTTTGCTCAATCAGGTCAACTTTTTGAACTATGGCCACGTTTTTTACATTTTTGTTTACATGTACAGGTATTTTTGCTTTATATGATGCAAAATTCTTTTTTATTTCTTGAAATTCTCTGAATTTTGAACAATGTTGACGTAACATTCAATTTACATGTACTTACCTTTATCAGTGTCTACTATTCAATTTACAGTACAACTGTACAACTGCTGTACAACTGCTTACAACTTAGCATAAAAACCTGACCTGATCGAGAGAAACGGATGTTATTTTGGGATTCAGTGGTGCAAAATTGTCTTAAATCAGTTGAAAAAACACGGACAACTTACAAAAAAATTATTTTTGTTACGTTGTGTAATTAGCAGCAGAGATGATATGGACATCAGACGGGGTGAGACTATGTACACTGTACAAGTGAACAATGTGCAAATTTAACAGCCGGTATGTGAGTTCCTGTTTGCGAAGCTGTGTTGCGGAGTTTTGGGAGTTTGTTGTTTGTTCAGGAGTCTGATCTTGTCACCATGTGGCTATTTCTTCCCAAGCAGATGAACTAAGGAGACTGCTGTAATTTAGTCAGCTAGACTATGACAAAGGTAACAGTTATCTTGCCTGCAGAGGCATTAAATCACCATTTTATTGTCATTCAACCATACAACCAATCATGTACAGTAAAACTAAATTGTGTTTTTCCTATCTACAGTGTTAATCACACACACCCCATATGTAGAATCCGAGGGCCGCTGCTATGCAAGGCGCCGCCACAGATTTCCCTTCTCCATTCCATTATTGCTGAGCACCAAGCTGGATGGTAGGAAGTTCCGCTTTTACAGTATATGGTTTTCGGCATGACCCGGCCGGGATTTGAACCCCTGCCTCCCGGGTGTGGGGCTGATGCTCTACCAATTATGAACACAGCACACCACACCTTAGGTGTACTATGGTTCATTCATGAAATGATAGTAAATCTGTGAGTAGATTTGTGACTAAATCATCCTGGTGTGGAGATGTGAGAATGACGAGGCAGAGTTCTCTCTCAAGTCAGCTTTATTCACATCACCATCATCTCAAAGCAGAAAGCAGAAAAGAAAGCCACACAGGAAACTCTCGTCCTTAAATATCAGGACTCTTACAGTTCACAGGTCACATGTATCACAGACCACGCTGCATTATAATGACAGTAACAATGCATCCTCACTCCATGATATCACTTCCACTGTCTCCCATGCATCCCTTCTTTAATCCTTTAATTATACCCCCCACAGTCTCAAGCCTTGCATACCAAAGCTAAGATTCTTGCAGCTTCCTGTAATCACCAAGGAAGCTCTGCTTTTGTTCTGATCTAAAATGTGAGTCACAAAACAGGTCACGTCTGTGTGTCCACCACACAAAGCCCCCCCAACATTTTAGAACAAACAAGAGAATAACAACATGCATGCCGTGATAGTATCAATACACATCAGTCCATATGCTGCCTAGGCTTCAGTCTCCTGCCGTATCTGCTGTAGCTGGGATTCAACGTCTCTGCGGCGCTGTCACGCTGGGGGTTTGCCGTCTGGGGGTGGAAACCTTTTGTCAGCACCTGTGGGTGTTCTGGGGAAACATTACTCTGTGAAGCCCCCCGCGGTGGTCTACCTCGCCGCGGGGCCCTCGCCAACAGCACTTGCTCATCTGCCACCACAAAAGCGGGTTTTAATCTGTTTATGCCAACTTTCTCTTTCCTACCCCCCAAATCTAGCAAAAACTGCTTGTCCCCTGTTTCTAGCACTCTGAACGGTCCGTCATAAGGCGGTCACAGCAGGGTTCGATGCGCATCGTGTCTGACAAAAACAAACTCTGCGTGCTTCAAAGTTTTAGGCACAAAAACGTGCAGAAAACTGTGGTGCGCGGGGCCGGGCAGCCTGCTTGATTCTATGTTACTCCGCAACAGCTGAGACGGGGAGGCGTCTGGTGCAGAGTTATCTGGGAGAAACTCCCCAGGCAGCCGGAGTGGCTGCGCAAACACGAGCTCCGCTAGGGAGGCTTCTAAGTCCTCTTTAGACGCAGAACGCAACCCCAATAACACCCATGGTAACTTGTCTACCCAATTTGCACCCATCAGTGACGCTCTGAGAGCCGCTTTCAATGACCTATGAAAACGTTCGCATAACCCGTTAGCCTGTGGATTGTACGCGGTTGTGCGGTGAATTGTGACCCCCAGGTTGCGGGCCATTGTCGACCAAAGCTCGGACACAAATTGAGGGCCTCTGTCGGAAGTAATGTCCGACGGAACGCCGAAGCGCGCCACCCAAGCTGTTAAAAACGCGCGCGCCACCTCCTCGGCCGTGGTTGATGCCAGCGGGACCACTTCAGGCCAGCGCGTGGTGCGGTCCACCATTGTCAGAAGGTGTGTGCACCCTTGTGACGGCGGGAGGGGGCCCACGAGGTCCACATGAACGTGATCGAACCTCTTGGCCGGAATGTGAAACGGCTCCAAAGGAGCCCTCGTGTGCCTGTTTACTTTGGCTCGTTGACACGCCGTGCAGGCTGCTGCCCACTCTTTAACTTGTTTGCGGAGGCTCGGCCACACAAATTTCTCTCCTACCATTTTGACCGACGCGCGCACTCCAGGGTGCGCCAAAGAATGAACCGAGTCAAAAACGTGGCGGCGCCACGCGGCCGGTACTACTGGACGCGGCCGTCCAGTGGAGACATCGCAGATTAGGGGGGGCATACCGTCTTGCAGCACCCTGCTGTCCAGCCTTGACCCTGTTGGTCCAGACTGAAGCGCGCGCACATCCGCGTCACCAACCTGCTCCGCGGCCATGGCTGCGTAATCTACTCCTACGCTGACTGGGGCCGCCACGGCGCGCGAGAGGCAATCTGCCACTACATTGAGTTTGCCTGCCACATGCCGAATATCAGTGGTAAACTCTGATATCGCGGCCAGCTGTCTCTGCTGCCGGCCTGACCATGGTTCAGAAACCTTGGCCATCGTGAATGTTAGCGGTTTGTGGTCAACGAACGTGGTGAAAGAGCAACCTTCTAGCCAGAACTGAAAGTGGCGGATGGCCAAATGGAGAGCCAGCAGCTCCCTGTCGAACGCGCTGTATTTATGTTCGCTATTGCGCAAGGTCCTGCTGAAAAATGCGAGGGGCTGCCAAACCCCGGCTACATGTTGCTCCACGACCGCCCCTATGGCCACATCTGACGCGTCAGTGGTGAGCGCTATGCGGGCCGTTGGGTCTGGGTGTGCCAACAACGCAGCCTTTGCCAAGGCTGCTTTCACCTCCGAGAACGCTTGGTCCCGCTCCGAGGACCACTGGACCTTATCCGTGGGTTTCTTTTTTTTGAGCGCGGCATACAGCGGCTGCATGAGTTGCGCCGCGCGGGGGAGAAAACGGTTATAAAAATTCACCATTCCCAAAAACTCCTGCAACGCCCTGACCGTCTGCGGCCGGGGAAAATCTGCCACCGCACGCACTTTGTCAGGAAGCGGAACTGCTCCTTCGGTGGAGATGCAGTGTCCTAAAAAATCGATCTGCGCCACCCCGAACTGACACTTTGCTGGGTTGATTATTAACCCGTGATCTCCCAACCTTCGCAAAACTGTGGCCAGGTGTTTTTCGTGTTCGTCTTCGGACGCGCTGGCTACTAAAATATCGTACAAGTAGACGAACACGAAAGGGAGATCGCGAAGCACCGCGTCCATCATGCGTTGGAACGTCTGAGCAGCCCCTTTAAGTCCGAATGGCATGCGTAAAAACTCGAATAGGCCAAACGGAGTTATTACCGCTGTTTTGGGTATGTCCTCAGCGCACACTGGGACTTGGTGGTAACCGCGGACCAAGTCTATTTTAGAAAAAATGCGCGCCCCTGCCAAATGAACGGAAAAATCCTGGATATGCGGGATTGGGTAGCGGTCGTGTGCTGTAGCGTTGTTTAACCTGCAGAAATCCCCGCAAGGTCGCCATGATCCGTCAGCTTTCGGGACCATGTGTAGCCGGGAAGCCCACGGGCTGTTTGAGCGCCTGATAATGCCCAACCTCTCCAGGTTGGTGAACTCCTCGCGCGCTATGGCCAGCTTAACTGCTTCCAAGTGCCGAGCTTTTGCAAAAACGGGTGGTCCGGTAGTGGTGATAAAATGCTCCACCCCGTGTTTAGTGACTGTTGCCGAAAATGTGGGGACCGTGAGTGCTGGGAACTGAGTGAGCAGTGTGTGGAACTTAACGCTTGCAGCTTTGACATTGGCTTGTGCTGTTGGCAGGGCCACTCGCGCTGTACAGGGGATAGAATCAAAAGAAAATGCATTAACCAGGCGCCTGTTAGCGAGGTCAACCAACAAACCATGTGGGCACAAAAAATCAGCCCCCAACATATTGAAATTTACTGCTGCTACAACAAAAGTCCACTCAAATGTACAGCCGTGTAGAGACAGAAGCAGAGTCTTCTCACCAAAGGTCTTAATCTCCGAGCCGTTCGCTGCTGTCACCCGGGGACCTCCGGAACCAGCTAGTCTGTCCGCGTAGGAAGGTGTGATGAAACTCAACTGGGAGCCTGTGTCGATGAGGAACTGCTTCCCCCAGCGTGCGTTCGACAAGTAGAGCAGCTTGTTCTCCTCCCCGAGGGCCGCGGCTGCTACCGACCCCCGGTCTTGGCGTTTCCCGAACGCCTGAACTGGCACAGTGGTACACATTTGCGTGCCCTCTCTGCGAAACGGCGATGGTAGAAACAAAGGACGTCCGATCCGCGTTCCCTGGCCCCTGCCGCCGCCGTTGTCGGTGAGTCTGGTACCGCTGCCTCTGGCCCCCTGTCGTCTCCGGTCGTCTCGCCGAGTTCCGCTGCAGCGGCCATGGCTGTGCGCCGCTTGGTGGCGTTGACAATCCGCTGCGCCTCTCGGCCCAGCGCGCGGTAGTCCCGTTGGGCCAACAGTGGCGAACTGGCCAGGGTCGCTCTCGCTGCTGACGGTAGAGTCCTGAGGAAAAGGTGGGTGAAAATGAAGTGATCGTCGTCAGAGATTTTCAACCTCAACAACTTCTCCATCAGGCTCGCGGGCATGTCATTTTCCAACTCCGTCAGCGCCAGGAGCCTCTCTGCACGCTCCTCCGCCGAGGGGGTGAATTGCTGGATGAGTGCAGCCTTCAACGTGCCATATTTGTCGCTGTCCGGTGGCTGGTCGATCAGGCTCTCCACATGCTGGGCCGTGTTGTTGTCCAGCTTTGCGACTACGTGGTAGAATTTTGTGGCGTCTACCGATATCCCCCTGAGGTTGAACTGCGCCTCAACCGCGTTGAACCAGGAGCGCGGATTGTTCTGCCAGAAGTCCGGTAGCTGGACTGTGGTGGCATTCGCTTGGCTGGGGGCTCCTGACGAGGCTGGCCCGGGGGAATTCTCCTCTTGCATGATACGTCTCGGGTCACCAGTGTAGAGATGTGAGAATGACGAGGCAGAGTTTTCTCTCAAGTCAGCTTTATTCACATCACCATCATCTCAAAGCAGAAAGCAGAAAAGAAAGCCACACAGGAAACTCTCGTCCTTAAATATCAGGACTCTTACAGTTCACAGGTCACATGTATCACAGACCATGTTGCATTATAATGACAGTAACAATGCATCCTCACTCCATGATATCACTTCCACTGTCTCCCATGCATCCCTTCTTTAATCCTTTAATTATACCCCCCCCCCCCAGTCTCAAGCCTTGCATACCAAAGCTAAGATTCTTGCAGCTTCCTGTAATCACCAAGGAAGCTCTGCTTTTGTTCTGATCTAAAATGTGAGTCACAAAACAGGTCACGTCTGTGTGTCCACCACACTGGTATTAAAAACTTACTCTGGATTAATTATCTAGACATTTAATTTTTTTACAATGCCCTGCCTCTCGCCCAAAGATGCTGGGATAGGCTCCAGCCCCCCCGCGACCCAAAAAGGATTAAGCGGAAGAAGATGAATGAATGAATGAATGAATGAATTCACTTTTCAAATTTAGGATTCTAGGTCTTTTACCCGTAAGAAAACGTAAATAACAAATTTACCTTTACCAAATTTACCTGAAAAAAACATGCAAATTTAGGGGAAAATAGTATATTCACAAGAAGAAAGTAGCAACTTGATGATAGTTTTTTAAAAATTATATTAAAAAATCAGAAATTTTAATGATTTTGTAAATATGTAAGGAAAAAAGGATTATTTTCCATGACAAAAATTGCAAATTTGAGAAAAATGCTACATTTTTGCAAGAAACTGTGGATTTTGGTGGGAAACAACATAGGGGAAATACTGCATATTTAAACAAAAAGTAGGCAAATTTACGAGAAAAAATGTCTCTGATTTACAAGAAAAGCTGTAAAATTATGACCCCCCCCCCCCCCCCCCCCCACACACACACAATTCAGTACTGAAGTGACCATACAGGAAAAGCAACAGGCTGAAGGAGGTGAAAAATGCTGCAAGAAAAATAGTGCTGGAAGAAGCATTGCAACTTTTTATTTATCAATTTATTTTATTTTTTTAGTGCTCCCTTTATTGCAAATGGACCCTTTAACACCAACAAACTCCAAAGGTACAGTGTTAAGGTGATGAATCTTGATATACTAGGTGCTAAATCACTATACAGTTATAATAAGCCATCAGTATCTCAGTGTTTGATCACTGCCTAATTTGTGTAATGCTGTCTTGTGATTAAATAAAATCAGAACAGAAAACTAGAAATGTGATTTTAAGCTCACTAATTAAATTCCAAATAAATCAGTGATGCTGTATTGCTATCTATTCTTTCATTCATCTACTGTTATGCAAAAAAATTAGGACGCTCTGCATAAGCCTGTGTGTTTTTTTAATATATTTGGACATATGGCTATTTAATATCAGTGTTAAAATACTGGGAGATTCATTTAATACAACTAAACAATTAAAAATGAATTAAAGGGTCTTTCCAAATTTTCTGTAAAATGTAATTCTAAACAAATAGTGAGGAATAAATTAGGACACCCCCCATCTTTTTTAGGACACCCTTACATTCATTCCCACTTAAAATGGCTAAAATAAATGTTAAAAAATGCAAATAAAAACAAAAACAAGGTTAGACAGATATGTGAACATTTCTAAATAAAGAACTGAATATTTTATGGGGTGTCCTATTTTTTTCACATGACTGTATGTGGTGTTTATTTCTTATACTGTATTTTTGTTTAGATACTCTTTTGTGCAGTTGTGGTATTTTTACAGAGGATAGAAGATCGTAAAATGATCTGCAGGGAAAATAATTGATTTCTTTTAACGTGGATATTTAAGAATAGCCTTCAGAATGACTTTGTCTATAATTGAAGTGGTAAAACTTGCCTTTTAATTGAATTTTATAATTATCAAATTCATGATATTTTAAAAATACAGAACAGTTTAACTTGACTTTTGGGAGGGTGACAAGCAATATTTAAATGTATTTATATTAAAGGACCAGTGGTAGGAGTAGATTTTGTTTGTACTTGATAAATGTTCGGAGCTGCTAACATTTTGATGAGTGCTGAAACATACATAAATTTCACTCTAACGGTTGACAAACAAATCCATTCTGGTCACATTTCATGAATGATTAATACAATGTAAAGACCAAATTTGCATGAGAAAAACTAATCATTTTTCAGATCATGTAATCCTATCAGGTAGCATTTACGAATTCTGTGATGTACTCCCATAGCTTTAACTCACATAAGCAAACTAGCAACCAGCTAATATCAGACAACAATTCACCAGCTAAATCAATAATATGATATTTACCTCCTTTTGAACAGAGGGCTTTGTCCTTTTACTTGACAACCAACAGTTTAAAATGGTTTGCTGCCCTTGTGGAGCTCGTTTCATTCTGTCTCACTTATGAGTTGAATGCATTCTAGACGTAGAGAAGCGTCCCAACCTGCCGCCCCTACAAATGACTCCAAGTATTCACCAGAGAAGGCGCATGGACCAGTTGGGCAATACCAAATCTGCAGGGAATGGGGGGGGGGGGGATGATACATTGTTCAATTCAATTCAACTTTATTTATATAGTGCCATTTCACAACAACAGTCATCTCATAGCACTTTCAGCTGTAGGGGAAACCCCCACAATTGCAGAAAGACCTCAGCAATCAGGTAAGCAAGCGCTTGGCGACGGTGGAGAGGAAAAACTCTAACCTCCAACAGAACCAAGCTCAGGGAGGGGCAGTCATCTGCTGCAGCTGGCTGGGGGTGGGGTGAGGGGATAGAGAAGACGAAAAGAACAGACATGTAGCGAGCAAACAGCACGATGGGGGCTCAATGTATGGGAGAGAACAAACAGATGTTAATGGCCAGCAAAAATATTTATATGAGAGTGAAGAAAGGAGTGAAGCCCAGTGCATTATTGGAGGTCCCCCGGTTGTCTAAACCTATTGCAGCATAACTAAGGGAGGGTTCAGAGACACATGATCCCTCCCTAATTGTAGGCTATATCAAAAAGGAAGGTTTTAGCCCTATTCTTAAAAACAGAGATTGAGTCTGACTCCCGAATCCAGATTGGCAGCTGATTCCACAGGAGAGGAGCTTGATAACTGGCTTGATAACCCATTGTACCTTTGGAGATTCTAGGTATTACAAGTAATCCAGCATTTTGGGAGCGTAGTTCTCTGTTAGGGTAATAGGGTAGTATCAGATCTTTTTTTCTTTTTTTTAAAAAAAAGGGGTCTGATTGTTTAGAGCTTTGTAAGTGAGATGAAGGATTTTAAACTTAATTCTAAACTCTATGGGAAGCCAGTGAAGGGAGGCCAGAACCGGAGAGATATGATCGCTCTTTCTAGTACCTGTTAAAGCTCTTGCTGCAGCATTTTGGATCAGCTGAAGACTCTTTAAAGATGTTTTAGGACAACCTGATAATAAAGAGTTACAGTAATCTAATCTAGAGTCAACAAAAGCGTGGATAAGCTTCTCAGCATCACTCTGATACATCATCATCATTATCATAGCAGTCTGTTGTGGGCGACAATGACTGTTTCATTTAGGTCTGATCAGATTCCTCCACACAGCTCTGTCCTTAGCCTTCTGCTGCCAGAAACTCCTGTCTATGTCCAGCTTCTTCAGGTTTCTTTTTATAGTGTCTTTAAATCTGAGCCTTGGTCTACCCTGATTGCGTTTGCCCTCGCATAACTGTGAGTAGAGTAACTGCCGAGGGAGACGCTGGTGGTCCATCCTTTCAACATGTCCGAGCCATCTCAGGTTCATCTGTATTAGCATGTCCTCCATTGATGGTAGACCAGCTCGTTTCAACACTTCTATGTTGGTTATCTTGTCTTTCCATGAGATGTTGATTATGGCTCGAAGGTGTCTCATCATGTACGTGTGGAGTTTCTTCACCTGCACTCTGTAGACAGGCCAGGTTTCAGCACCATACAATAGAGTAGCCAGTACTGTCGCTCTGTACACTTTGTATTTCACATGGATAGACACATGTTGATTGTTCCACAGTCTCTACCTCAAGTTTCCAAACACAGCGCTCGCTCTTCCCATTCTGAGAGATAGTTCATCCTCCAGCCTAGCATTCTCTGAAACAGTACTCCCTAGATACTTGAAAGTCTTGCACTTGACTAGTGGCTCTGTACCAATGCTGATCTCTTCTGGTAGTGATGTTGATAATTGGAACTTTGGTGGTTGATAAAGGCACTGTCTTATTGATGTTGATTTGGAGGCTGAATTAGCTTACGCAAATGATAGAAGGCAGTCTTAGAAACAAATTTAAACTGTGAATTAAAAAACAGATCTTGGTCAAAAATAACTCCAAGGTTCCTCACAGAACTATTTAGTGAAAGAGTAACCACATCCAAACTAAGAGTTTGATTTGGAAATGTATTTCTAAGGTTTTTTGGACCAACTAGAATGACTTCAGTCTTATCTGTGTCATGCGGTGGCCCTCGCGAGCCACCATAAGACGCCACAAGTCACCGGTGAAGTTTGGATAGTTATTTATTGAACACACGAAAACACAAAACAATGAGCCACGGTGGGCTAAAACGTACAACACTAGATACACGTGACCATGAGGCAAACAAGAAGCACACTTACGATCATAACCCAGGGATGGTCGATACGTCAGACCATGAAGGAATAGTTGACGTCTGAGCCGAGGAATGCTTGCTCAATGTCTGGCGAAGGAGAATTCTCTGACAAGACTGCCGCATTATTCTGCTCCCAGAGCCCTCTTAAATGGAGAGCTGCTGATGAGCCAAAATGCAGCACAGCTGTCAGACTTGACAGCAGGAAGCCCCTCCGAGCGCTGTCACAATAAAGGCTCGGGGAGCCAGAAGGTACGCACTGCTGTCAAACCTGGTGAAGATGATGCATGGCTCGAGCGCGGGTGAGATCGGTGCTCGAACATGACAATCTGAATTTAACAGCAGGAAATTACAAGTCACCCAAGCTTTGATTTCCTTAAGACAGGCCTCTAACTTGGCTAATTGATTACTATCATCTGGCTTCATTGACAGGTATAATTGTGCATCATCTGCATAGCAATGAAAATGTATACAGTGCTTTCTAATAATGTTGCCTAACGGAAGCATATATAACTAAAAAGAGTAGGGCCTAGCACAGATCCCTGTGGAACTCCATGACTGAGCTTTGAGTTGGAAGAAAACTAATTATTGACATGAACAAAATGGAACCTATCAGATAAATAAGATCTAAATCACTGCAACAAAGTTCCATTTTGTCCAACATAGTGTTGTAATCTATCAAGTAGAATATTATGATTGATAGTATCAAAAGCTGCACTAAGGTCTAAAAGGACAAGTACATAAACAAGTCCATTATTAGATGCGATAAGGAGGTTATTAGTGACCTTCACTAAACCTGTTTCAATACTATGATGGATTCTAAACCCAGATTGAAACTAGCTCAAGTAGGTTATTTTGTCTTCTTTTAATTATTTACCTTTTGTTCTTATTAAAGACAGAAATAGAAAGGAGATGTTTTTACCTTCTTTACATGTTTCGACTGTTCACTGCAGCCTTCGTCAGAAGTGTCAGCTGATTGCTGCATGGTGTCATTTTATCAGCTGACTTTCATAGGCGGGGCCAGCCCAGCAGGCCTGTCAGATCCACCGAGCTGGCCCCGCTTTCCGGTGTCCGATGGTCTCTGGAGAATGTAGTCCCAGGTGTGGGAAAGCATAAAGGTGGATCTGACAGGTCTGCTGGGCTGGCCCCGCCTATGAAAGTCAGCTGATAAAATGACACCACGCAGCAATCAGCTGACACTTCTGACGAAGGCTGCAGTGAACAGTCGAAACATGTAAAGAAGGTAAAAACATCTCCTTCCTATTTTTGTCTTTAATAAGAACAAAAGGTAAACCAGATTGAAACTTTTCAAATAATCCATTTCCCTACAAGTGGTCAAATAATTGTGTAGCAGCAACTCTTTCTAAGATTTTTGAAATGAAAGGCAGATTAGAGATTGGTCTATAGTTAACTAAAACTCCTGGATCCAGCGTTGGCTTTTTGAGTAAGGGTTTAATTACAGCAGTTTTAAAAGCCTGAGGTACATGGCCTAATGTTAATGAAGAATTAATTATTTGAAGAATAGAGCTACCAATAAATAGGAAGACGTCTTTAAATAACCTGGTAGGAATAGGGTCTAAAAGACAAGTTTAAGGCTTGGATGAGGAAAATATTTTATCTCACTCTAAAAGGTCAATTGGAGTAAACTCATCCGAACAGATATCAGTTCAAGGAGTTGTAGTAGTTACTGTATTAAAGTTAACGGTGGGAAGAATCTGACTGATTTTATCTCTGATAGATGAAATTTTATTATTGAAAAAGTTCATAAAGTCCTGACTTGTAAGCTCTAAGGGAATGCTAGGATTGACAGAGTCCTGACTCTTTGTCAGCCTGGCTACAGTGCTGAAAAGAAACCTGGGATTATTCTTGTTCTCTTCTATTAATGCAGAATAATAACTTGTTCTAGCTTTTCTAATAGATTTTTTATAAATTAAAAGATGATTTCTCCAAGCTAAATAGATTTCATGTAATTTAGTGGAGCACCATTTTCTTTCTAATTGACAAGTCATTCTATTTTAAGCTATGAGTTTCTGTGTTGAACCAAGAAGTTAAAAATCTCTGATTAGACTTTTTCTTTTTTAAAGGGGCCAACATGTCTAGAGTCTGATGCAGAGAAGCTGTAACACTATCTACCATGCTATCAATTACAGAAGGAGCAAGCTCTCCATAGCTTATTTCCATTGTGTTGACACATGGCATAGAGGAAACAATCTGCATAAATTTGGTAACAACTTCATCTGAGAGGCATCTACTGTATTAATATTTTTCTTTAGGAGCCAACTAGACAGAAATAGTAAAATCAAAGATTAACAGACAATGGTCTGACAGTACAGGGTTATGAGCAGACATTACCAGATGTTCTATTTCGATGCCATATGTCAGAACAAGGTCCAAGGTGTGATGAAGATAATGGGTAGAATTTCCTACTTTCTGAGAAAACCCCATCGAGTCTAATATTGAATTAAATGTCATATTAAGGCAGTCACTATCTACATCTACATGTATATTAAAGTCCCCTACTATAATTATTCTATTTGACCCGAAAAGGATTAAGCGGAAGAAGATGAATGAATGAATGAATGAATGAATGAATGAATGAATGAATTTCAACACTAAATCAACTAAGAATTCAGCAAATTTGAGTAAAAACTCTGAGTAGGTTGATGGAGGACGATAAACTATGGCAAATAAAATTATGTTTAGCCTAAAATTGCTAAACCAGGCCCTCAAAGGAATTATAACGTGTTTTTTGCTTTACATTAACTAGTAATTTGGAATGGTAAATTGTTGCTACTCCTCCTCCACGACCAGAACTTCTGGGATTTTGACTGTTTAAATAACCATAGGGAGTTGATTCATTTAAACCAACATAATCCTCTTGCCCTAACCAAGTCTCTGTAAGGGATATTAAATCAATCTGATGATCAATTAACAGATCATGGACTAGCAGAGACTTGGGAGTTAGAGACCTAATATTTAACAAACTGCATTTAATTTTTAAATTATGAGGAGGAACAGAGGCCAAGTCATTAAATTTAGAGGCTTCATGTTTAATTTGAGTTTTACCAACTTTTTGTTTAATCACTTTGGGATGCTTATACATTATATTTTTATTTACTTTGGAGGGAGCAGAAAACGATTCTCTGATGGGGAAGACAGGGGCTAAGCTGAGGGGTGGCGGATGAAGAGGAGCTGCAGAGAGGCGTGTAAGACTGCGACTCTGCTTCCTGGTCCCAACTCTGAGTTGTCAAGGTTTTGGAAATTTGGATAAAAATGATGCCAGATTGTTAGATAAAAGACATGCACCATCCAAAGTGGGATGGACGCCGTCCCGTCTAATAAGACCAGGTTTTCCCCAAAATGAGCTCCAATTGTCTGTGTAGCCCGCGTTGTTTGCAGGACACCACACAGACAGCCAGCGGCTGAAGGATGACAAGCGGCTAAACATGTCATCACTGGTCAGATTGGGGAGGGGCCCAGAGAATACTACAGAGGCAGACATCGTTTTTGCAAAGTCACACACCGATTCCACGTTAAGATTTGTGACTTCCGACTGCCGGAGTCGGATGTCGTTAATGCCGGTGTGGATAACAATTGTGGAGCATATACAGTTACTTTTAGCCAGCATTTTCAAATGTGACTCGATGTCGCCTGCTCTGGCCCCGGGAATGCATTTGACTATGGCTGCTGAAGTCTCTAGGTTCACGTTTCTGACTACAGAGTCGCCAATGATCAGAGTTTTTTCCTCAGCGGGTGTGTCGCTGAGCGGGGAAAAGCGATTAGAAACATGAACAGGTTGGTGGTGAACCAGGGGCTTGCGACTATGCTTCCTTCTCACCGTCACCCACTCATTCTCTCCTGGCTGCTCAGAAGAGGTCAGAGCCGGGGGACAGCTAGCAGGCCGCCCTATGCTAGGGTGCTCCACTGCAGCTAAGGGGTGTCCGTCATTATTAACTGGCACAGACAGTGTTTCAATGCAGCAGAGCCGGGATTCCAAATCACACAACCTCGCCTCAAGCGCCTCAAAAAGACAACATTTATTACATTTACCATTATCACTAAAAGAGGCAGAGGTGTAACTAAACATCTGACAGAGAGAGCACACCAGAGGAGGAGGGGAAGGAGAGCTAGTAGCCATAGCTAGTGGTTAACCCGACGCTAACACAAACACCGATGAAAGGTGAACAGAAGGCTGAAGAGGGTGATCAGGTGACACTGAGTGCGCACACAGGTGCAAGAGGCTTGTTAAACAGAAATGAGAGCTGACGGTAGATGGAAAAAAGCGATTAAAATACAATTAAAGACAATAATCCTCAGGAGAGCGAACCACAAAGCACACCACAACAGCAGCCAGCAACACAGGAAGTGACGATACAGGAAGCGTCTGACCTGTCTTGTTATTAGAAATGTTACTTTTCGTTGCTAGCAAATGAAAAAACAGCAACTTCTTCATACTCACTTGTACATATTTTTTTTATTAATTATAATCATATGATTATTGGGGGGTGGGGTATATTGTCTGGATTTGATTTTGGGGGGCTTACCCCCCATCCCCCCATAAATTACACCTATGCCTGCTGGTCAATTGATTGTTACGTGAATATTGGTCTTTTTCCCTTCTATTTTTTCATTTTCACCTTTTCCAATAAAGAGTGTATGAACTGAAACTCTGACACTAAATTTCAAATCTAAAAAAATTAACTACTGATTTAAAGAGTTGTCAGACACAATGCTATGTATGTGAAATAAGCAGGAGGATGTATGAAGTGGTGCATCATATCTCATGATGGTCTGAGAGCATAATCTAAAAGTTTCACCCCATACTGCCTTGCAATGAAAATATCCATGGTATGTTGAGACAAACGAATGCTGGAACGAATGGTTTTACATTGGAAAAATCTCACAGCTCCCCACCAACCAAAAATGCTACAAAATGACACACTGGAGCCTATTACAGCATGTGTAATGACAATTTAATCTTGTAATTAGTTTATACCCAGTGTGAAACCTGGGCCTGTTTATATGAAGATAAAGCTGATATCCTGGCAGGAACTGAAGAAAGGCAGAAACAAAGCTCTTCCTCTCCAGCTCTCAGTCTCTCTCTTGCATTAGTTTTTATAGCAGTCAGGCTTGAAAAGCCCAGCTTTTTCTCCTTAAAGTTACCTGTTTCTCCATGTGCTCAAGGAGATGAACAAACTAGTTCATGTTCTTATCTTGAAGTGATGGGTGTTTTGTTTGGAAATGACATTTAAACTTGTTTGGGGCCGTGGCACTATTGGATAGCTTTTCCCTGCACACAAAGCATAATGGCTTGGTGCACTGGGATTCCCAGTGCAAGTATATCCAAAGGAAAGGTAACTTTTGGCGTACTGTCTTGTCTTCACTGTCTTAGTTTTCTTTTGAAAACTGCTTGGTCCTTCACCTGGATTAGAATTTTGTTGAAGGCCAATTTCAGAGTCTGAATCTTTCCTCTTGAAATATTTAACAATCACTGTTTTTCATCTAGCCCTGCGATGGACTGGTGATCTGTCCAGGGTGTACCCTGCCTCTTGCCCAAAGATGCTGGGATTGGCTCCAGCACCCCCGCAACCCGAAAAGGATTAAGCGGAAGAAGATTGATGGATGTTTTTCATCTAGTCACCAAGACCTAGCATGTCTTAACAAGATCATTAACTTCCATAAAACACATGAAGAAGAGGAAGAAAAGAAGACTGTAACCATACTGCTTTCATACTGCCACCTATCCACTGTCCAACTGTAGGTACAGGTGCTATTAGCTATGGCAGACACGCATATTATGTGCCAAGAGGCCATCTTTAGAGCCGCAATGGGGATGGCAGTGTGCACATATAAAGTTTGTCTGGACTGTTAAGGACTGTCTCCTTTCATTTTCATTTACATAATCCTTCTGTTGTGTTACTTCATTTATTCCAATTGACTCTTTCACAGCACAACACTACTTAAGGTGGTCTACAGCTTGGTCTTCCCAAGTGAGAATGTGTATTGTGCTATTGAACCAGCCACACACACACACACACACACCACCACCACCCCAATTAGTCAGTGGAAGGCAGAGAATCCCCAGGCTGGCAAGGGTAGGAACCTTTCTCCCTGTGCTGTGTGGGTTTATCCCGGGAGCTCCAGTTTCCTCCCACAATCCAAAGACATGCGTGTTAGGTTAACTGGTCATTCTAAATTGTCCCTAGGTATCAGTCTCCTATAGGCCCTTAGAATAGAGGGTTAGTACTAGTGAAACTCTTTGAGTGGTCTTTAAGATGTGAAAAAGTGCTATATAAGTACAGGTCCCTTACTAAAGTGTTTTTCGTGTGTCTTTTGAGGACATCCTTAAAGCGTAGTTTCTGAGCGCCGTCTGTTTTCTTCTCTTGATACAGCTCACCATAAAATACTGCTTTTGGAAGTCTTGTATTCTCCATCCTACAGACGTCTCCTGCCCAGCAAAGTTAGCATGAGGCACTGAGAGCTTCCACACTAACATATAATACCAAGAATTTGGCACAGATGTTGCAGTTTTAGACATGTCAGCTTCTTGATGTGCCTATGATACAATAACATGCATACCATGCACATGTGATATCGCAATGGTTCCAAAGATGTGTATGTGGGGCACCAAAAGCCTTTGTTGCAGCTTGGATTCCTTTCTCCACTTCCAAATCAGATGAGTTGATATTGGTTACTGTGCTCCCAAGATAAGTAAAGTAGTCTGCATTCTTCAGTGCCATGCTATTAACCAGCACTTTATTTGCTTCTCTGCCTTCCATCGGCCAGTTGGGGTGTGGTTGATTCAATAGCACAGTTTTGAAACATTAATTTTTTAGCCTAAACAAATCCACTGGTTTGCTGCCACTTACTGACATGTAAGAGCCACTAGAGAACCCATGCAAAACAATAGGAAATTATGAACAATTTTTTTGACTAATTAAGAAGTGAAATTAGAACATTTACCATGGAACCCTGATCATTCTCTCACAAAACCTCGGGGTTTCTAGGAACCCCGGTTGAAAAACACTGCTGTATAGAACTCTGATTCTGTGTTCGAAATGTCCACTCATTCACCACATAGTGCACTACATTTCAATTGACTCCCATTCAAATGTAGTGCACTATGTAGTGAGCAATTTGGACATTTTGAACACAGCATGGGAAACTCTGCTTTTAGAGACGCCCTCTGGTCACAAAAGGGAACTGCGCCCCAGGTTTCTCATGAACAACAGGCTGACAACAGACCCCCTGCCAAAGTAGCTGTAGCTGTGACATGTGTAGATTCAATCAACTCTGCTTAAATGCAGACACTGGGAAAACCAACTAATAATTTCCTAAATCTATGGTAGGATCAAGCAAACTTGAAGGAATATTTGATCTGACCAGCACCCCAGTGGCCTGTTATTAAGGTCACTACATCTAAAATATATTTTAGAACTGAGATGAGGTTTTTGGACTACAGCTTTTCCTGCTGTCTCATCTGTTGCCGTCTCTCTCCTCAGGCGCTTCAGGAGGCAATGATGAGCATGCTGTGGTGCTCGGGCAAAGGCGACGTTATTGATGACTGGTGCCGATGTGACTCCAGCGCCTTTGGCTCAGACGGACTGCCCACCTGTGCCCCTCTTCCTCAACCAATGTGAGTAAAAATGATAATATTCTCCAAGCTTGGCCCCATTCAGATGGATTGTGATCAATGCAGTCAATCAGTTTCAAAGGCAGAAACCTGTCTCGTGCTACAGTGGTGGCTGGATGATTCACTGTCAGGGTCCCTGTGAGAGCTGTATTTTATAACAGTACAGCGGTCAATAGTTTATTTATCTTGGCTGGTCTGGGTGTTTGGATCAGTGCGATGAGTGGTCATATATTGATTTGTTAGCATGAAAACCTCTGTACACGTGGTTTTCTGAGCAGCAAAGGTCCACGCCAGAGTCAGAGGATAAATGAGAATCTTTTCAGTTGATAGGAGTATTTGTGACATTGCACAGTATGTTTTCAATAGGTTGCAGTTTTTTGGAACAAAAGGGATAATGTTAGCTGTCAGTTACAGTAATGAGGCCAGTTTGCTGATAACATCTGTCTCACTCTCGCATCCTCTCTCTCTCTCTGTTGCCAGGCTCAAGCTGTCTTACACGTACGAACCCAGCAGCTCATTGGTCATCATGGAGTGGAACCACACAGAGCCTCCAATTGGAGTGCGGATTGTTGATTACCTCATCAGCCAGGAGAAGGTGACGGAGAGGACCGACCATTCCAAAGTCGAAACAGGTATGTCCGTCGTTAAGTGTGAATATGCATAACAAAGACAGACAGTTGAAATGTTCACCACTGTCTACAGGTGAGCAACACTGATAGAAAAGACATTAGCTAACATGAACCACAAAGGTTTTTGAGTCCTCATTCTTCCCTTTAGGGGTACAGAACTTCACCAGCTGCCTGCTGGTACTCACAGGTGGATTACTGTCTTCTACCTCTTCCAAAACCATAGCTCCCTCGCTGTGTTTCTAGGCCCTACTGAGTCGCCAAGAGTGTCTGTTGGTGTTTTGGACATGCCAGACGTTGATATGGGTAATGAGTGAGTCAGTTGGCATTGGTTTGTACGGGCAGCTGTTGGCCTGTGTTCATTATATAAGCTGGCTCAAGCCGTAAACCCACCAATTTGTCAGGACCATGTGGCCACAAAGGCCTAATTAGTTTTGTGTAGTCCACAACCTGGAAGAACTCCCAGTCCAGAGGTGAAAAATACGAGGTGTCATCAAACGGGAGGCAAACACTTTATAACGACCAAAGTTTATAATAGCAGTAGAGCAACTGCACAGAGTATATTATGTACGTATTTGTGAATGAGTTCTAAATACTTTTAGCATTATGTAATAAAGTTTCATTACCACTTACTGAGGCAATGACAAATATTAGACCTTGTGCATATTCCAGAGATGTGTACAAGGTTTCTTTTTGTGTCACATGCTGTAACACGCCCCTTGGCACTCCAGCCTTTCTGTATTTAACCAGATGAAAGGGGGAAATTAAAAGAAGAGCATGTGAAGCAGGAGATAACCCCCAGGCCTGTTGTGTGAAGCAGCTTCATCTCACCCAGGGTCTCTCTTCCTTATCTTGCTACACTTACCCTAACATATGAGATCATGATAATAAGTCACATGAAGGAGTTTATCAGCTGGTGTTAACAGCATATGACCAACGGTGGAAAGCCTACCTACAGGAAGCTAAAGAAGAGAAACCTATTATTAAAGCATGAAAAAAGTCATGAGGGAAAACATGGAATTAAAAAGGAGATTGCATAAGATTCTAATCAATATTATCTCACAGTTAAATCTGAGTATGGTCACAATTATTTGTCCAGAAATACAAACCTTTAGTGTATTCTGCTTCAGACTTCTATAATGATAGATTAATAAAATGAAACAAAAATAAACTCTCGCTGCCAGGATGTGAACTTCTCATTGATTCTGTATGGATGCTGTCACTGACTGCACACAGAGGTGCAGAGTTTTCAAAGTATTTGTGAATAGTGATTCTGTTACCAGAGAACTGAGTGGAAGATGGTTTTGTATGTGTTGATACTAAACACATTAGTTTGAACTTAACAATAAACATACAGTATATACAGCTTGTAAAGGATTTACTGTATTACGATCTCATTGATGAATTGTAGCAAATCTTATTTGATAAGCAAATATTCATTTTTAAAGGCCCAATGTTGTACAGAATTGTGTTTTGGAAGATTCTAACTAGCGGGGGATGGGTTTTTGCGTTCACATATTTTTCCTTGCTCCGGTCAGCGGTGTGTCTGGGTGATGTCAGATGTGCATCTGCACGTTGGGCGTGTTTCCACTCGGGTGCTAACACGCCATCTTCGTCTTGTCCGCCCCTCGTTCGTTTCCCCGTGCTCGAGGCCGGGTTAAGGAGGTTGTGGGCCCATGGGCTAGAGCAATTTTTGGGGCCCTCCCACATGGGAACATGACATTCAAAATGGCCACATTTACATGCATGGTAATAAACCATTTATAATCGGATTTCTGGAGTTACAGTATCTGATTATTAAAGTAGTCATGTAAAAAACAATAATCACATAAAAGACAATTATTGTGTTACATAAAGTGAAATTACATTAACACACACTGTTTATTGTCCAATAATCCATTTGTTCAGTGCATATAAACATGTCAAATCCAATTACCATTATCTGATTATTCCCAGTTATCGGATTAGTGTGGCCATGTAGCCGGAGTCACTGATGGATCAGCTTCAAAGTTCTAAATTAGTAAGGCAGTGGCTATGGATACAGAACCGTACCTATAGAATTCTTGTTACAGATACAGCTCAAATCTGATTGGCCAGTACATTCTATTAATGTGTATCTTAAAAGCAGCAGGCTACAGCTACGGAAATCTGATGCATTTATTTGTTTCAAAATTTTAATTAATATCTATTTACTACCCTTTTTAACCTTATCCACTCCCAAATAGTGGGAGACGTCCCACTATGACGTCCCACTTGATGAAGACCCTGGAGAGACTGCTCCTTGCTCATCTCCGCCCCCTGGTGGAACCAGCGATGGATCCACTCCAGTTCGCCTACCAGCATGGCATTGGGGTGGAGGATGCGGTGATCTTCCTCCTTCACCGTTCTCTGTCCCACCTGGAGAAGCCCGGGAATATGGTGAGGATCATGTTCTTTGACTTCTCCAGTGCTTTCAACACCATCCAACCGATGATCCTGAAGGACAAGCTGCTGCGCGCAGGGGTGGACCAGCACCTGTCATCATGGATCCTGGACTACCTCACGAACCGGCCTCAGTTTGTGAGAACCCGGGACTGTGTTTCCGACACGATCATCAGTAGCACGGGGGCCCCCCAGGGAACGGTGCTGGCTCCCTTCTTGTTCACTCTTTATACTGCGGACTTCTCACACAACACAACACATTGCCATCTACAGAAGTTCTCTGATGACTCTGCGATCGTTGGTCTCATCTCCAGCGGAGATGAAGCTGAGTACAGAGGGCTTATCCAGGACTTTGTGGACTGGTGCCATCGGAACTGCCTCCAGATCAACGCGAGGAAAACTAAGGAGCTGGTGGTGGACTGCCGCAGGCATGGGCAGCCCCTCACAGCACCAGTAAATATACAGGGAACAGACATCGAGATGGTGACATCCTACAAGTACCTGGGTATTCATCTGAACAATAAACTAGACTGGTCACACAATACTGACGCACTCTACAAGAAGGGACAGCGCAGGCTGTTCCTGCTGAGGAGACTCAGGTCTTTTGGTGTACAAGGGGCGCTGCTGAAGTCATTCTATGACACGGTGGTGGCATCAGCCATCACTTTTGGAGTGGTCTGCTGGGGCAGTGGCATTACTGCAGCCGATAGGAAGAGACTGAACAAACTGATTAAGAAAGCTAGCTCTGTCCTGGGGCAACGCCTTGATCCGATGGAGGAGATAGGAGAGAGAAGGACGGTGGCTAAACTGTCATCTCTGCTGGAGTCCGAGTTCCACCCTATGCAGGACATACTGGATGCACTGAGGAGCTCATTTAGCAGCAGACTACATCATCCCAGGTGCACAACCGAGAGGTTTCGTAGGTCCTTCCTACCAACGGCTGTCAGACTGTACAACCTAAACAGGGCTGCTCGCAGAGATAGCAAAAAGACGTGACAAACTAATAGTTTTTTTTTTTTTTGTTTTTTTTGAATGCAAAAGATGCAATAGACTTACACAATGGTCCTCTCCGGCATACAACTAGGAACATACCGGTCGCTATGGAGGGTGAGAATATGTATGGGCACATAATCATACCATGTAGGATAACTAAATAGACGGTTATGCTGTTTCATCCCACCTAACAACAATGCTCTGCACTGTGTGTGTTTATATATTTACATATTTATTCCATCTAGCTACAATGCTCTGCACTGGGTGTGTTTATATTTATATATCTATATATTTATTCCATCTAGCTACAATGCTCCGCACTGTGTTTTTATATATCTACATATTATTCCATCTAGCTACATTGCTCCGCACTGTGTGTGTTTATATACTTGCATATTTATTCCACCTAGCTGCAATGCTCCATACTGTGGGTGTTTATATATTTACATATTTATTCCATCTAGCTACAATGCTCTGCACTGTGTTCATATATTCATATATTTATTCCATCCAGCTACAATGCTCTGCACTGTGTGTCTGTGTGTGTGTGTGTGTGTATATATATATTTTATAGTAATATGTACATATGTATATTAGCTGCTCTTGCTTGCTTGTTTTTTTTTTTGTTTTGTTTTTTTTCTTGCCTTCTGATTGTTGCTCTGAGTGTTGCTATCCCTGTGCTGTTGCAATCCTGGAATTTCCCCGTTGTGGGACTAATAAAGGCTTATCTTATCTTATCTTATCTTATCTTAAATCCTAAGGCTAACTTCTTAATTTTAAGTTTAAATTTCATCTCATAGTAAAATGGTTTGGACAAGGTGCCGATAGCAGGACGCAAACCAGCAACCTTCTGATCACAGAGGGTCAGCATACTATCTACCTAAGCCACAGCAGCAGCCAGCTGGGAGCTGATCTGAAAAGGTTTATTTTCATTTCATTTATTTATTTATTTTGAATGTGTAACATTGAGTATTCAGTGACAGTAATGTAGAAAACATTGTTAAGAAAAATAAAATAAAATATATATGAAAGCATAAGTCACCATACAAAACATGAGTTTCACCATGCACATAATTCACGTACATATCCGAAAAGGAGTGGGAAGAAGTCTAAACTGATTCAATCCCACCACTTCTCCACAAATCATTGATTTCCATTGATTTGCTTCCTAGCTATTGTCATGTTCACTGCGTAACTTTGCAGCGAACATAGGAAAAAGCAGCGAGCCCAAAACGCAGAGTAAGTAATGTGTTTATTTACAATGGGTGAATGTACAGTTAGTCCAAAAAACAGTCACGTTAGAAAAGGGGAAGACACCCAGCTACAAACTTGGTTGGTGTACAGGAATGCCTAACGTGCTCCAATTAAGCAGGAGTGGAGAAAAAGGCACAGGGAAAGACTTACAGCAGTGTCGGAGCGGAAAGACTCTAAGGGAACAACACAATTCAGTCCAGGGGTAAACCAACAGAAGCGAGTCCAGATGTCCAAGGCTGACATTGCTAAGTTGCCACACTGGCTGGTCGTACTGCCCTACTATTAATACCAAGCCCTAATGACAGCAACTAGGACCAGCCGTGTCACAACAGGTGCGTGACTGATTGAACTAAGTGTGTGTGTGCATGCATGTGAGTATAAGTATGAGAATGTGTGTGGGTGTGTGTGGGTGTGTGTGGCGAACCAGACAGCTCGTGAATGCCTGGTGAGAGGAGGAGGCGTGGCTGTGGGACTGACGGAGAGCAGTGCTCAATCCACCAGCTGGAATTAATAAGCAATAATTAAACCCAACAGCCACAAGTCATGCTCGGGGTGACGACCCCGAGCATGACAGCTATACACAACACAATATATATATATATATATATCATTTAAATTAAATCATAGAAAATAATAATACATACATTTAATACACATTATTCAGAAACGCAACTTTGTTCAAACACCTTCATCCTCATACTTTGCGAAGATCTTTTTTTTTTTACACATCCTTTTAAATTGTTTTATGTTTGGACATTGCTTCAGTTCATCAGTCAGATTGTTCCATAATTTTACTCCACAGATGGATACACAGAAACAGTTCCTGGTTGTTCTTACATTTACTGTTTTAAAATTAAATAATCCCCTTAAATTGTAAATGCCTTTCCTAACTGTAAACAGGCCTAAAATATTTTTTGGAAGTTGATTATTTTTGGCTCTAAACATGATTTGTCCAGTTTGGTATTTTACTTGATTCAAAAAATTTTAATATATTTGACTGCAAGAAAAATGGATTTATGTGATCCCTATAACCATCTTTATGAATAATTCTTATTGCTCTTTTTTGTAGTATAATTAATGGCTGTAGCGTGCTTCTGTAATTATTGCCCCAAACCTTGGCACAGTAGCTGAAATATGGTGATCTGTAAAGAATGAGGAGTGATCTGTGATCCACAACATGTTTTGCTTTGTTTAAAATAGCAATCATTCTTGATATTTTTAGTTTAAATGTTTTATATGCTGTTTCCAGTTAATTTTATTATCAGTGATCACCCCATGAAATTTGGGGTGATAATTGACTCTTTCATTTCATTGACTCGTTCAGTATCTGTTCCACCAATTTGTATTTTTATTCGACAGTTGCCAAATAACATCATTTTTGTTTTGCCTAAGTTTAGTGATAACTTGTTTATGTCAAACCACATCTTCAGTTTTTCCATTTCTATGTTTATGTTATCCAGTAATTGCTGTAGATCTTCTCCTGCACAGAAAATGTTCGTATCATCAGCAAACAAAACCAGTTTTAATTTTTGTGACATTTTATAAATGTCATTGATATAAAGAATGAACAATTTTGGACCCAACACTGACCCTTGGGGGACACCACAGACAATATCCAAACATAAAGAGCACCATTTACCCAAACTCACAAACTGTCTCCTATTGCTCAAATAACTGTATCCATTGCAACACAACCCCTCTGATACCATATCTTTCCAATTTTCTTACTAATATATCATGATTTAATGTGTCAAAAGCCTTTTTTAGATCGATGAATAGTCCAACAACATATTTTTTCTGATCAATGGAATTCGTTATATCCTCTATTGTATCTATCCATCCATCCATCCATCTTCTACAGCTTTTCCGGAGGTCCGGGTCGCGGAGGCAGCAGTTCAAGCAGAGAAGCCCAGACTTCCCTCTCCCCCGCCACCTGCTCCAGCTCTTCAGAGAGGATACCAAGGCGTTCCCAGACCAGCTGGGAGACATAGTCTCTCCACCGAGTCCTGGGTCTGCCCCGGGGTCTCCTCCCAGTGGGACATGCCTGAAATACCTCAAGTGGGAGGCGTCCAGGAGGCATCCTAATCAGATGCCCATACCACCTCAACCGACTCCTTTCAATGTGGAGGAGCAGCAGTTCTACTCTGAGCCTCTCCCGGATGACTGAGCTCCTCACCCTATCTCTGAGGGTGAGTCCAGCAATCCTACGGAGAAAGATCATTTCAGCCGCTTGTATCCGCGATCTCATTCTTTCGGTCATTACCCAAAGCTCGTGACCATAGGTGAGAGTAGGAACGTAGATTGACTGGTAAATCGACAGCTTTGCCTTAGAACTCAGCTCCCTCTTCACCACAACAGACCAGTACAATGTCCGCATCACTGCAGATGCTGCTCCAATCTGTCTGTCGACCTCTCGCTCCATTTTCCCCTCACTCGTGAACAAGACCCCAAGATACTTAAACTCCTCCACTTGGGGCAGGAGCCTGTCCCCAACCCAGAGACAATCCACCTTTTTCCGGCTGAGGACCATAGACTTGGACTTGGAGGTGCTGATTCTCATCCCAGCCGCTTCACACTCAGTGGAAAACCGTCCCAGCAAGAGCTGTAGGTCATTGCTGGATGAAGCCAGCAGGACAACATCATCTGCAAACAACAGAGATGAGATCCTGTGGTCACCAAGCATGACACCCTCCATTCCCTGGCTGCGCCTAGAAATCCTGTCCATAAAAATTATGAACAGGATCGGTGACAAAGGGCAGCCCTGGCGGAGTCCAACTCTCACTGGGAATGACTCCGACCGAGTGTTGGCAATATGAACCAAACTCTCACAACGGTCGTACAGAGACCGAATAGCTCATAACAACAAGCCCGATACTCCATACTCCTGAAGCACCCCCCACAAAAATCCACGACGGATGCGGTCAAATGCCTTCTCCAAGTCCACAAAACAAATGTAAACTGGTTGGGCAAACTCCCACGAACCCTCAAGAATTCTCGAGAGGGTAAAGAGCTGGTCCGATGTGCCACGGCCAGGACGAAAACCACATTGCTTCTCCTGAATCCGAGGTTCAACCAACAGCTGGACTCTCCTCTCCAGTACCTTGGCATAGACCTTCCCAGGGAGGCTGAGGAGTATGATCCCTCTAAAGTTGGAGCACACCCTCCAGTCCCCTTTTTTGAAGAGAGGAACCACCACCCCGGTTTGCCATGCCAAAGGCACTGCCCCCGACCTCCACGCAATGTTGCAGAGGCGTGTCAACCATGACAGCCCAACAACATCCAGGGCCTTGAGGTACTCAGGGTGAATCTCGTCCACCCCCGGGCCCGGCCACCAAGGAGATTTTTAACCACCTTGGCGACCTCAGCCCCTGTGATAGGCGAGTCATCCCCCTCGTCCCCAAACCCTGCTTCCTCTGTGGAAGGCGTATCAGTGGGATTGAGGAGATCCTCGAAGTATCCCTTCCACCGCCTGATGATATCCCCAGTCGAAGTCAACAGTGTCCCATCCGCACCATACACAGTGTGGACGGGGAGCTGCTTTCCCTTCCTGAGCCGCCGGACAGTTTGTCAGAATCTCTTTGAGGCCGACCGAAAGTCTTGTTCCATGGCCTCACCGAACTCCTTCCATACCCGGGTTTTTGCTTCAGCAACCACCCGAGCTGCACTCCGCTTGGCCTGCCGGTACACCTCAGCTGCTTCGGGAGTCCTACAAGCCAACCAAGCTTGATAGGACTCCTTCTTCAGCTTAATGGTCCCCCATTGTGTCTAATAATGCAATAATGTTTAGTCGGATTGTCAGCTCTTCTGTACCAATAAACATTTTGTATAGTGATACAGCTTCCGCATCCATAGCCACTGCCAATTACTAAATAAAGTGAATGACCACAAAGTTCTAAGTTTAGCTTGAATAGCAGAAAATTATAGTGCCATCAGGAGTAACAATCGACAGATATCTTGTATCAACCCACAACTTTAATTATGACAATGAAAAACACACTCAGTTGCCGTTTTCTGTTGAAGGGTTAAATATTAACTATTGGAAACCAGAACAGGGTTTTTCACTATACAGAGGGGGAAAAAAGAAGAAGAAACCAACTTTATTGTCATTCAGTAAATGGTGTTCACTTATATAGCGCTTTTATTCTCACCTCTTGAATGACCAAAGCGCTTTACAGATCCTGCCATCCACCCATTCACACACTGATGGCGGCATGCTGCCTAACATGGTGCTTCCAGACCCACCAGGAGCAATTGGGGTGAAGTGTCTTGCCCAGGGACACAACAGCAGGATACTGTGGAGAGCGGGATTCGAACCGCCAACCATGTGGTTATTGGACGACCTGCTCTACCTCCTGAGCCACTGCCGTCCCCAGTAATGCAAGGATTCTGTGTGTGTGTGTGATTCTCTCTCTTTCACACATACCTCTCGAACTGGTTGTCAGACTGACCTTAGATTTGATACGTGCTTTGCTGAGGTTACGAGCGTGTGCATCCCCGAATTTCAGCCTCCATAGGGGAGCTATTAAATAAACACAGAGGTGGAAAAGGTATAACTGCTAGGAGTTGGGGGCTGAAGTTCATAGGGCAGACTCTGGAGGCCGGTGGGATAAAATCTTCAAAATCTGGGCTTGAACTGAGCTCCGGAACTGGGTCTTCCTTAGAAGAACCCAGAAGGAACTCCTTATATGGTCATGTGACCATATAAGGACAGCTCCTTATATAAGGAGTTCTTATAAGGAGTTCTGAACAACTCCTTGCACATACAAGTACAACTCCTTATTAGGTGTTGTACTGAACAACTCCTTGTCTGTGTTCTTAACTCCTTATTAGGAGTTCTTATAAGGACTTCTGAATCGCTCTTTATAAGGTGTTGTTCAGTTCAGCAGGAACTGAGCAACACCTTATATGGTCATGTGTCCGGAATTCTATGGCTGAACAACACCTTATAAGGAGTTCAGCAGGAACTGAACAATTTCTGAAATGGTCATGTGATCAGGCACTGCACTAGTGTACAGTAGAACGAAATTACGTTTCTCCTATCTACAATGTTAATCACATCTAGAATCAGAGGGGCTGCTGCCATGCAAGGCGCCGCCACAAACAACTAAACGTTGCCAGACCAGTCTGCCCTACTGGCAAAACAGCTGCTCTTCTCCACAACCGCAGAGAAGAACAGGTGTGTGTGCGCAAACCTAATATTCATTATCTAATGATGGCAGTTTTTACAATGTTAACCTCATTCACTGTCATTCTTTTAAAAGAATGATTCGAAATGAAATTATCCCGACAGTAGTTTTGAATTAAATCTACAATCTTGCATTCACCAGAGCAGATTAATATAAGTCTGGTGGAGATAAAGGGCTCCTCTTTCTTGGTTTAAAAGAGAAGCTTGAATGAGCGATAATATAACTGAAGGAAATATTAGAAATCTTGGACAAAGGGAAAGACTGGCATCATCTCTGAATTGTAGCGGACAGCTCTCATCCATGGCCAAGCATGGCTGTGGATGTTACGTGTGGCTCTGGGGAGCCACACAATGAGAGCCAAGGGTGAGCCAATGAGTTGAGATGTTTTATTGATGACAGGGGTGAGGGATGAGGAAAGCACAGATGCTCATACACAGTAACACTCATGAGCAGTACAGCACCAGAGTTAACAGTTGGCACCGGGCGTAGGGGTAACAGCATGAGAACTCACAGCGGGTAACACTCACGGGTTAAGCAGCCAGGTGAGTAGAGAGCTGGCACTGGGCGTAAGGACTCCAATACACAGGAACTCGTTCAAGATGACACTCCCAAGTGATACGGTAAGGTGAGTAGAGAGCTAGCACCGGACATGGGGTTACAAAGGCACAATTACTCCTTACAGGAAACACTTACGAGCAATGCTGCAAGATGAGTCAGGGGCTGGCACCGGACGAAGGGGCTCCAGCCTAGCAGTGCTTAAGTCGCAGCCCCGAATAATCGAAGCTGTTCCTTTTTATCCTCATTAGCAGCACCCCAGCTGATGAGGATTAATTGGCCCCAGCCATCCCGTAACACTGACAGCTGGGAGCCTGCTGAGACGCTGCCCAATGAGAGGCAGGGATGAGAAGGGGCATGGTCTGAGCGCCGGGACCCGGCGTCTCATCCCATGATGACAGAGCCTCCCCCTCACGGTCGGGCTCCGAACGACCAGGAACACCCCCCCCCCCCACCCACCTAGGGTGGGCGGAAGGGAGGCAGGACCGGAGGGAGAGAAGCAGAGGGAAAGACAAATAAACCAATGGACCAATATAGAGTAACAGGGCAGAGAGAGAAAAAAAACCCCAAATACAATACTCTATATCGCACAAGGAGAAAAAAAAAAAAACAGGGCACAGATGGGGAAAGTGCTAAGTATGGTTACGGATAAAACCACTACTCAAAAAACACACAAATGACGTGTAGATCGGGGCAAAGAAAGAGAAAGAGAACCCACCAAAAAAGGTGACAGGAACGAATAAAGCAATTACAGAGTACGGTTAAGGGGGGGACCAAACACACTACTCCATAATGCAAAAACAAGACTAGGAACAGGACAAAAAAAAAAAACAAGAACGCCGAGTATGGGTGATAGAAAAAAACAATACACAGCGCTATATGGGGCAAAATAAGGCAATCAGAGTACGGTTAAGAGGAAAACCAAAACACATTACTCCATACAATAACACACAGTCAATGATTAAGTCGGGACTAGGGAAAGCCCCCCACGAGGATAACAGGAAAGATGAGGTGATCACAGAGTACGGTTGAAAAGGGAACCAAAAACATTACTCCATAATGCACCGACAAGGCTAAGAATAAGATAAGGGTGATGAAAACGCTGAGTATGGATAACAAGAAAAACACGATACACAGCGCTATATATAGAGAGGGTCACCTAGAGGAATAAAGGTGACAGGATAGGAACAGGATAACAATGAGGAAAAATGCTGAGTACAGTTAATAAGAAAAACACAATACACAGCACTAAAACTATATATTCCCCTAAAGGACAAAGAAACTACACCTTAATAATAACAAAAAGGTATGCGACACCCGAGGAGACGGCAGGCAGAGTCCAAAACGGCCGGGATTGTTCCGGTGGTCTCCCCGCCCATTGTCCAGTTGGTGAGCCGGGGAAGAGGAAATGTTCGGACGGCCAACTCCAGAACCAGGTCCCAAGGAACACGTCCACCGGTAGCCATGCCAGGCCACCCAGAAGCAAACACAGTTCGTCGGGGGGTTGGACCAGATCGCCGAACCGGAAGTCTTGCGGGTCGGGCAGCCGATCCGCATCACTCAACCACCAGGACCGTTGAGACGGACGAAGGGTCAAAGCGGACCCCGGTGGAAGAGGCTCAGGGGAGAGCCGATGACGAGGGCGACGAGCGTCGGGCTGCAGAGAAACAGCCACCTCCTCACCGGACCTGGACAACACTAGAGCAGCACCCACGTCGGACCCCGATTGGGCCTTAGGTGATCCCACGTCGAACACCGCTGGAGCAGCACCCACGTCGGACCCCGATTGGGTCTCGGGCGAACCCACGTTGGACACCGCTGGAGCAGCACCCACGACGGACCCCGACTGGGTCGGCACCGCACCAGAACTGACCTCCAACGTTGAGCCTGGACCCTCCAGCACCACGAGAGATGGCAACTCCTCGCCGGCGACCCTGGAAAAAGGCTCAGGAGAGAAAACAGAACCGGGATCAGGGTCACCGGCAGCGCCAGAACCCGGCGAGACGAGCTCAGACGCAGCGGGCGGCTGCACCCGGCTCATCTCCCCTAGAGACAGGCTAAAGTGCTCAAAGATATGAAGGAAAAAAGGAAAGGAGAGCACTCGCCTGATCTCGGGTTCTGATGCCATCCAGGACTGCGAAGATCCAGGATCCGTCGTCAGGAGGTCGTTGTCAGGCTCCCACTCAGCTGCGTCAGGCCCCGCAGCCGGCACGATGGTCAGCGCAGCTTGAGGTTCCTCCAGCGCTGGTAGCCACGCCGATGGTCCACGCAGCGTGATGGTAGGAGAACCTCGTCCCACTGGGCCGAACCGCACCTCCGTGGAGACCCGGGGACGCTTGGTCGTCGGCGCAGACTCCACGTAGCAGTCGGTCTTCCTCCTCCGTCCACAACGTAGCTGCGGAACCGCAGGCCCTCTCCTCGTCCCACGACGTTGACCTGGAGCCGGGGACCACTCGGTGGAGAGAGACACAGAGGATGCAGGATTAAGGACACAGGTTACAGCAGGTGGTGGGAGTTCAGGGAGCTGCGGACCCTGAACTCCACCTCCAGGAGTATAACAGAGCAAATCACAGAACTGATGTGAACAAACTGGGACTTGCCTGCCTCCTGGAGGTTGGATTGCGCCTGCTGTGGTGGAAATTGCTTCTTCCTCTCCCCGCCGGACGATAACGGAGGACCCCCTGAGAAGTTGTCTGGGGACCGCTCGTGTTGTCTCCAGGAGAGGGCTCACCAGGCCGGGATTCCAGGCACACACAGCAGTCAGGAAGCGCGTCGAGGAGGAGAGGGTGACAGCCGGGGTGAGCCAGCCCGAATGCCCTTGAGTGACAGCGGGGGAACGAGGCTCAGGGAGTAAGGCTGTGAAATCTCCACGCTGACGAGACGAAGAGGTGACAGCTGCGTGGGGGGAAAGGTCCTGGCAGCAGCCCAGAACTGGATCCGGACGGGGTTCGTGCAGAGGCGACTTGGCAATGTGATGACGGCTATTCCCAGGGGACGAAGCGAGGGGGAAACCCAGGAATCGCCGCACCTGAGCAGAGACCGAGGCGAGGAAGGCGTTGAACTCGGGAAAGCTTCGTAGCCCTGGACTCCTCTCCACCAATCTCACCGCCGCCGCCACATGCCTGATGGTGGTAAACGGGTGCCCAACGGAGCTCGCAACAGCCACTCGGTCCCAGACGTTAACTGCTGTCAGCTGCGGCTCCTTCGGGGGAATCCCGAGTGACGTTGTGCAGAACGGGGGAAGCCCTCCGGGCGGCGTGAACTCCCGGGCTGGAATGGAGACAGGAACGGGATCCTGAAGCGGGGGGCGACATCTCATCCGCTTCGGCTTCCTGCCGGGATTTCCATCCAACCCACGGAGCTTCTCTCGCAGGGCAGCCATGGCGTCCCTCCTGGCACAGGCCTTGAGATGGTATGAACGGCGAAGGTGACTGTCTAGGAGACTCTCAGCTCGGCCCAGATGCCAGCGTCTCGAGTTGGAGGCGTCGTGCGGGGTGGTGGTGAAGAGCATCCTGTCAACAACCCCCGAGATGGATCTCAGCACGTCGCCCTGGCGTCAAACATGACTCCTGGGAGACGGCATGCTTACAACGCTGACACCCGGACAGGAAGGTACAAATCCACAACAGCTCACGGCCGCCGGCAACTCGTCTGGCTGCGACTTACTGTTACATGTGGCTCTCGTTCAAGATGACACTCCCAAGTGATACGGTAAGGTGAGTAGAGAGCTAGCACCGGACATGGGGGTACAAAGGCACAATTACTCCTTACAGGAAACACTTACGAGCAATGCTGCAAGATGAGTCAGGGGCTGGCACCGGACGAAGGGGCTCCAGCCTAGCAGTGCTTAAGTCGCAGCCCCGAATAATCGAAGCTGCTCCTTTTTATCCTCATTAGCAGCACCCCAGCTGATGAGGATTAATTGGCCCCAGCCGTCCCGTAACACTGACAGCTGGGAGCCTGCTGAGACGCTGCCCAATGAGAGGCAGGGATGAGAAGGGGCATGGTCTGAGCGCCGGGACCCGGCGTCTCATCCCATGATGACAGTGGAGTTCAAAAAGCTCCTTTAAAGTTCGTAAAAGTTGGTGTGTGCTGCATTTAAAAAAAGAAAAACCTCCTCAGGAACATAATTTCACGACATTTGGACTAATTTCTCTAATTTTTCAAAATGTCTGTAAAAGTTGATCCATACAATATACAGCTTAGTGGGGGGGGGGATCGCTGTATATGCGGCAGGCAAAACAGTACACACAGCCGTGTGTACTGTTACAATATAGAAGCAAGTGCATTGAAACGCTCTCACCATTTGCAAATTTGCGATTGAAATTGCTCTTGGAGAAAAAATATTTTTGCCATTTATAGGAACTTTCAGATGCTCTGATATCAGCGTCCTTATTCTGGCAGCTCTCCAGTCCTTTTCTGGGCCAGTATTCCCAGTGTGTATGACCCTTTAACACTTCCACGAGTGTTTTACTGTCATGATTATCAATTATAGACAGCTCACACACACGATGCAGCAACAGAAGGACAATCAAAAACACAAACACACGCTTAAAAAGTTTATTAAATATCAAAATAAAGCACAGCTTATGGAAAATGTCACTCGCCAGAGGAAGCAGCCTGTGGAGAGAGAACGAGAGCTGTGAGTGGAGAAATGTGGACAGGGAAAATGGGCGAGCCAAATTGCCACTTAGGTGGGATTATAGTGCGAACCGGCAGGACCCTGAGCGGGCAAAGACACGAACCAGCAGGGTGAAGGTGGTGGAGTTGGTGGTGCCTGACCGGGTGGAGAATGGTTGCAGCTGAGTGGAGATGATGGGGCAGTGAGCGCACGCAGTCCCTGGAGATGCACTCGCACAGTGGCAGCAACCTGGAGAGGAGAAAAGAGACAGGTGAGTACGGAAACTACACCTTCAGGAAATAATGCTTGCTTTAACAGGACTCTGCTACGGCAGTACACCCAGACGAGTCAGCATCGGCGCGCTGAAGAGATGCTCCTTTTAAATGCTGGCTGATGAAAGGCAGCAGGTGCGTCTCCTCACCCAGGTGTGTTGATGACCTGAGGAAGGAAACAACGGGAAGAAGGGGGCGCGCACTCACGACCATGACATTTACAGCGTCGATGACCTGGAGCTTCTGCCCGCTGTGACTGACGGATCTTCAGACAGCGGCTCTGCCGGTGTGTCCCGTGTTAGTGTTGGTAGTGCTATCAGTTTGACAAGCATCTTGTTGTGACTGTAAAGTTGACACTGTCCAGCTGTATCGCAACTTTAAAAAATCCTGTCAATTTAGGAGTCTTTTTTAAAAACCCCTTCACACGTTCCTCTTTTTTTTCTTTCTTCTTTTTTCTCTTTCGGGCACCGCTATCGTACTTCCTATCGTCTGCCATTACCTTCATTCATTCATCCATGGATGAATGAACGGCTGCACGGTGGTGCAGTGGTTTAGCACTGTGGCAGCACAGTTTACCCTCGGCCGGGGGATCGCGGGGATCATGAGATTGTGGGTTCGATCCCAGCCCCCGACCAACAGTGAGCTGTGTGGAGTTTGCATGTTCTCCCCATGTTGCGCGGGTTTACTCCGGGATTTCTCCGGTTTCCTCCCGCACACCAAAAACATGTAGGTTTAGGGCGCTCGCGCACGCAGCGACCAGCAGCCGGTGGCTTGTCACCAGACTGCAAACCAAATCTACCTACGGGTACAAATAAGTAACAAAAAAAAAAAAAAAAAAAATGGATTCACTACTGGCCCACGTCCACTGTTAATCAGGTCAAATTTGGCTAAAGCAATTTAATTGGTTAAATTGCTTAATTTAACCAATTAAATTAAGCAGGCAGCACAGATGTACACCTCACAAATAAAAAGTTAATATGCCAAAACAAACCCTCCAATAAACATTGGGCACAGCAGAATTAGCAAGAGAAAAAAAAGAAAAAAATAGAATTTCTTTCGGGGCGCCACACAAGCCGGGGCCCGGGGCTGGTGCCCGGTAAACCCTTGCTATAATCCGGGGCAGCCCATGCTGCTGATCTGAAGTAGGCAGTTGGGCCTCCAAGTTCTTGGTGTCATCTGAACTGGCCATTTCGCTCTGCACAGCACATGCGCTTTGGAGATTGGCGGGATTGGAGTAAATTTCATAGACAATAGTCCAATTGAAAAGGACTCCCAATTTATCAGTTAATTGATAACTAATTTAAGCAACTAAATTCTTATCGACATTTAATCTAAAGTCAATTAATCATTAGCATCCCTAGCTGCTACTGATGCTGAAATAAGTTGGCTGATACTGGTCATTTTTTTTGCTGTTATTTTCATCTATTCCATCTTAGCAGTGAGACACAGAACTTAAAAGTCATTTAATTGTGTGAGACACAGAAATTAAAGTCATTTTTAAAAATAAACTGAAACACTTTAAAATGGTTCCTGGATGTTTTTTGAATTGAAAACTGGAGTCTGTTGTTGTCTGTTTCGGGGCAAAACTACTGCCACACATCTGGAACGCACCAGAAAAACATCACCCGCTGCTGATCTTATTTGCTGACAGGCGATATCAGACATTAAACTGATGTAGTCGCTGTGCCTCTGATTCTAACCTCTTAAAAACACTCATAGATCATATGTATATTATTAAAGTAATAAAACGATAAATAAAACCAGTGGTGGCCATTTTAATCATGATTAATCATGTTGATTATTTGTGATTAATTTGCTATTATGGTGAGAATAATTAGCATATGGGTGAGAGAGCGCATTAATCACCGTCATGCAGCTAGTTGCTATTAATTGCAATTAAAATGTCCACAACTAATTAAAACACTCCACAAAGAATGTTTGGGAGATCCTCATGTGTCTTGGACTCAGTCAAAACTGGTTAAGAAGCTGGCAGGACTGGACTTCCTGGGTTTTATGATGTCATAAACCAACAAGCCTCTCCTTCTTACTTGAGACTGGCTCACTTAGAAAACCAAATTAGATCAGATTAGGATCTCAGTATTATTAATGAACAGGCTGAAAATGGACCAATAAAACCTGATAGACAAAACAGTGCAAATGTGTTTTGGTCTTTAAAATCACTCATTTATGTCACTGAGGATGTCAAAACCTAAAAGCAATCCCTGAAAAAAGTATTATATGGGACCTTAATAACAACATTACACAGGACACAGAAAAACATTATCAGCTCATTCATATTGTGTAGCTACTGTGTCGAAACACAAAACATTATTATAGAACAAATAAACAATTCTCCAAAGAATGGTTCACACAGTGTACAAGGACAGATAATAACAGCGTGACTGGTGCAGGCTGAGCCCAGGTGCAGAGACACTTAATAAATGTGTAAATCAGGAGTTATTAGGCCTGCTGGCTTCGGGGGCTGTTTGAGAGCATGACACTGGAAACTCAAATATTTCTGTTAACCATAGCATAAGTAAAAAACAATTTGTTATATACCAAAGTTGATATTTAAAAAGAATCATGTTTCAGTCTGACAGCTGAAGCCTAAGGGTGACAGTGTATAATTTCCAGTATAAATGCTGTCATTGGATGAGTGCCAAAATTGACTCTTGAAAGCATCAAGAACTGGAAAAAGAGACTATATCCGTTCTGAAATCTTAATTATGTTTTATAATTGAAATAGCATACAGATACAGTATCCCTCTGAGGCGCCGGTCTTTTTAAGCTTGTCAGAGGCCAAAATTAACTGTAATTTTGAAGGCGACCACAAGATGGCGTCCACCAGTAATAATATGCAAAACATAAGTCTTTATATAGGTTTCTCATCAATATGAATTCAGGAGCTCCCAGCGCCCGTGTGTTATGTAATAATTTACTACAGCACAACAAATCTGTATATTTATCAATGGCTGACAACATATTTGATTATGTAATTATTCATTAAATAGATCTCATTGTAGTTTTTACCTTTATTTCTTCATAAATGTAATGATTCATTCCAGTGTTGTTTTCCCTCACGTTTTCCCCAAAATAGAAAAGCCATTGAATCAGCCACAGGAGCAGCGGGGGCTTGTTGGGCTCCATCATCCATAACGGCAACAGAGCTCCACTTATTAGACCGGCCCTATATGAGTCAAAGCTGCAAAACAGGGGCAGTTTATTCTAGCAGTAATGACCCAATCCATAATGGAGACTGTTCGAGTTCCCTGTGAGTACCAAAGTTTGTTGTAGCTTAATGAGAGAATAAACTGTATTTGTCAGAACTGTGAGGCTCATTAATCAATACCAGAGAAGGGGGAGGGAAGCAGGAGAGTGTTTTCTTCATTAGTTGTGTTATAGTAAATGTGAGCTATAAGCTCAGCACTTTGTTTGTTCTTAGCTCTAATAGATTGAATTTACTTAAAAAGTTGTGCAATAAGCAAATGCGTGTATTTATTTTTGTTGTTTTTCAAGGCTTCGGCTTCAGACTGAAACTCATTTATCTAAATAAGACAGAAATGTCTAAACATGCACCATCAGCCTGCATGCACTCTATGTAATAGACAGTGTAATTGAGAGAGTTTGAGGTGCCTGTATGTCACTGTTCTGCTCTTTCATTTGAAGGATATTTTCATATGTCAGTGAATCGTGCTGAACAATGACTATGGAGCAATTTCTGTTTGTTTAAAGAGAAAATATGATGGTGTGTCTCCATCTAGGTATAAAATTGATTGCTTTTAACAGAGTGCAGTATACTAACTTCTTAAACTTAACTTAATCCTCGCCTGGCCACTTAAGTGACCGTTGTGGCCAGTCGTCTGAAGGCAGGGCGATCTTGGGCTAGGGCAATGAGGTTGCCCAGAGGTCTTATCATTGCAACCTGGGTCATCCAGGACAGTCTGGGCCAACCTCGGGGGCGATGCCAGCCCTGGGGATGGTGGACGAGCACTGGCGGAGAGGGCCTGCTTAGCCGGTGTCCCGTCTTCAAGCCTGGCCACGTGGCCAAGGAGCTCCAGCCTCCCTCTTCTGATGACGGTGGAGATGGGGATAGGGCAGCAGCCCTCCTGTAGACCTCATCGTTTGTGGTGTTGGTGTCGGAGTTGACTTCCACGCTCACTTCACAGACCTGTGCTGTGTGGATGACGTGGTGCTTTTCGCCATGCATATAGACATAATCGCTGAGGCACTGGAGCTGCTTGCAGAGGAAGCATCACCCCTGGGCCTCACCATCAGCTGGGCAAAGACAAAGATCCAGTTGCTGTCAGACTTCTTGCCACCCCCACCACAAGTCATCACCATCAACAACAAGCCGGTTGAAAATGTCAACAATTTCGTCTACTTCAGATCTAAGATCACCAGCTCCTGCTCGTCAGACCCAGAGATTACTCGCCGCCTGCAGCTGTGATGGCCACCCCCAGAGAGTCTGGCAGAGCAGGAAGATCCGCATGACCACAAAGTTGCGAATCTTTAACACCTGTGTGATCCCTGTCATCCTTTACGGGTCCGAGATCTGGACATTCTGACACAACCACCCACCATCTGGATGCATTCCATCAGACCTGCCTCCATAATATTGGTATCCGATGGTTCCACCGCACCATACTAACTTCATACTATTTAGATTATTCTCTTATACTTATGTTAATGTACCTGCTAGAGAGCAGATTAGATTGTTTGCATGGAGCAGTTGTATTTCTGAGTTATGGCCATACGTCCTGCCTACAACAATTACAGCAACTACTGTCTGTCTGATAATATTGACAGCTATAAATTTGTACACCAAAGCTCCTTTCAGAGTACCCGAGCAATCCAGGCAAGCCCTGTACGATCCGGGCTCCCTCTGTTGTCTGAATAGGGTTACCCGCGCTACTTGATGCGGGATAAATGACCCTGCAAGCGATGGTTGGCCACCTCACCACAGCTTACCTCAGCTCAGTGGACATTTGAATACGAAATGTATAAACGCACGTTGAAGTAGGTGTCTCCGTCACCATGTTACAGCACAGCAACAGACAGTGAAAATGAATCTGAAGCCTGTTCTGTCAGAATAATGACAGATTATATTATCTTAAAGCCGCAACAGACAACTGTGTGTGCCACAACTGCACAAATATCATAGCGGTTGATAGTGAGAGGATTCTTTTAAGGGCGTTTCTTCACTCATTCCCACGTAGTCTGCAGAGACTTTGACCGTCTCCAGCTGCTATGGAAGACAGGTTCAGTGCAGGGTATTCTCCCTGTTCAACTCTGCTGTGTGCGAAACATCCTGCTTTTTGTATCGCTGGACACACACATATACATCACATCACATCTCTTCTTGGATATATGAAAGTATTCATTGCCAATGCAAAAAAAAAAAAAGGGTAATTATGCAAAATGTTGGGTGCATTTTGCAACCTGACGACAGACAGCAGCAACCACTGAATTACTGTATATAGATAGTGTGTGTAGCACCATGATCTCTCCTGCACGTGGTGAGCCCACTGGAGGGTAGGTCCAATGGGGCTCCTTTGGGTACACTGGGTCCTTGATCTAACTTTTTTAATAGGGATGTACTGGGTCCCTTTACCTAGAACCAGTTTGTCTTGGGAGACCCGATCAGGGGCAAGTTGCCCTGGACCACTTAGCTCCTGGGATCATTCAGGCGTGCAAGCTGTTTCACCACGCTAAGGTGACGATCCATGGAGGGGATTTGCTTAGTTAAAGCCCTAAAACTAGAGCTCAGCTGAGCACAGCACACGGCCCGTTATGCCATCCGTGGACACTGTACTAAAACCGTGTCCTGCTTTGCTGAGCAGTATGACACATTTCAACAATGTGGGCCTAAAACGTGTGTGTAAAAAAGTGGTAAAAATTTGACTTTTGTTAAATTTTCACAGTTTAATGTTAGTTTATGTTTTCTGGTTGGTTGGTTTGTTGATTGGTCTGTCTGACTGTTAGCAAAATTACTCCAAAATTTATGAACGGATTTTGATGAAATTTTCAGGAATGGTGTGTAATGGCACAGGGAACAGATGATTAGATTGTGGTGGTGATCCAGATCACGAACTGGATCCAGGAATTTTTTGAAAATTATTACCTCCGCCAAGGAGGTAATGTAATCGGGGTGATTTGCTGGTGTCTGTCATAAATCCCTGTGTGCCATAACACAGCGCACGAGGGAGAGAATGAAAAACCCAATCGCAGGAGTAGAGAGTGCCATGTTTATTTAAGTTCACCACAAAAACACAGTTCAGTTCAACCACAAGGTACAGAATGAGGAGATGATGGAGTAAAGGCCACCAGACATACAGGGCGCCTGCTGAATGCTCTACAGCTTGGTGAATATGGAACCTAGTGCTGCAGGGCTGCGTTACGCACAGAACAGGAAAGGCGATCAGCCTAGTGCTGCAGGGCTGCTAGCACAGGAGAAAAGGCAAAAGACACTTACAGGTCTGGAGCTAATCTGGGGCGAACCGTGCAGTCTGGAGGATGGGGTAGAGATGGAGGTCCAGCCGAAACACCAACGGAATAAGCAAGTTAGAAGTGACAGGACACATACGGGGAGAACTAGCTGCTGCGTATGGAGGCAAATGCCCCAACCATCTCTTTCCTCTGAAGCAGCAAACAAATACTCCTGAAGCTAACGAGGAAAGAGATTGCCGGTGCGAGAATGCGTGGGCAGGACTGATTGGCACCCGGTGTGTGAGAGAGCGTGTGAATGAGAGTGAATGGAGCATGTGCATGTGTGTTTGTGCACGTGTGGGTGTGTGTATGTGTGCAAACACCCGTGACAGCGCAGCTGATGGCACTTGACAGGAGGAGGGGGCGTGCCACAGCTGTCAGGAGGAAACTAGGGCAAATCATAACAGTAAGTCAGAACCGGGTTTGGCCTCCAAACCCGGATTCATGACAGTGTCTGTCTGTCTGTTTGTTTGTTAGCAGGATTACGCAAAAACTACTGCACGGATTTTGATAAAATTTTCACCACAGGTAGCCCTTGGGCCAAGGATGATCCCATTAATTATTATATATATTATTATATTTGGTGATGATCTGAGAGTGCATACCTCCACCAAGGGCCTTGTTTGTATTTGTGCAGCAGGATTACACAAAAACTACGGGATGGATTTGGATGAAATTTTTACCTCCGGTGGTCTTTGGGCGAGACAGGGACCCATTATATTTTGGTGATGATCTGAGAATGCATACCTCCGCCAAGGCTCTTACCTTCTCACTGTGTTAGCAAGAATACTCCAAAACTACTGGATGGATTTAGGTGAAATTTTCACCAGAGGTGGTACTTAGCTAGAAAAGAACCCATTACATTTTGGTGATGATCCAAGAATGCATACCTTCACCAAGGATCTTATCTTCTTACAGTGTGTTAGCAAGAATACTCCAAAACTATTGGACAGACTTTGATGCAATTTTCACCAGAACTGGCTCGTGGCCTACACACGAACCCATTACATTTTGGAGGTGATCCATGAGGGGCGGAAGGAGCCTTGGTGGAGGTATGTGTTATGTCTGAAAAATGGGCGGACAATGACCATGTACTAAGTTTAGCTTTATTCAGCTTAAACGCTTAACATTACTGAACTGTGGCACTGCACTGAACCAACAACCCAACGACAGTGTGCTGACATCACTTGCGTGAGCGTGCACACATCCATACACCACATTTACTCTCCTTTTGAAAAGCTTAGAACATTACCTACATTTGCAGATTGGCTCAGCAGGAATGGCTATCAAAACATGTATATTAGCATATCGGCTAATGCAAAATGAAACACACATACCTTACTGGGCCGAACAGGCTGGTATAAAGAACCACTTAAAACACTTTTCAACCACAACACTCCTAATTAAGCAACCAGGTAGACAGCCGGTGTACCCGCATGGCCACATGGATTATTCTGCCACTTAACAGGCCATGATCTAGCTACCAATGTATATTCAAAAGTCCATCACAAAGTCCTCAAGATAGCGGGGCCTCTGTTGTGCCTGAGCCGAGCACTGCTCGGCCTGCGCTGGCTCCAGTGGACAGGAGTTGCGGGCCATGCATCCGCGAAGTCCCAGTCCGATCTAGTCGAATCAGCCGCAGCCCCCTGATCCGAAGTAGGGGTGGCATTACCTTTTTGAGATGACTGGCGTGCCAACATGACCCATTAGTCAGACTGAAGGTGGCTGGTCCTAGCTGAACGTTGATCTATATTGGTGTTGTCCAGAACAAGTGCAGTTTGTGTGCGGTTGGGTCAGCGAATCTGGACCCAGTCAAGCCCCATTAGTGAGAGACACGTCGCCTGACGCTTCCTATTGAACTTCTGCTTCATGCGGCATTGATGCTCGGCCACCCTGTTGCTAGGGGAGGGCACCACCACAGGAGTGTCATCTGGTGGGGGGGTGCAGGCGGTCTAGGGGGAGGCATATCGCATGTCCCAGCATAAGGAGAGCTAGAGAGCTGCCCACTGTGGTGTATGGCATCACCCTGTAGTGCAGCAGGGTGATTTTAAGTGCGGCGGAGAATAGGAGCCCATCCACCAAGTGTGCCCTAAGTCCATTTTTTAGGGTTTGGTTGAACTTCTCCACACCCCCATTGGCCTGAGGGTGGTAAAAAGCGGTTCTGATGTGCTTAATGCCTTTCCCTTCCATGAAAGCGTCTAAGTCTGCTGAGATGACCTGTGGCCCATTATCCATTGTGATAGTGTCAGGCACGCCCCAGCAGGCAAACAGGGAAGAGAGGAAGTCATTGACCACTTCGGTAGTAACCGAGCCGGTGGGTAGCACCTTGGGCCATTTAGAATGGAGGTCATAGGCCACAAGGAGAAAGCGTTGGTGCTGAAAGGTGCCGTGGAGCTCACCACAGATGTCCAACTGAATATGTGTTCATGGAGTAGGTGGACACAGCAGAGACTGTAGGGGTGGAGGTGGCGGCGGGCGTGACCTCTCAAAGCTTCAGGAACCACCATGCAGACCCCCCTTGCCACACAGACATTGTTCCAGAATAAGAGGTTGTCCTTAACTCTGTGGAAAGGTGCTAGCTCCTCTGGCACCCTTGATGGCCAGCCATCCCGAATAAAGGTGCGGAGTTGAACCAGAGTGAGGTCTTGTTCAGATGCGGTTTGGAGCTCTTGTAGTGAGATGGCAGCTTGGAGAGGCCCATGCAGCATGAGGATCAGCTCCGGTTCTAAGGGGTCTCAATCGGCATCTGGTGCGGGGCTGGGGGTAGCCCAAGAAACCAAGTCCAGCACCACATTCTCTCTGCCAGGTGTGAACTGGGTGGTGAAGTTGTACGCCTGCAGCCTTTCTGTCCACCTGTAGATACGTAGTGTTTTGTGTCCTGACCCCAACGTTGTTAGCAGGACCGTGAGAGCCCAGTGGTCCGTTCGGAGCGTGAAATGCCACCCATACATGTACATGTGTGAGTACCAGTATGGATTTGTGGAGTGGACCAAGCAAAATCACCTGAGGCTGAACATCAGCAAGACCAGAGAGATGGTGATTGGCTTCAGGAAGAAGAGGACGCCTTCACAGCCATTGCAGATTAGGGGGGAGGATGTGGAGGACTACAAATACCTGGGTGTCGTGATCAGCAATGGATTGAACTGGAAATCTAATGACGATGCTGTGTACAAGAAGGGGATGAGCAGACTCTACTTTCTGAGGAAGCTGAGATCCTTCAACATGTGCAACAGGATGCTGGAGCTTTTCTACCAGGCTGTTGTTGCCAGTGCCATCTTCTTTGCTGCTGTCTATTGGGGTAGCAGTATCAGAGCCAGTGACACCAACAAACTTCACAAGATTATCAAGAAGGCTGGCTCTGTGATTGGTCTCAGGCCGGAGACCTTTGAGATTGTGGTGGAGAAGAGGACACTGAACAAACTGTGATCCATAATAAGCAATCCTGATCATTCCCTCCACCACACACTGGACAGACAGAGGGGCATTTTCTCCAGCAGACTGCTACAGCTTTGCTGCTGAACGGTCAAGTACAGGAAATCTTTCCTGTCACATGCCATTTTACTGTACAATAACTCACTCTAATGTTGAATTCTGGTCATAACTATGCTGCCATACTGCACTTTGCAGTCTAATTGGTACCTCACATTTCACACTGAGCCTGATGGTCCTGCATTGTACAGCAAGTACGATTCATGTATCTATACAGGTTATCATCTATTCATCTACAATGTATTTAAGTTATTTAGGCAGTTTTACTTTCCATGGGTAATCCCTTTTTCTTTTATGCTGTGTGTGTTCCTGTCATTTTAGTTGTCTACTGTCATGCTGCTGTTACACTGTAATTTCCCAGTTTGGGATCAATAAAGTCCATCCATCCATTCATCCATCCATCATCCATCCATCCATCCATCCATGTGCCACCATTCACATGCCCAAACACAAGCCAGTGCTTCCCTCTTCCCTACCGAATACTTCTGTTCAGCTGGTGTAAGTGACCTTGAAGCAAATGCCACCAGATGCTCGGCCCTTCTTGGAGTTGGGACAGCATGGCCCCTACGGCGGTGTTAGAGACATCACAAGTTACAAATGTGGGGCTCTGTAGGTCAAAGTGAGCAAGCACAGGCGGGGTGGTGAGCTGTGTCTTGAGCCAGCGGATGGCGGCGGAGCATGCAGGGGTCCACGACCAGGGCGCATCCTGTTTCAGGAGGGTGCACAGTGACTCTGTTGTCTCCGAGTAGTGGGGAAGGAAACGCCCGTAGAAGGTCGCCATTCCCAGGAAAGAGGAGAGCTGGGCTGGGCATGATGGCTCAGGCAGGCGTGATACTGCATCAACGTTTGAGTGCAGTGGCCTCAGGCCCTTGGTGGTCAAACGGAACCCCACAAACTTGATGGTGAATGCTGTGAAGATGCATTTTCCCCGTTCAGCATGAGGCCGTGGCTAGTGAGCACCTCCATCACTTTGGAGAGATGAGTGTCAATTGAGGATGTTGTTGCGCCGTGCACCACAATGTCGTCCAAGTATACTACCATGCCCGGGAGACCAGCAAAGATGGTGGCCATGATCTTCTGGAAGCAGCTGAGGGCAGAGCTGCAGAGCTGAGGCCAAAAGGCATGTGGGTGTGCCGAAAGACCCCCATGTCGGCCACAAAGGCCATGAGGGCCAGCACATCCTCCTGGATCTGCTGACCCGTTCAGTGATACCCGCGTCGAGGAGTTTTAGCAGCTCTGCTGTGACCTCATCCCATAGAGTGAGGGGCAGCCGGCGAAGGGGCTGGATAACAGCAGACACCGTCGGGTCGATGAGCAGCTGGTAGTTGAAAGTGGTGAGGCAGCCTCGGCCTGTGAAGAGTGCCAGCCATCAGTGTTGCCAAGTTGAGGCGACAGTCAATACGGTGGAGCCCATGGAGTCTATAATAGAGAAGCCTAGTTCACTGATCAGGTCAATACCCAGGAGATTGGCGCCTTGGCAGGTCACTTGGAATGTGAACACAGGGAAGACTCTGGAGCCGCAACACACTGAGAAGGTGACCATGCCGACTTTGACGTGCCCATAGCCAAACCGGTCCTCCGTGTCTGCCTCTGGGGAAACAGCTTACTAACCGTGGACTCATTTAGCAGAGAACTCAAGGCGGCTGTGTCCAGCAGTAGTGGCAGACTGACACCGTCCAGCTCCACTGTGTACAGCTTGAATGGCCAGTTGCTGGTGCCCACCTGGTGGATGGTGGTCGGTCGAGTCGACGAGGCGGGCAAGGCAGTGAGCCTGCAGGAGTTGAGTGGCATACTCTAGAGAGATGGTTGAGCTTACTTCAGGGGGAACTCCTCCATCCTGTGGCTGTTCAGGCAGGTACACGTGCGTGGTGTGAGGAAGAGCCACAGTTACCGCAGGATCAACGTGTTGTGGTGCCTTGCCGTCCTGTGATGTTTACCTTGAGGTCATCGCCAGGAGACGTGGAGTCGGTGGGATGAGCAGCCGGGGTGACGGCTTGTGCCTCCGGGGCTGAATGTGGAGTGTGTGGGTTGGAGGCCCCTAGCTGTGATGCTAACTGGGCAGCCACTTCTAGTTGGGATGCCGTTTCCACTGCCTTGGCTAACAGCAGGTCGCCTGGCGCCCTCTGAGAACACATACTTTTGCCAGGGTTCTTATCTTCTCGCAGTGTGCTAGCAAAAATCCTCCAGAATGACTGCATGGATTTGGATGAAATTTTTACCAGATGTGGTCCTTGGGCTGGAGAGGAACCCATTACATTTTGGTGATGATCCGAGAACACATGCCTCCACCACGGCTCTTATCTTCTCACAGTGTGTTAGCAAGAATCCTCCAAAACTAGTGTATAGACTTTGATGCATTTTTCACCAGAACTGGCTTGTGGCCTACACACGAACCCATTACATTTTGGAGGTGATCCATGAGGGACAGAAAGAGCCTTGGTGGAGGTATGTGCTCTCTGAGTGCCTTTCTATTTTTCTATATTAATATTGTGCTTTTCGTGTACTTCCCCTTTAAGATGTGTCCGTTGTGTTACGTGTGGAGTTGCGTGCATGGCCATGCCATAGGGCCAACCACCTCTGCAACCCGGAAGCAGTGCACTCTTACCACCAAACACTGCAGAAAAGGTAAAACAGCTTGGAATGGAAAGGAATGTGGTCTCCATCCACATAGTATGTGATGGTTGACATTATTTCATCTGAAGATGCTAAGAAAAAGCAAGGAAAGTGTGCAGTTTAAGACGGAGTTTGGAGTGCATGCAAACATAACTGCGGCTGGCAGACAAGGATGCGAGCCACATGACCCACACGGTGTTTAAACACAGTAAACTTCAGCACTGGACACTGTTTAATTTTTTTGTTTGTGAAATCACAATATGACTGTTCTATTATGCTCGTTTACTATGCACCACAGTGATATGATACCACACTGTTGTGTAATATTGCTTAATAATTATGAACCTTGTCAGTAAACTGTAAGGGAGAAGAGAGGAGGAAAGAAAACAAAAACCGACCTGAAAGATTCAATAAACCATGATGCTGAGTTATGGTGGAATTGCCCTGCCCCAATTTGTTTTTTTTGTTTTTTTTTTTGTTACTTATTTGTACCCGTAGGTAGATTTGGTTTGCAGTCTGGTGACAAGCCACTGGCTGCTGGTCGCTGCGTGCGCGAGCGCCCTAAACCTACATGTTTTTGGTATGCGGGAGGAAACCGGAGAAATCCCGGAGTAAACCCACGCAACACGGGGAGAACATGCAAACTCCACACAGCTCACTGTTGGTCGGGGGCTGGGATCGAACCCACGATCTCATGATCCTCGCGATCCCCCGGCCGAGAGTAAACTGTGCTGCCACAGTGCTAAACCACTGCGCCACCGTGCAGCCCAATGCATGGCCAATACAACTGTGACAATCTTGTGGTTATAATTTAGCCATATAATGTAGTCTTATTGTTTTTGCTGCCGTTTCCCTGTCAGCAGGACCACGTAAAAACTCCTAGATGGATTTGGACGATGTTTTCACCAGAAGTGGCCCTTGGCTCAAAGATGAACTCATTAGATGTTGGAGGTGATCCGTGAGTGCATACCTCCACCAAGGCCCTATCTTGCAGTGTACAGATGGATGGCAATATGGATGGACAAAGGGATGAAGGGATGGCGGGGAGGACAAAGGGAGGGAAGGACGGAGCCTTGGCGGAGGTATGCACTCTCTGAGTGCCCTCTAGTTTTGTTTCTGTTTCTTCCCTATGAAACAAAGCAGACCATCTTTGGTGATTCAAAGGGACTGCTAGTCAATTTCATTGTTTGCTTCCAGTGGGGAAGCAAACAATGAAATATTACTTTCACCGCAAATATGACCTTTCAGTTTCTCTTTTAGAATTGCAAAACATAATTTCTTCCTGTGCCCTCTGGACAAATTGGCTGTGTCGGGTCACAGTTACCAGTGTGTACCCCAGCCTGAGGAAACAAATGTGGGTCCCATTCCCTAATCTGTGCTGTCAAAACGATAAACACAGAAGATGAACATGGAGGAGAACATTTCAGAGCTGGAGCCCTCTGATATAATGTTTACTTGGACTAAAAGTTCAAATAAGTTTTCCACAAAGTCAATCTTTTAGGCACCCCAATAATACTTTGGTGCGACATTCTAGATACTGAATCGAGCTTATCTGAAGAAACATAACAGGAAATGCTACGTTCTTGAGTATAGGTGAAATAATTATAACAATGGCATTTTGTTGATGTGGTTATCAGTGGCTGCTCAGAGATACAAGAGAGACATCGATATTCCAATCAGAGAGGCTGTCTGAGCTGAACTGCTTCAACTGTCATGGAATTTATGGCAATGGTTTTAGGGAAAATTGCACATGAGCTGTACTGTAGAAAACCTCTGCTTATGATTGGATTGCTACAATCGTACTTACTCGTATAAATGGGACAACGCTGACTTCCATGGTGTAATTTCAGTCATCTTTATCAAACTAATCATACTTGATTTCTCAATGAAAATACCTTTGCTTTCCTCCTGCTCCTCTTGGTCCATACGGGGTAGAATCTTAATATTTTCCAGTCACTTCTAAATCTAATCACTAGTCCCTAAAAAGAAGTTGTAAATATGTTGTCATTGACATAACAGACTTGTCTATCTTTATTAATTACCTCAAAACAAACTTGCAAGCATCATTTTCCCAGGAGTTATAATCCATCACTGTGGAAGCTGAGCAGAAAATTAATTCATCAGAGTTTACTCGTTTGCTGCTTAAAGACCTTTTTTATGCTGTACAGTCAAAATAAATGAGTTTACAGCCATGCGATTTCATATACAGTATCTCACAAAAGTGAGTCCACCCCTCACATTTTTGTAAATATTTTCATGGGACAACACTGAAGATATGACACTTTGATACAATGTAAAGTAGTCAGTGTACAGCTTGTATAACAGTGTAAATTTGCTGTCCCCTCAAAATAACTCAACACACAGCCATTAATGTCTAAACCGCTGGCAACAAAAGTGAGTACACCCCTAGTGAAAATGTCCAAATTGTGCCCACAGTGTCAATATTTTGTGTGGCCACCATTATTTTCCAGCACTGCCTTAACTCTCTTGGTCATGGAGTTCACTAGAGCTTCACAGGTTGCCACTGGAATCCTCTTCCACTCCTCCCCTAACCCTAACCCTAACCCTAACCCTAACCCTATACCTTGCGCTCCGCCACCTTCCATTTGAGGATGCCCCGAAGATGCTCAAAAGGGTTTAGGTCTGGAGACATGCTTGGCCAGTCCATCACTTTTACCCTCAGTTTCTTTAGCAAGCAGTGGTTGTCTTGGAGGTGTTTTTGGGGTCGTTATCATGTTGGACTACTTCCCTGCGGCCCAGTTTCCTAAGTGAGGGTATCATGCTCTGCTTCAGTATGTCACAGTACATGTTGGCATTCATGGTTCCCTCAATGAACTGTAGCTCCCTAGTGCCGGCAGCACTCATGCAGCCCCAACCCATTACACTTCCATCACCATGCTTGACTGTCGGCATGACACACTTGTCTTTGTACTCCTCACCTGGTTGCTGCCACACACGCTTGACACCATCTGAATCAAATAAGTTTATGTTGGTCTCATCAGACCACAGAACATGGTTCCAGTAATCCATGTCCTTAGTCTGCTTGTCTTCAGCAAACTGTTTGTGGGCTTTCTTGTACATCATCTTTAAAAGGGGCTTCCTTCTGGGACGACAGCCATGCAGACCAATTTGATGCAGTGTGCAGCGTATGGTCTGAGCACTGACAGGCTGACCCCCCACCCCTTCAACCTCTGCAGCAATGCTGGCAGCACTCATACATCTATTTTCAAAAGACAACCTCTGGATATGATGCTGAGCACCTGCACTCGACTTCTTTGGTCAACAATGGCAAGGCTTGCTCTGAGTGGAACCTGTCCTGTTAAGCTGGTTGCCAACTGCCAATCAAATCTAAAAGAAGAAGAAGAAACCACTGTATGGTCTTGGCCATCGTGCTGCCACTCAGTTTCAGGATGTTGGCAATCATCTTATAGCCTCGGCCATCTTTATTTAGAGCAACAATTCTTTTTTTCAGATCCTCAGAGAGTTCTTTGCCGTGAGGTGCCATGTTGAACTTCCAGTGACCAATCTGAGAGAGTGTGAGAGCAATAACACCAAATTTAACACACCTGCTCCCCATTCACACCTGAGACCTTGTAACACTAACGAGTCACATGACACCAGTGAAGGAAAATGGCTAATTGGGCACAATTTGGACATTTTCATTAGGGGTGTACTCACTTGTGTTGCCAGCGGTTTAGACATTAATGGCTGTGTGTTGAGTTATTTTGAGGGGACAGCAAATTTACACTGTTATACAAGCTGTACACTGACTACTTTACATTGTATCAAAGTGTCATATCTTCAGTGTTGTCCCATGAAAAGATATAATAAAATAATTACAAAAATGTGAGGGGTGTACTCACTTTTGTGAGATACTGTACAACATGGAAAACCATTGAAAGTATATCTTTATGTGCTTTAATGTTTACCTTTGGTTTGGGCTGGTAATTATAGCCTTATATTCCTTGTTTTAGATTGGCCGTTATGTGAAAGCATTTCATTTTTAAGTGCACAGAGCCTTAATTGCAGTATTACACAAGAGGGAGTACAGTATCAATGATTATAGTAACTGCAGTGATTCATCGTAGGACATCACGAAGACATCACCATAATTTCTATATGCATTGATACTGCACGGCCTCGAGTGTAATATTGCTTTTATACAACAGTTCCACAAGCCCATCCATCCATCCATCCATCCATCCGTCCATTTTCTAACACTTTTCCCAAGGTCCGGGTTGCAAAGGCAGCAGGTCAAGCAGAGAAGCCCAGACTTCCCTCTCCCCGGCCACCTGCTCCAGCTCTTCAGAGAGGATACCAAGATGTTCCCAGGTCAGCTGGGAGACGTAGTCTCTCCAGCGTGTCCTAGGTCTGCCCCGGGGTCTCCTCCCAGTGGGACGTGTCTGAAACACCTCAAGTGGGAGGCGTCCAGGAGGCATCCTGATCAGATGCCCAGACCACCTCAACTGGCTCCTTTCGATATGGAGGAGCAGCGGTTCTACTCTGAGCCTCTCCCGGATGACTGAGCTCCTCACCCAGTCTCTGAGGGTGAGTCCGGCAATTCTACAGAAAAGCTCATTTAAGCCACTTGTATCCGCGATCTCATTCTTTCGGTCATTACCCAAAGCTCATGACCATAGGTTAGGGTAGGAATGTAGCTTGACCAGTAAATCAACAGCTTTGCTTTAGAGCTCAGCTCTCTTCACCATAACAGACCAGTACAATGTCCGCATCGCTACAGATGTTGTTCTGATCCGTCTGTCAATCTCTCGCCCCATTCTCCCCTCACTCGTGAATGAGACCCCGAGATACTTTCAGACTAAGAGTGATCCAACAGACTCCCATGATAGATAAAAAATCAAGGATTTAGTGTACCCCACCTGGTATGGGGTTACCGGGGCCCCACCCTGGAGCCAGGTCTGGGGAAGGGGCTCAATGGCTAGTGCCTGGTGGCCGGATTTCTGCCCATGGGACCCGGCCGGGCTCAGCCTGAAGGAGTTACATGGGTCTACCCTCCAGTGGGCTCACCACCTGCAGGAGGGACCATGGGGGTCCGGTGCTATGCGGATCGGGTGGCAGGCGAAGGTAGAGACCTTCACAGTCTGATACCCGGCTTTTGAAACCGGCTTTAAGTTCCACAAGCACAGTATATTAAATGAGAGTAATACAGGACAAAATATTATGATTTCTTTGTTTAACCAGGTAGTTTGCCCCACTGGGAAAAATAGTCCCTTCTAAATGTATCCAGTTAACTGTTGCTAAGCACCTCAATGAGAATAATATTGAAAAGAATTGGACGATTGTCAATTCACACACATGTAAGAAATTAAATATTGCCCAGTGCAGAAGTCAGTGTTTATAGTACATACCAATCACCTGTTGAGTAGAGTTAGTGGTCACTGTGACCTTGCGCCGGTGACTAGTTAGCATGCTGGCGATTTGGTTTATACAGCGGGGAAAATAAATATTGAACACGTCAATGGAGCAATTGATGGAGCCATTGGCCTGAGATTTTCACCACATATCAGTAACAACCCAAGGAATCCAACCATACAAAGAAATCAAGGCAAATGTGTTCACAAGGCAAGTTATATTTAATAAAATGGAATGACACAGGGAATAAATATTGAACACGCCAGGTGAAATTCATTTAATATTTAGTAGAAGAGCCTTTGTTGGTAATAACACCTTCCAGACACCTCCTGTATGGAGAAACTAGGCGCCGGCATTGCTCAGAAGGGATTTTAGCCCTTTCTTCCACACAAACTGTCTTCAAATCTTGAAGGTTCCATGGGTGTCTTCTCTGAACTCTGATCTTCAGTTCATTCCATGGATTTTCAGTTGGATTCAGGTTAGGTGACTGATTGGGCTATTCTAGTAACTTTATTTTCCTTCTCTGGAACCAGTTGAGAGTTTGCTTGGCTGTGTGTTTGGGATCTTTGTCTTGCTGAAATGTCCACCCTCATTTCATCTTCAGCATCTTGGCAGATGGCAACAGGTTCTTATCAAGGATGTCTCTGTACATTTGTCCATTCATCTTTCCTTCAACCATATGAAGTCTGCTTGTACCATGTGCTGAAAAACACCCCCCACACCATGATGGGATGTGCAGTGCAATTTCTCCTCCAAACATGCTGTGTGTTGTGGCATCCAAAAAGTTCAATTTTGGTCTCATCTGACCAGATTATGTTCTCCCAGTATTTTACTGGCTTGCCCAAATGTTGTGCAGCAAATGTTAAACAAGCTTCGCCATGCTTTTTCTTCAGCAATGGAGTCCTGCGAGGTGAGCTGGCATAGAGCCCCTGTCGATTGAGTGCATTACTTATTGTTTTCTTTGAAACAGCAGTACCTGCTAACTGCAGGTCTTTCTGGAGTTCTCCACGAGTGGTCTTTGGCTCTTGGATAACTCTTCTGATAATTCTTTTGACCCCTCTGTCAGAAATCTTGTGAGCAGCTGCTGGTCATGGCCAGTTTATGGTAAAATGATGTTCTTTCCACTTCCCAATGATGGCTCCAACAGTGCTCACTGGAACATTCAGCAGTTTAGGAATGCACCTGTAACCAATGCCATCATTGTGTTTTGCAACAATAAGGTTCCAAAGGGAGACAGAGATTTCTTGAATTATATATAAAGTGATATAAATAGAGTGAGGTACGTGGCGGTACTGCATCTGTAAGTTGGTTGCCAACTTACAGGTGCAATCAAATCCAAAAGAAGAAGTGACATGGTTTTAGACCCAAAGAGCAGACACGACTCAAGAATAACACAATTAACTCTTTATTGAAGATAATGTGTGTGTGTGTGTGTGTGTGTGTGTGAGCATATCTGTGTGGAAGCGTAATGTATGAATGTATCCGCTGGGGCAAGCAGAGCACCATGCAACCTGGCAACCCTATGTACATACAAACAGAGGGAGAGTTAGAGGCTAACCTCGCAGGAGATGCACACAATAGTACTGTGCTTACTGTTTGCGGTGTGGAGGTGGAACACAGGTTTAGCTCAGCGGCTGCAGCCAGAAGGACAGGCCCCGCAGTCCCGATGGTGGTGGAATGGGCAGGTAAAGCAGTGTAGTTTAGTCTGCTGCCAGGAAAGAGAGAAGTCCGCCACCACGGATCTCCACCTGTGCACAGGGGACTCAGAGTGGTGAAGGAGTAGATGTAGGCTTACTTGGATGAAGGAGAAGGCAGGTCCTGGTGTCGACGAGCAGGACTGGAGAATAGGTGAGGCTTGGAAGCTCAGCTTTGGAGATTTGGCGAGAGCAGGTCTCGGGGTATGGAGACAGACGACTCCGCGCTGATCTCAGGGCCTCACGGTTTAAATAGCCAGGCTGGGATGGAGGGCAGGTGTGCGCACAGCTGATGATGATTGGCAGCCATGACAGTACTCCCCCCCCCCCCCACGAGACGCCTCTTGGCGGTCGTTCCGGCCTACCTGGGTGTGCCCGGTGGAAGTCCCTGATGAGCTGCTTGTCCAGCACGAAGGAGGGATGCGCCCAGGATCTCCACTCCGGACTGTAGCCCTCCCAGTCCACCAGGTACTGCAGGCCGCGACCCCAACGCCGGATGTCCAGGATGGCATTGACCTTCCAAGCCAGGTCGCCATCGATCACCTTCGGTGATAGTGGAGCCCTGGGAGGGGGACACAAAGGGCTGGAGCAGACGGGCTTGACCTGCAAGACGTGAAAAGTTGGACAGATGCAGGGGGGGGGGGGGGGAGCAAGGCGCACAGAGACAGGGTTAATGATGTGACTAATGGGAAAAAGCCCAATGAATCGCTGCAACATCTTTTTCCTCTCAAGAGCCATACCTGTTGACCCACCTGGTAGGTGGGGGCTGGAGCCCTGTGGCAATTGGCCACGGAAGAGTTGTGCTCTGTCGTGCACCATAGTGCCGCCTGGGTCTCTCTCCAGATCCGACGGCAGCGCTTCAGATGAGCACAGACTGATGCAACAGCAATGTCCCCTCCTCCTTCGGGAACAACAGGGGGTTGTAACCCAGCGAGGCCTCGAACAGAGACATGCTGATTGCCGAGGAGATAGTGGTGTTATGGGCATACTCAATCAACGGAAGGTGGGAGCTCCACAATGCTGGGTTGGTGGTGGTGACACACTGCAGCGCAGCCTCCAACTCCTGGTTCACCCGTTCACACTGCCCATTGCTCTGTGGATGATAGCCAGAAGATAAACTCACCGTAGCCCCCAGGGCATTGCAGAACGACCTCCAGACTTGCGAGACAAACTGGGGACCGCGATCGGAGACGATGTCCAGAGGGATCCCATGTAATCTCAACACATGCTAGACGAGAAGGTCCGCCGTCTCCCTCGCTGTAGGCAGCCCCTGCAGGGGGACAAAATGGGCAGCCTTGGAGAACCTGTCGACCATGGTGAGAATTACCATATGCTGGTTGGACGATGGGAGGCCGGTGATGAAATCCAACGCCACATGGGACCATGGTCTGCTGGGAATGGGAAGGGAGTGGAGCAGCCCGGCCGGCGGAGAAGAGGACGTCTTCCCGGCGGCACACTGAGGACGGGCTTGGCCGTACTCCCCAATGTCCCTCTGGAGAGATGGCCACCAAAACGTCCTCTGGAGAAGGTCCACTGTACGTGCCTCCCGGGGTGACACGCAAACTTGGAAGAGTGGCCCCAGTGGATAACCTCCCCCTGAATGGCCAATGGGATGAACAGTTTACCCGCTGGCCCCCCGCCCAGGTCGGGCTCATCTTCCCACCCCTTCAAGACCCTTTCCTTAATGCCCCAGGAGAGGGCACCCACGACACACGATGAGGGGAGGATAGGATGCTCAGTCAGCTCTGCCGCCTCCGGGGCAAACTGTCGGGACAGGGCGTCTGGCTTCGTATTCTTAGACCCGGGGCGGTCGGTAATGGTGAAATCAAAACGTCCGAAAAACAGGGACCAGTGGGCCTGGCGTGTGTTCAGACGCTTGGCCGTTTGGAGGTACTCCAGGTTTTTATGATCAGGCCAGACGACGAACGGCTGGGAGGCCCCCTCCAGCCAGTGACGCCACTCCTCCAGTGCGAGCTTGACAGCCAAGAGCTCTCTGTCACCAATGTCATAATTACGCTCAGCAGGGGATCGGCGATGGGAGAAGATCGCACAGGGCCGTATCCTGCTATCAGCCGGGGAGTGCTGGGATAAGACAGCCCCAACCCCCAAGTCTGACGCGTCCACCTCCACCAGGCATTGGAGAGCAGGATCTACCTGTACCAATATAGGAGAGGATGAGAACTTGTCCTTCAGATCCGCAAAGGCCGCAGCCACCTCCTCCGTCCACTGAAAGGGCACCTTGGGGGAAGTCAGACAGGTCAAGGGAAGAGCAATGAGACTGTAATATTGGATGAAGCGGTGGTAGAAGTTAGCAAACCCCAGGAACTGCTGAAGCTGCTTCCTTGAGGACGGAGTGGGCCAATCTACCACCGCTTTTACCTTATTGGAGTCCGGGATGATCTCATTGTGGGTGATTATGAATCCGAGAAAGGATGTTCTGGAGGTATGGAACTCACACTTCTCGGCTTTAATGAAGAGCTTATTCTCCAACAACCGCTGCAGTACCCGCCTCATGTGCGCTCAGTGCTCCTCCACGGACTGGTCCACGGTGTCAAAGGCAGCCTTAAGATCTATAAAGGCTATATATTGATGGTGGTCCTTGCGGAATTCATAGGCCTTCTCTATTAATAGATGAACAGGAGAGATGTGGTCTGAGGTCCAGCGGTTGGGCATGAAGCTTGCCTGCTGAGGATGACGGCCGCCTCTGATGGTTGGAAGGGCACGACTGAGGAGGATCCTGGTGAAGAGCTTACCAGGGATGGATAAAAGGATGATGCCTCTGTGATTGCTGCAGACAAGATTGTCGCCCTTTCCCTTCCAGAAGGGGAGGATGATGCTCCTGGTCCAGTCACTGGGGAGCTGCTCTGTCACCCAAACATGATTGATGTGGGTGAGCCACTGGATTGTGCAATTTCCGCCCATCTTCAGCATTTTGGCGGTTATAGCACAAATTCCAGGGGCTTTCCTGTTGTTTATCTTGGTCAGGGCAGCCGCGACTTCTCCGGGGGTGACTAGACCGGTCCTGCAGGAATCACAGGGAGCACTGGCGTTGGCAGTGGCTAAGAGACTGGGGTCAACGGGAACAGGAGGATGATGGTGGAGATGACTGAAGTGCTCCTTTCAGTGGTCAAGGCAATCTGTCTCAGTGTTAATGAGTTTGCCGTTGATGTCCTTCACCTGGGCAGTCTTGGTGTGTGGGCCATTGCGTCCTTGATGGAGCATGCTGAAGATGTGGCTCATGTTGTTATTTCTGGCCGCTGACTCCAGGCGCTTGGCTTCTTCCAACTAGTACCTCTCTTTGTCCTCTCAGATGGCCACATTGCGTAGATAGTTTAATCTGCGGTACTCCATCAGGCCGCCTCAGAAGCGGGCCTCTCGGCGACGGTTTATGATGTCCAGAGACCGCCGAAAGATCTAAGGTTGTTTTGGGGAAGATTGTAAATGTCCCAGGGCATTGCGGGCAGACTGGATGATGTTTTTCTTGAAAATCTCCCAGTCGCCCACTTTGTCCGTGGCCAGGGCACTGAAGTGGTTGTTGGTAGTGCATCGGAACTTGGTGGCGATATTGGGATCGTGGAGGTGGGAGGAGTCCAGGTGGGACTGGTACTTAGCTGAAGGATCGGTCCAAAGCTTCAGCTTAAGCTGCGCGATCAGCAGACGATGGTCAGTGTTACCAAGCTCTGCTCCTCTGAACATACGGCAACTTGTTACAAATGACCTCCAGCGGTGGGAGATGATAATGTGGTCGAGGGCCTTACGGGTTCTGCCATCTGGGCTATACCAAGTCCACTGATGGATGAGTTTCCAAGGAAACCAGGAGTTGGCTATGCAGAGATTGTGGGAGTGACAGAACAGAAGGAGACGGTTACCATTGGTGTCCGTTGATGGGTCGGCAAAGGTGGTGTCAACAGGTGGACCGGGAGACTGGGCTGGGAGCAGCTCTCTGAAGGAAAGGGTAGCGTTGGCATTAGTAAGAATGATGGTGATGTCGTGCAGTGGAACCTGTCCAACAACCTGATGAAGCTGGTCAAAGAAAGCGTCCTTCTGTTCCTCATCTGCAACATCGGTGGGGGCATAGGTGACAATAACTGTCATATTTCCGTGCTGGTGAAGAAAGCAGGCCGAAAGTAGTCTGTCGCTCACCGGTATCCAGCTGATGAGTGACTTGCGGATGGGCTTTGACATGGCAAGTACCACACCATAGAGGCCTGTCTGCTTCTCAGGCCCGCTCGAGATGAAACAGTAATCGCCTACAATGGTTTCACCACTGCTTTGCTACCGTAATTTGCAGAAACCCTCCAGGGTGATGTTATAGCGGGCGAGCTCTCGGGACAGAAGTGTGGCTGCTCTGGTGCGAAGGAGTGTCTGGACATTCCACGTGGCAACACGGGTGGTGTGGCGAAGGTCAATCCGTACTCGTTGGTCGGGGGCATGCTGGGGTCCAATTCCAAAATGGGCAGTCCGGTTTCTTCTGATTGGTTTCATAACAAGTAGGTTTCTCCTGGGTGGGTTGTTGGTCCTCCACAGGATAGTCGGATGATGGGGCTGCCATCTAACAGCGTGCCGACATGCCGTGGGTCACCATTTGTCTGGAATCTCCCTGAGAGACTGACCCGCCAAGGGTGACCCTACCAGGAGCAAGATCCAGACAGTAACACTCTTTGGATCATTGGAACACACAAGCTCCCTCACCACAACAAGGGCAGACCCAGGAGAGAGCCGGTCAGAATAGAACTTCTAAAAATCTAAAAAATTGCAACTTGGGCAGCTTGATGGCACAGTGGTTAGCACTGTGGCAGCAGAGCAAGAAGGTCGTGGGTTCAATCCCATCCCAGACCATCGGTGACCCTTCTGTGTGGAGTTTACATGTTGTCATGTCTGCGTGGATTTTCTCTGGGTGCTCCAGTTTCCTCCCACAGACCAAAGACATGCAGGTTAGGTTAATTTGCATCAACTGGGGATTCTAAATTGTTCTTACGTATGAATGTGAGAGTGAATGGTCTGTCTGTTTCTCTGTGCTGGCCCTGCGATGGATTGGTGATCTAACCAGGGTGCGCCCTGCCTCTCACCCAAAAGACACTGGGATAGGCTCCAGCCCCCCCCCCCCACACACACACATGATCCAAAAATAATTAAGTGGTTGAAGATGAATGAATGAATAAAATATTGCAGCCGGCCTGTTGTGAAGGTCAAAATGAGGTTGCCACATTGAAATCAAATGCTGTATGAGGGGCGGCTGAAAAGTTCATAGGCTGACGATGATGCAGAGGTCAAATTTGACCAATCCATACTCTTGACACTTCTCTTACTCTCAGCTCTGCTCTGCCCTCTTGTTCCTTGGCCACTAAAGCACAAATACTACTGGCTCAGCACCTATGAGCATAACTCGTTCTTAGTCAACCTATGAACTTTTCATACCCCCCCCTGTACAGACTGGGATTTTCTTTTGATAACTAGTAGATTTTTTATTTTTTTAATCTGAAGTTATCTTGAACCTAATCTGATGCTGCATACTGCTCATGACTATGAATCACATCCACCCTCCTAATTATCATCATCATCATAGCAGTCTGTCGGGGGCGACAATGACTGTTTCATTTACTGTAGGTCTGATCAGATTCCTCCACACAGCTCTGTCCTTCGCCTCCCGCTGCCAGGAACTCCTGACCTTGTTAACCCGAGTGACGTCCAAGCCGGTATGAGTTACTTTCTGACTGGCCATTTCATGAAACTGCTTGCAAAGTATTTGAGCACCGCTAGCTAGGACATTCTTGAGCTCCTCTTCACAGTCCTTCAGAACGCAACCCTGTATGTTGTCTGGACTAGCTACATTGACTGGGTTGATCCTGCAGAGGGTCGTCTTCACCCTAGCCGGATTCAGACTCATGGCCTTCTTGTCTGGAGGAGGAGTGGTCTTTTGTGCTGATGTGCCATTTTGTGCTTCAAAGCGGCCGAAGAAGACATTTAGGTTGTTAAGCAATGTGATGTCACTTGCAATATCACAGTGAGTTTTTATACACCCAGTATTATCCACAGTGCAAAGATTTGATTGTATGATGGGCCAGAAATTATTTCCGATGAAGACTTTAATGTTAGGTGAAATTGCATCAAATTAAGAAGGTGTCATGAACTGAGCCGATTTGTTTCCCAGGCTCAGTTCCATGACTTTCCTCTGTGTTTCTTATTTATCTGTGTATTGTATCTCTGTATTGTATTGTGATCTGCTTCCTCTTTTCTGTGACTACTCTCCCTGCTCCCTCACTCAGGTGCAATCATTTACTTTGTCATTAGTTTGTGTATTTAGCCAGCTCATTGTGTGTCTTTCATTGCTGGATTATTGTTTGCCACTCAACATGTCTTGTCGTGTGTATCTCTGCCACGTTTCGCCGTGGTTCCTTATCACGTCTCATTCGTGTATCTCTGCTCCTTCTGTGTCCTCTGCGCTGTGTTGGCCCAGGGACACCAACGTAAGTTTACTCGTGTCTGTATTTTTGTCTGCTGCACTATTTTTGGGACTTCAGTTCTTTGTGTTAATAAATTTTGCCTTGGGTGTAATCCTGCATGTGAATTTGTCTCTCTCTGCGCCTTGTAAGAGGTGCGTTCATGACAGAATAATTCAGCGAAAAAATAAGGTTCAACGGATTATACACGGGCATTATTTTTTTCTTTTTTGAACAGTTTTTTCACTCACCTGCCTGTGGGAGTTTTTTTCATGGATTCCGCAGGCATTCTAGTCAGGAGGAGGAAGTGGATTCGGGATGAGCTGGAGCACATTTCAGTAATCGAGGATCTGGTGAGAGGGGCTCGGAACTGCAGATCCTGTAAGGCATATATGTGTATATATGCTGTGTTGGTGGCGAATCAGCTGGAGATCAGTCCCAGTCTGCACTTCCATCCCCGGGTGCTCGCTCTCCACCTACCTCCATTACCGCTGATGCCTCCGCCTCTTTCATCTGTCCCGCGGCGGCAATGTCATCCCAGAGCTAAAGTCGGAGGAAGCCTTCCACCTCTTCGACAGCCACTCTCCCCTCGTCGACCCTGACTACTCCCGCAGCAGGGTCGCTCTCGTGCTCTCTTTTCTCCGCTGTTTCGCCAGTCTCATTCCCTTCCGCCCCTGCTGTACTCCCAGTTGCCTCGACGATTCCTCCCGCTGTCAAGAGACCCTCCAGGTCTCCCCCGGCAATGCCCACCTCCGTCGCTATGGAGACGGCTCCTCTACTCTCCTCTAGGGGGCCCGGATCCAACATAGGCACGGAGAGGGATGACTGCCCGCCATCTGCAGCTGTTTTCACCAAAATCCGGGAGGACAGGCAAGTGTATTTTCATTCTGTGACATCTTGTAATGATAAAACCTTGTCTGTCTCCCGGGAGGAAGCCCAGTTAAAGCAGTCCACTGGGCTCTCTCCTCCAGCTGCACATATTAACTCTTTCCCTGTCCTCTCCGTGTCTCCCCCATCATTCCCTGAGTGTCCATCGGTCCCAGATCAGAGCCGTCAGATGGTGGAGGAGCTGGTGGCCCTGGAGGATCCTACTCCGGAGCCAGCACGGAGCTGTTCCCCAGCTACCACACCAGATGAGTCACCAGCATGGGAGCCTTCACCTGGGGGCTGCAGAACTGCTGCTACCATCATGCCTGCTGCGGAAACCACCATAGCAGAGTGGGAGCCAGAGCTGGCCCTCCTGGAGGCCAGGCCTGAGACGTCATCACCAGGATCTACGGAGTCCTGGGCGGCAGTGGAGCTCAAGCTCAGGCAAATGATCTCTCTTGTTTTTGTCATGTCTGTTTTAGAGAGATCTTTTCTGGATCTTGGTGAGGAGAGTTGGGTGCAGCCCTCAGCTGCATCTGAACTCATCTTGCTGGGCTCTGCCGCTGCAGGCGACCCTAACCACATTTCCTCTCCTGTTATTCCTGAGCCTCTTCCTAGGGTCGCTGGAGAAGTTCCATCACCAGGGGTCTCCGTGGATCCGGTCTCACCACCCGATGACATCGTGAGTTCAGCTCCCTCCGTTGAGGTTGTCATGAACCCTCCTTCCTCGTCCTCACCCGAGTTCCCTTTGATAGACTGCCTTCTGGCTCTGGTGCTCATGTGGGTCGGGTGGTCCACTGTTAAGGTGGTGTTGGCCCGGCCGGGACCCACCGTGGGTACTTCATTGGCCCAGCCAGGGCCCATCGTGGGCGCAACCGTGTCCCAGACTGGGATCCCCGCGGGTGCAACCATGTCCCAGACTGGGACCCCAGCGGGTGCTACCGTTCTTCTTACTAGGACCAGCGAAGACGTCGTCCCTTCTCCTCCATTGCCAGACGCCATCGTGGTTCCTCTCTCCTCACTGCCAGACGTCATTGTGGCTCCTCTCTCCTCATTGCCGGATGCCGTCATGGCCCCTTCCTCTTCCCTGCCGGATGCCGTCGTGGTCCCCTTCTCTCATCAGCCCGACGCCGTCTGGGGGTCCCTTCCTTGGTTTCCTCCTCCTGTTTTGGGCCTTCCTGTGGGGGAGCCACCTCCTGGGCCAGCCTCCCGGTCGTGGTGGCTGAAGGACTCTGGTCGGCCGCCCGATGGACTTAGCCGCTGGGTGGGGCGGCCTGTGTTTCCTGGTAGGCCACCCGACTCGTTCCACCTGGTTGTCCGGTGGGTCTGGGACTCTGGGCAGCCTCCCGAGCCCTTTGGCTCTAGGACTTGGGGGGGGGGGTAATTTTGTTTTTCTTTGGTATGGGCCCTGAGCGGGGTTGCTTTTTGTTCCCTCCTGACCTGTTTCCCCCTACCTCCCGCCCTGGGTGGATGGTTGCTGTTCCTGCTTGGCGGGGGTGGGGGGTATTCTTTTTCTCTGTTGATGTTACTCTGGGTGTCTGGACTCCACCCTTTGAGAGGGGATCTCTGTCATGAACTGAACCGGTTTGTCTCCCAGGCCCAGTTCCATGACTTTCCTCTGTGTTTCTTATTTATCTGTGTATTGTGTGTTTTGTACTGAGCCGGGGTCATCCCAGGCTCAGTCTCATGGGTTCTCTGTCTCTTATTTATTTGTGTATTGTGTTGCCTTTTGAGTTTCATATTGTCTTCCATGGTTCCTTGTTACTGCGTAGTTTGGCGTTGTCATGTCATGTATTACTGCAAGTTATTTCTGGTCAGGCCCTGTCTTTGTTTATTTTGGTACTCTGGCTGACAGCTGTCAGGCAGCACGTTTGGGTCTGCACTTGTGTGGGCGTTGCCTGTCAGTCTGCCAGTCAGATCACGCCCCTCTCATGATTCTCAGCTGCTTCCTCTTTTCTGTGATTACTGTCCCTTCTCCCTCACTCAGGCGCAATCAGTTACTTTGTCATTAGTTTGTGTATTTAGCCAGCTCATTGTTTGTCTTTCATTGCTTGATTGTTGTCATTCAGCACGTCTCGTCATGTGTATCTCTGCCACGTTTTGCCGTGGTTCCTTATCACGTCTCATTCGTGTATCTCTGCTCCTCCTGCATCCACTAGGCTGTGTTGGCCCAGGGACGCCAATGTAAGTTTACTCGTGTCTGTATTTTTGTCTGCTGCATTATTTTTGGGACTTTAGTTCTTTGTGTTAATAAATTTTGCCTTGGGTGTAATCCTGCACGTGAATCTGTCTCTCTCTGTGCCTCATCAGAGGCACATTCATGACAGAAGGTGCTTTGTTTTCTTCAAATTTAGATTGAACAATTTAAACTCAAAACAGAATGTTGAAATAATAATAATAATAATGATAATAAAAGGGATAATGTTTATGTTGTGTAAAAAATATTCATCTGATAAAGGTTTGAAAAACTAGGGGGAAGTGCAGTAATAAGAGAATTTTAGTAGATAAGACAAATTTTAAATGTGCATGTACCTGCTTTAAAGATCTGTATATATTAGATTTTGTAGGTGTGCTACAGGGATCAGCTCTGAGCCCCTTCTTTTTTGCCATTGTGATGAACTTGCTGACAGACGAGGTCAGACAGGATTTTCTATGGACCATGATGTTTGCAGACGACATTGTGATCTGTAGTGAGAGTAGTGACCAGGTGAAAGAGGGCCTGGAAAGGTGGGGGTATACACTTTAGAGAAGAGGAATGAAAGTCAGTAGAAGCAAGACAGAATACATGTGTGTGAATGAGAGGGAGGCAGTTGTACTGCGACAGTAAAAATACAAGGAGTAGAAGTAGTGAAGGTAGATGAGTGTACATACCTGGGGTCAACCATCCAAAGCAATGGAAAAGTCACAAGAGAGGTGAAAAAGAATGCAGGCAGGGTGGAGTGGTTGGCGACAAGTGTCAGGGGTGATTTGTGACAGAAGGATCACAGCTAGAGTGAAAGGGAAAATTTACAAGACAGTACTGAAACGTACTGCGATGTTTGGTTTGAGATGGTGGCGTTGGCAAAAAGACAGGAGGCAGAGCTGGAAGTGGAAGAGTTGACAGCTCAGGTTGAGCAGTTTGACCAGTTAACCAAATACCTAAGATTGGCCTACATCAGGGTTTCACACATCTCAACATTGACATCTGTAATGACTTGGCATGAATCAAAGTTAAACAATTCCTGAGAAACCAATACTGAAGGAAACCAAATGAAAAGGAGACATCCTTGGGCCAAAAATCACAAAAAAATGGCAATGGTGAGACGATTCCAAATAGGATTTTTGGTTCTAAATGCCTTGTCTTTGAAATGCCAAGCCTGGGAATGTATGATAAATGTCTGTGAGGTTTCCACAGTGAAACTTGGAGGATGAGCTGTGATGGTGTAGAGAGGCTTTATAGGTGACACTGTTGGCAGTTTTTCCACTCACCTTATTTGAAAGCTCTTTCAGGACTTTGGAAAAAGATTCCAGATGTTGACCTCATGTTGCTCGGGGAGGATATGCCAAGGGAATGTTAAATGTTTTTCAAATGGAAGGTGAATACTTCCTATTATCCTTATTTCTAGCTCCATATTTAACGTTATTGGACTCCACTAGAGTAGCAATGCATGATATATGCACATATCTTTCAAAGTTATGCTTTTATACATTTCACTGATGAAATCCATGAACTCTTTAAAACAAACTGCATAAAGGTGATAAGGACTCTGTTATACAGGCCTGTACATGTGAATACCTCTATCCAGCTAATCACTAGCTGTATCTTTTGGCACATACATACAGTGTGTATTGCTGTATGGTGGTGGTGGTGGGGGAGGTTGAAAAGTTCATAGTGCTCAAATTTGAACAAATATGGTTTATTTTTCAACATTGTCTCCCCTTCGGTCCACACACTTCTTCTGTTGGTGTTGCATCACTTGAATCCCTGCAGTTGAAAAATAAACCACATTTGGTCAAATTTGACCCCTATGAACCCCCCCCCCCCATCATAATTTAGGCAGCACACTGGTACAGTAGATAGCACTACTGCGTCACAGCTAGAAGATTTCTGCATTGAATCCACCGGCATGGAAGGCGTAGCAGCCTTTCTGGGTAGAGATGTTGTTGCTGTGCTGTGTGGGTTTACTCTGGCACTCCGGTTTCCTCCCAATCCAAAGACATGCATGATAGAACAACTGGTTATTCTAAGTTGTCTCTTGGTATCTGCCAAACTTGTATTTGCTTATAGAATAAAGGATTTAGAATAGTTACCAAAGTGCTTTGATTGGTCTTTGAAATTAGTAAAAGCACCATACAAATACAGGTTCTTAACCTTAATTTTGAAATAATTGTCAATAAAGCAGATCAGATATGGTAGATTTAAGGTTGTAAGGCTAGTATTAGTAGTTAGATGGATAGGCTTACAGCCCAATTCAGTGGGATTATTCCCAAGTTACAGTAGTATCCTACTGTCTTTTGCTGTCAATATCAGCTGTGTTACTATTTTACTTGATTTTCAGCACATTCTGGTGAAGGCGATGTAAGCCAATGGTATGGTGCTGGATCCATCTCTGTCCACAGTTCACCAGAAATACTATGAGACAATTGTCCACCAAACTCACACACAACACTAATAATGATCCTTAGCAAGGTCTGCATCTAGGTTGTGCTCAAGTTCAATATCAGCGTAAAAGGTCACAAAGATATAAATACGTGTCATTTAAATTTTCACTTGATCTAAGCCACACGTGTCCAACTCAAGGCCCATGGGTCAAATCTGGCCCACCATGTCATTTTATGTGGCCCGTGGGAGCCATGGCTTTCTTAGAAATACCGTATGATTCTGTGCTGCATTAGAGTACAGTGACAATGCTGATGTAGCCCACGATGAAAATGAGTTTTCATCAAAGTGACTAGTTAGTCGATGTATACTTTGCATAAATTACAAAGTATAGCAGCATAAAAAAAGCGCTAACAAGGTGGGAAATTCCTTCCTGGAACCACATATGAAGATGATGGAAAGATACAGGACCCTTTTTAAGCAAATACAAGTTTGTTGTGTGGTGTCCAAACATTTCCACCCTGTGGAAAAGATCCATTCAGAGAAAGCGTGAACTCTCTAATATGTTAGAACCCTTTCATATCCTTCACACCTGCCAGACACAGAAGATATTTTGTAGGTCAGGGGATTACACCGTTTACCAAGATCACATTCCATATCTCCTGGGTGTTTAAGTTGTCAAAACTTTTAACAGCTCCCCCTGTTGCCATTTGGACTCTCTGATGTGTGAAATTGCCCAGTGCAGGTCTAATTGCACTGAGTGAAAGCTATCCAGATCTGGTTATTGTGCCTCAGTGGGATTAAAGGATAGAGAGCCACACACATGCACACAAGGTTTATCGCACCTTCCCACCTATGCATCTCATCTTTAGTGGATGACTTACTACTGGATATAATGTGCACTAAAGTGAACACATTTGAAAGGGAGGCTTAGTTAGGATTAAAAGTTGTGGTATGTCACAAGAGAGCGGAGACAGGGGAACGAAAAGACCACTGAGGAAGGGAGGCAAGGGAGCGAAAACGAGACAGCAGCTGGATTGAAAAAGATGAAATGATTTGGAGAGCCCAGTACACCGTGTGGTTTTTATTTCAGCTGTCAGTCGTCTGTCATCTCCAAATCAGTCTCTCATGAGCTGATGTTTGGTTCTCCACAGATCTCCCCTTGGCTGCCTCTCTTCACCCGCGGCTCCCTCATCTTTCCTCTCATCTCCTCTTCCTCCCTTCCACTGGTTTTCTTCCCCCAAAATGCTTATCTCATCTCTAATGCTTTTTTGTCTTTTGCATTTTCCCCCAATGTTTTTCTCATCTAGAGAGCTCAGAGAGAATGGGGCTCCACTTCTCTGACTCCTCTACCCACGGGTTCCCTCATTTGCCCTGTGTTCATTTTCTTTTGTCATCATCGTCACATCTTAAATTTATAAAATGTATTAAGACAAGCCTAACCACAGGTCAGAGATGCATCTGTAGGGAACATACAGCCAGACTACCTTCAAAACATTTTTTGCTCATCCCAGCAAATGTGAAATGAGACAATGCTGTGACCTCCTGGACAATTGCCCGGATGCTCAACATCAAATATCAAAGGTCACATCAGGCCCTCAAAATTTTAGTAATTTTTTAGTTTAAATTTACACACAGATACAAATTTTGTGTTTTGATGTATATATTGTATATATTTTCAAACATGTATTCTGTCAGTAGAAGCAAGACAGAATACATGTGTGTGAATGAGAGGGAGGTAGCTGTAATGGGGTAGATGCAAGGAATAGAGGTAGTGAAGGTAGAGGAGTTTAAATACCTGGGGTCAACCATCCAATGCAATGGGAAGTGCACAAGAGAGGTGAAGAACTTGCTGACAGACGAGGTCAGGCAGGATTTTCTATGGACCATGATGTTTGCAGACAACATTGTGATCTGCAGTGAGAGTAGGGACCGAGTGGAAGAGAACCTGGAAAGGTGGCAGTATACACTTTAGAGAAGAGGAATGAAAGTCAGTAGAAGCAAGAGAGAATACATGTGTGTGAATCAGAGGGAGGCAGCTGTAACAGGGAAGATGCAAGGAGTAGAGGTAGTGAAGGTAGATGAGTTTAAATACCTGCGGTCAGCCATCCAAAGCAATGGAAACTGCACAATAGAGGGGAAGAAGAGAGTGCAGGCAGGATGGAGTGGGTGGAGACAAGTGTCAGGAGTGACAGAAGCATAGCAGCTACACTGAAAGATGGTAGTGAGACCTGCTACAATGTATGGTTTGAAGCAGTGTTAATTTAGTTTTAGTGATAGTCTTTGGACTAAAGTATGATTTATTTTTAGTCGTAATTTAGTTATTTAAAACATTTTTATTATTTTGCTTAGTTTTAATCGACTAAATGTCAGAATTTAGTTGACTAAATGTATTTAGTTAGTTATGTAATTGCCTTGATTATTCATTTCTAGCAGCTATTTCTATGTATTTGCTAGTAACGTCTGGCCAGGGTGTCAAGTTTTGTTATCCCTGAATCTTAGCTTATCCTAGATGGGCATAGCACTGGGGATGTTTGTGGTCAGGTGTAAAGTTGCTGGGACAGGAATTACAACCTTCAGGTCGAGCCCACGATTCTCAGGAGGTATCCCCAGTGTTGGGGAGCGGTTGCTGCCTGAAATGGAGGTGAAGATACCACAAACTGTGAAAGTGAAGTACTACATTAAATGGATGGTCTTAAATACCCGCTCTTGCACCAACATGTTCTGATGATGCTGATTTTTTGTTTACATTGTGGAGAAAAAGGAATGGGCGAGAGGCAACGAGCTGGAATGAGACAAGGTTTTATTTTCTCCATCATACTGCAAACACGCTTCATAGCTCGGGTGAGCTACTGCGCTGCTAAGGTCCCTGTACACAGCTCTTTTATACCTGCTCCACAGACAAAGAGAATGTGTGGCACATTAGCATAACACATATTACATTCCTCACATACATTCGCCACCCTGCACTACATGCTACAGCATGGAGCAGCAGGGGGCGAAGGCGCCTCATAGTCTGGTCTAATTACCCCGCTGGGGGGCTACCCCCTTCAGTCCATTGTTCAGCCCCTCTTCCTGGTTCTGGGTGTGAGAGAATGTCCACCCGCAGTGTCTAGTGTCACCACAACGTCACTATATTCTTTTTTAGACATGTTGGAAAGTTCAGAAAAATCATGAGACTACAAGAACCTTGATTAAGTTTTCATGCATGTTTTTTTCTCTTTTGAAACTGAAAATATGCTGTTATTTCATTGGTTCTTAAGTGAAACCCTGAACACTGATTGGCCATTTCAAGGCAAAAGTCATGAAAAGGAGAACTATTTTCAACTTTTTGGATTGTGTCAAGACTGTGTGTGCACATTGACATGTGCAAGCAAACAGTTTCTTGTGCATGAATATCACATGTTGTTTGTGATATAAGGACTCAAAATCGTTGCTTCATCGAGCTGGTTTCATTAAAATTCTACAGAGGACAGGTGACACCACCTGCTGTGTATCCAAGCCTGTCATATTATCACGAGGAGCAGGCGGAGATCCAAATGCAGGCATGATGCAGGTTTACGGGGGGTTATTTGTTAATCAAACAAAAGCCAAGGTACAAAACTGGAGACTTAACTAAAGTGAAATGCTATAATGCATAGGACTCACTATGACATCATGACATCATCAAAGATCAAAGGCAGGCATCACTCATGATCATAGGACTTGCTATGACATCATCAAAGATCATAGGCAAAGTTTCGTCATGGTTACTGTTGCCATGGTAACAGTAACTTTCTACGGGCATGCAGAAATGCTTGCTTACACTTGTTTTCTATGGGCATGCACGGGTATGCACTAGTAAAATTAAAATTAAATCACCCTTATTGTCATTCAACCGTACAACCAATCATGTACAGCAGAAGGAGATTGTGCTTTACCTATCTACTGTGTAAATCACACACACCCCAAGTGCAGAATCAGAGGGCCGCTGCCATGCAAGGCTCCGCCACAGAGTTCCCTCCTCCATTCCATTTATTGCTGAGCACCAAGCTGGATGGCAGGAAGTTCCACTTTTAAATGGTCTTTGGCATGACCCGGCCGGGGTTTGAACCCCTGCCTCCCGGGTGTGGGGCGGATGCTCTACCAACTGAGCCACCACTCCGGTGGTGGCTCAGTTGGAAGAGAACTAAAAGAACTAAAGAACTAAAAGACAGAAGGCAGTGGATAACTAAATGTAAACAGTGGGAGACACTGGTGAATTACAACAGGGAACATGGAGACGAAACATCAACAATGCCATAAGGAGGATTTAAAGGAGAGCAGACAGTCAAGGGAAGGGACAGCAGGTGAGGACACCCAGATGAATGGAATCACACTAACGAGCAGGGCTTGACATTAACACCCGCCCACCCGCCAATGGCAGGTAGATTTCAGCTGTGGCCCGTAAGACAGCCAGTCCCACTAGCCACTCCTGGCAGGTTGTAGTTTTCTCAAACAGCAATTTTGATCACAAACCTCGCAATGGGGGACTACGAAACTGCAACTCCTGATTTCATCAACAATAAAAACACTTTCGGCCAATCAAAAAAAAAAACATTTTGAGCACCACTGTCACCTGTTTTGACAGCAGGGCTGAAATAAATGACAGAGGCTGGGGACATTTATCGACCTGCTTTCAGCAGGATCGGAATGCACAATAGGTGGAGGAGGAGGCGGAGAAATGATCCTAGACTGTATTTGGATGCGTAAAGCGGCCCTATGAAACAGCTCTATGCATCCAAACCAATATATATATATATATGTGTGTGTGTGTGTGTGTGTGTGTGTGTACTGTATATGTGTGTGTGTGTACAGTGGTGTGAAAAAGTGTTTGCCCCCTTCCTCATTTCTCATTTTTTTGTATGTTTGTCACACTTAAATGTTTCAGATCATCAAACAAATTTAAATATTAGACAAAGATAACACAAGTAAACACAAAATGCAGTTTTTAAATGAAGGTGTTTATTATTGAGGGTAAAAAAAAATCCAAACCTACATGACTGTGTGTGAAAAAGGGATTGCCCCAAAACCTAATCATTGGTTGAGTCCCCCTTAGCAGCAACAACTGCAGTCAAGCATTTGTGATAACTGGCAGTCAGTCTTTTACAGCGCTGTGGAGGAATTTTGGCCCACTCATTTTTGCAGAATTGTTGTAATTCAGCCACATTGGAGGGTTTTCGATGAACCGCCTTTTTAAGGTCATGCCACAGCATCTCAATCGGATTCAAGTCAGGACTTCAACTAGGCCACTCCAAAGTGTTCATTTTGTTTTTCTTAAGCCATTCAGAGGCGGACTTGCTGGTGTGTTTTGGATCATTGTCCTGCTTCAGCTTGCAGTCACGAACAGATGGCCGGACATTCTCCTTCAGGATTTTTTGGTAGACAGCAGAATTCATGGTTCCATTTACCACATCAAGTCTTCCAGGTCCTGAAGCCGCAAAACAGCCCCAGACCATCACACCCATATTTTACTGTTGGTATAATGTTCCTTTTCTGAAATGCTGTGTTACTTTTACGCCGGATGAATGGGACACACACCTTCCAAAAAGTTCAACTTTTGTCTCGTCAGTCCACAGAGTATTTTGCCAAAAGTCTTGGGGATCATCAAGATGTTTTCTGACAAAACTGAGATGAGCCTTTATGTTCTTTTTACTCAGCAGTGGCTTTTGTCTTGGAACTCTGCCACGCAGGCCATTTTTGCCCAGTCTCTTTCTTATGGTTGAATCATGAACACTGACATTAATTGAGGCAAGTGAGGCCTGCAGTTCTTTGGATGTTGTTGTGGGGTCTTTTGTGACCTGTTGGGTGAGTCGTCGCTGCGCTCTTGGGGTAATTTTGGTCGGCTGGCCACTCCTAGGAAGGTTCACCACTGTTCCATATTTTCACCATTTGTGGATAATGGTTCTCACTGTGGTTCGCTGGAGTCCCAAAGCTTTAGAATGGCTTTATAACCTTTTCCAGACTGATAGATCTCAGTTACTTTGTTTCTCATTTGTTCCCGAATTTTTATGGATCGCAGCATGATGTCTATGCTTTGAGGATCTTTTGGTCTACTTCACTTTGTCAAGGCAGGATCCTATTTAAGTGATTTCTTGATTGAGAACAGGTGTGGCAGTAATCAGGCCTGGGTGTGGCTAGAGAAATTGAACTCAACTTTCCAAAGATGTGATAAACCACAGTTAATTTAGGTTTTAACAAGGGGGGGGGCAACCACTTTTTCACACAGGGCCATGTAGGTTTGGATTTTTCTTATCCTTAATAAAAAAAACCCCACCTTCATTTAAAACTGTATTTGTGTTTACTTGTGTTATCTTTGTCTAATATTTAAATTTGTTTGATCTGAAACATTTAAGTGTGACAAACATTCAAAAAAATGAGAAATGAGGAAGGAGGCAAACTTTTTCACACCACTGTATTTATAGATGTTTCCACTTCTGTTTCCACTTGATCCTGTCATAGACATCATTCGCTGATGTATCAATCTCTTCCAAGTCCTGTTTAACACAGTCTGACCATCTCAATTTTGGAAGTCCTCTTTTGTGCTTTCCTGGTGGTACCATCTCTAATGTCCTTCTACACACATTGGTATCATCTCTCTTCTTGACACATATATATACAGTGGGGCAAAAAAGTATTTAGTCAGCCACCAATTGTGCAAGTTCTCCCACTTAAAAGATGAGAGAGGTCTCCAATTTTCATCATAGGTATACCTCAACTATGAGAGACAAAGTGAGAAAAAAAAAATCCAGAAAATCACATTGAAGAATTTTTAATGAATTAATTGGTAAATTATTTTATTTTATTTTATAGCCATTTTATAACTGCAAGCCATTTTATTCCCCGCGTGAGTTCGCTTCATTCATCCTGGCCGCTGTTTACGTCCCGCCCGACGCGGACGTGCGCGAGGCTTAGCGCGCGCTCCCGGATCACATTCAACAAGCGGAGCGGACTTTCCCGGACTCTCTGGTTATTGTGGTTGGCGACTTTAACCAGAGCAACCTGAGCCACGAACTCCCCGATACAACAGTTTATTAATGCCCCACCAGAGGAGAGAACATGCTGGATCACTGTTACACTACAGTTAAGGACGCGTATCGCGCTGTTCCCCACGCTGCGCTCGGACTATCTGGTCACGTGATGGTCCACCTGATTCCCACATACAGACAGAGACTGAAGCTCACAAAACCTGTTGTGAGCACTACGAAGAAATGGACAGTGAAGCTGGGGAGGAGCTGAGGCACGTGCTTGGAAATAACTGACTGGGGCATGTTTAAAGGAGCCACGCATGATCTGGATGAGTACACGGACACTGTGAACTCATATATCCACTTTTGTGAGGAGAGCATTCTTCCATCGCGCACCAGGGTGAGTTACTCCAATGACAAGCCCTGGTTCACAGCTAAGTTCAGACAGATCAGGAAGGAGAAGGAAGCAGCGTTGAAAAGTGGAGACAGGGACTGCTACAGGGAGGTCAAATACCGGTTTAGCAGAGAGCTGAGGAGAGCTAAATCTGTGTATTCTGAGAGACTCCAGCAGCAGTTCACTGCTAACAACTCTGCTTCTGTGTGGAGAGGACTGAGGCAAATCACCAACTATCGGCCTCAGGCTCCTAAAGGTCAGGATGACAAAGCCCTTTGTCAAAGACTGTCCCAACACTATGCCCGTTTTGACACCTCGTCAGCTGTGTCCAACTCCCCCCCTCCCCCCAGCGCCACTGCCTCCATGGTCCCCACTTCATCAAAGGCGGCCCCCCCTCCTCCCCCCCCTACCCTTGCCATCAGTGAGCAGGACGTGCACAGACAGTTCTCCAGACTGAACCCGCGCAAGGCCCCCGGTCCGGACAGCGTGTCTCCCTCCACCCTGAGACACTGTGCGGAGGAGCTGACTCCTGTCTTCACAGACATTTTTAACACCTCCCTGAAGTCATGCCATGTGCCGACCTGCCTCAAAACCTCTACCATCGTCCCTGTCCCCAAGAAGCCACGGATCACTGGACTTAATGACTACAGACCTGTAGCGCTCACCTCTGTAGTCATGAAGTCCTTTGAGCGCCTGGTCCTGCCCCACCTCAAAACCATCACCACTCCCCTCCTGGACCCGCTGCAGTTTGCCTACAGAACCAACAGGTCCGTGGACGACGCAGTCAACCTGGCCCTTCACTCCATCCTGCAGCACCTGGACTCTCCGGGAACCTACGCCAGGATCCTGTTTGTGGATTTCAGCTCTGCATTCAACACCATCCGCCCCGCTCTGCTCCAGGACAAGCTGTCCCTGCTCAACGTGCCTGACTCCCTCTGCAGGTGGATCACCGACTTCCTGACGGACCGGAGGCAGCATGTGCGGCTGGGAAAGACTGTCTCAGACTCTGTTAGCATCAGCACTGGATCACCCCAGGGCTGTGTACTTTCTCCCCTGCTCTTCTCCCTGTACACCAACTCCTGCACCTCCAGCCACCAGTCTGTCAAGCTGATCAAGTTTGCGGACGACACCACCCTCATCGGGCTCATCTCCAATGGCGACGAGTCCGTCTACAGGAGAGAGGTGGCCCAGCTGGCTCCTGGTGCAGCCACCAACAACCTGCAGCTGAAACGCTTTGAAGACAGTGGAGATGATCGTGGACTTCAGAAAAGTCACAGCCCCTCTGCCCCCCCTTACCCTCACAGACTCTCCCATCACCACTGCAGATTCCTTCCGCTTCCTGGGCACCACCATCACCCGGGACCTCAAGTGGGAGCCGACCATCAGCTCCCTCATCAAAAAGGCCCAGCAGAGGATGTTCTTCCTGCGGCAGCTGAGGAAGCTCAAGCTACCCACCAAGATGTTAGTGCAGTTCTACACAGCCATCATCGAGTCCATCCTCACCACCTCCATAACCGTGTGGTACGCAGGAGCCACTGCCAGGGACAGACTAAGGCTGAAGCGCGTCGTGCGCACTGCTGAGAAGGTGATCGGCTGCAAGCTCCCATCTCTCCAGGATCTGTACATCTCCAGGACCCGGAGGCGTGCTGGCCGGATCATAGCCGATCCCTCACACCCTGGTCACGTACTGTTTGCCCCCCTCCCCTCTGGTAGAAGACTTCGGTCCATCCAGACTAAAACCTCCCGTCACATGAACAGCTTCTTCCCCTCTGCCATTAGACTGCTGAACACTAAGTGACTCTCGTGCACCATGTACAGCAGCTCAACCAGGACTCATGTCAATCATCACTGTTTCTTCCTGCATTACCGACTGCACTATATAGTTCTCCACAGTATCTGCTGCTGGCTAATATATATTTTAACTGTTGACCAGTATCACTTAATCTTATCCTACACTTTATTACATGTATAGTTTATTTCTCTTATCTTATCGTGTTTAATGTTGCAGCATTGTACCGAGACAAATTCCTAGTTTGTGTACTACATGAACAATGGCAATAAACCTGATTCTGATTCTGATTCTGATGTTCTTCCTGCGGCAGCTGAGGAAGCTCAAGCTACCCACCAAGATGTTGGTGCAGTTCTACACGGACATCATCGAGTCCATCCTCACCACCTCCATCACCGTGTGGTACGCAGGAGCCACCGCCAGGGACAGACTAAGACTGCAGCGCATTGTGCGCGCTGCTGAGAAGGTGATCGGCTGCGAGCTTCCATCCCTCCAGGACCTGTACATCTCCAGGACCCGGAGGCATGCAGGTCAGGTCATAGCTGACCCTTCACACCCTGGACACGCACTGTTTGCCTCCCTCCCCTCAGGTAGAAGACTTCGGTCCATTCAGACTAAAACCTCCCGCTACATGAACAGCTTCTTCCCCTCTGCCATCAGACTGCTGAACACTAAGTGACTTATTAGACTCGTGCACTACGCACAGCAGCTCAACCGGACTCATGATAATTATCACTGTTTTCATTTGCACTACCGACTGAACTATGGAACTCCACAATATCTGCTGCTTGTTAATATATTTTAAATTGCATAGATTAGTATTACTCATTCATATTCTACATTTTATTGCATGCATAGTTTTTTATTTTTATCTTTAGTGCTACTCCATGTTTAATGTTGCAGCATTGCACCGAGACAAATTCCTAGTTTGTGTATTACATGAACAATGGCAATAAATCTGATTCTGATTCTGATTCTGATTCTGAATAGGGCCATGTATTGTGAGATTTTGAGTGAAAACCTCCTTCCACCAGCAAGGGCATTGAAGATGAAACATGGCTGGGTCTTTCAGCATGACAATGATCCCAAACACACCGCCCGGGCAACGAAGGAGTGGCTTCATAAGAAGCATTTCAAGGTCCTGGAGTGGTCTAGCCAGTCTCCAGATCTCAACCCCATAGAAAATCTTTGGAGGGAGTTGAAAGTCCGTGATGCCCAGCGACAGCCCCAAAACATCACTGCTCTAGAGGAGATCTGCATGGAGGAATGGGCCACAATACCAGCAACAGTGTGTGAAAACCTTGTGAAGACTTACAGAAAACGTTTGACCTCTGTCATTGCCAACAAAGGGTACATAGCAAAATATTGAGATGAACCTTTGTTATTGACCAAATACTTATTTTACCGAGGAATTTACCAATTAATTTGTTAAAAATCATTCACTGTGATTTTCTGGATTTTTTTGTTCTCATTTTGTCTCTCATAGTTGAGGTATACCTATGATGAAAATTGGAGACCTCTCTCATCTTTTAAGTGGGAGAACTTGCACAATTGGTGGCTGACTAAATACTTTTTTGCCCCACTGTATATATATGTATGTACACACATATAATAATTGATTATTATTAATCAATTATTAATAATTGATAATTGATTATCAATATGATTGATTATTGTATGTACACACATATCTATATATATATATCTATATCTATATATATCTATCTATATATATATCTATATATATATCTATATCTATATATATATACATATATATACAGTATATATATATATATATATATATATATATATATATACACACACACACACACACACACACACACACACACACACACACACACACACACACACACACAGAGTATGTCCCCCTCCACAAATGTCTGCAAACTCCAGAATTCTTAGGAACTGGGAGATTCTTACGATCCCATCATTCATAAGAATCTTTGACTATAGCTTAAGGATGGAAAGGGAACAGACACAAGAAATAGAGCCTTAAAGACCAAACCTCAGCTACAGGAAAAAACATAAAACCAGGAATAGAATGTAAGAATTAAAATCACCTGAACTAAACCTAAGGATAAACTGGAAATCATAGCAAAGGACAAACAAAATGGAAAGTACTTTCAAAATAAACCAAAAGTCAAATTAAATCCAGACTAATAAGAATTAAATATCATATTTAGAGATCAGAAAACCAAACAACCCAAAGACAAAAACCTCAGCATAATAACATCAGGAGTTCATGTCCATAATAACAGGAAACAAACAGTCAGAGATGGGACATGATCAGCCCACCCCAATCATCTCCCATCATAACACAGCCCTTCCACTTCCAGTCTGTAGAAACTACTAGACCCTCACTTTTTCATGAGCCTACTCATTACCCGAACCTTATCCACCTAAAGTATGTTTGATTTATAAATTAAGGTAATTGTCAAAGTGCAAGTGAAAGTGACAGAAAGTGAAAATGGGGACATAAACTCAAGGATTCCTGGTAGGAGGGCATTCTTGTACCGTCCCCAACTTCCAGCATGTCATATGCTGGTTTAAGTATTTATGAAATGAGAAAATGGCATTAAATGCTTTCAGGTTAGTTGCAGTAGAAATAAACGGATTATTGATAATTTCTGTATTTATAGTTTTGTTATTTTACGTTTCTATATTTGCCTTTGTTTTAACCCCTTGGAAGATTATGAGTTAAAGAGGATTACCAAGTTCTTCACATAAACTATTAACCATGTTTTTTCAGTGCTTCATATGTTAACGCAGCATCAGTCACTTGTTTTCGACACTCATGATGCTGACCTTGGAAACTGTTTGATGCTACTTCAATATCCGAAATATTATTTCATACCTGAAGTTAAGCCAAAAGGCTTCCATGATAAATTCCAGAAGGGCGATGAAAACAGAGCACCCATTTACGGGAAAAGGACCTGAACAGACACTACTGCTCATCTGTGCAAGAAACAAAAGACAAAAAAAAAATCCAAGTATTTTCCTTTTACTTTCTCTGAAAGTTGATCAGAAACAGATGTTTTCTACCAAACATCCTTAAAGCTGTGTCGTCACAGGCGGTGCATATACTTGTTGACAGTCACGAGGTTGTGTTACAGTGCCCCCCGTTTGCTGTTCTTTAATGTCAGATAAGTCTACGTACATACAGCTGATGATATATTATAGCGTCCGGGGCTCACCCTGATCTGGAGCTGACAACAGCTTGTTTGTGGAGTAATCTCCCCCCCTTAACAAGCCACAGGCACACAAGGTGAGATCATAGCGTAAGCGCACACACGCATGTGCGCGGTCCCCAGCAGATGTGTGCATGAATAGGAAGCCTGCTTTAAGTCAGGGCACTTCTCGGCCAGGCTCGTCTCTCGCTCTGAAAACAAACGTTCCCTGAGCTGGAAGTAGTCCCGTGATGTAACGGCTTTGATCACCCAGTGAGGGCAAGGTTTGCTCAAGGGTCAGTGGAGCTCGGAATTCGATGGATAAGCACACTACTCACCTATTTTCATCACACGCTTGCGTTCGCATAGACTACCGGGGGTTACATGTGTACGCGGCTCCAAACCTTCCTCAGCGCACCAGTCACTTCCTTTGAGCTGCCATTGGCTGACCTTTCCCACCTGCTTTCCCTTTACTGCATGAAGCGCATCACTGATTTAAGCAATCAAGAGTCAGCCCTTTACTTTCTGTGTTGACAATTTACCACAAAATCAAGCTGACAGATTTTTTTCCTCTTGCCTTACGTGCTCTTCATCTGTTGCTCAGTTTTAGAGATGTCTGCATTCTCTAGAATATAATAGAACTGCATGACATTTGTCTTGTATCTGTTTACCCCAATAAATACAAATTAGGCAGTAATGTCTCTTTCCAGAAATTCTAACACACAAACCACGTGTTCTCCCCACCTTGAGGAAGTTATGTTTTGTGTTTTCTGATAGGATTAATAAATAATCAAGAGATTGTCATAAAATATTTTAAAGAGGTGCAGCTTGCCCCCTTTACACAGATGGAGATTGTTGGGTGACCACTGAGAGATAAAAAAAAAATTAACCCGAAATGATCCCCTAACGCCTCAATAAAGCTGTTCATGTGGAAATGTTTGGGAGATCGTTGCACAGTTTTCATGGTGATCTATAGGGCTCTTTGAATGATACTTGAGAGATCACTGGGAGACCAGGAGAGATTTTTCAGAGACCAGAAGAGATCGTTGAGAGATCATTTGAAGATCTGACCATTTTGTCATCACTCAGTGATCTCCCAATGATCTCCATCCCTGTGTAAAGGGGTCTAAGTGATTCAGTAGTTGACGATGGTTGTACACAACTGAGGCCTGTACTATGAAGTGAAATTGATGTCCTAGCCAGGCAAGTTGTGGTTTCCGTCAGAGTTTTCTGTATCCCAAAGCTGGCTGGTTTTTTACTGGGCTAGATCATCACAGTCACACATTTAATCAGTGTCGGCCTTATCAGTGAAAGAGAATCCTCTGATTAACTTGCTAAATGAGTGAGTGCATGCACAGAACATGCACGCTTGTTTGCTGTTGGCTGTATTCTTCCCAGTGTGTGCAAGAGAAATTTTATTTTTTTTTACATTGACAAATTGCAAGAGGAGATGCAGCAGGACTTCACTTCCGTCAGCTTGGTGTTTCTGTAGCCTAACAGTTAATCAGACCTGTCCCTTCTCCAAGCTTTTAATCTAGTTTACCACAACATAAGTTCAAACTCTGCATTTCCTTGCACTCAGCTGTCCAAGGTGCTGCATAGAGTACACCTCAGGTGTAATGTTAACTAACGCTTATTGTCAATCTTTGATTTGGAACTTTGCTGCCATGTGCATTTTTAAAATTAATTAATCTAAATTAATTACAGTACTTTGTGACTCTATATGTCTTAAGGAAATCAAAGCTTGGATGACTTGTAATTTCCTGCTATTGACATAACGCACGGCTCAGGAGACGCACACACACAGGCTCAGAGTAGTTCAAATAGTTTATTAACAACGGGCGTGAATGAGTGCGTGTCTGCGGGGTGTAAATGTGTTGGTGGCGGTGTCCGCTTCAGACACAGAGGCAGGTGACCGTACAGCCGGGCAACCCTATGGAGAAGACACAGGGAGAGGGTGACAGGCATACACCAACACAGGAGGGATTATGGCAAGAGAAGGACTTACTTGGATGACAGGTCAGCTGGCACAGCAAGGGGCGAAACCCGGGAGACAGCCACCTGGAGAGCTCGGTGCAACAGCGAGGAATGGGCGTTGGAGAGAAGACGTCCGCCGCCGCCGGGAAATCCACCTGTGCACAGGGGAGCAGACTGGAGAGAGAAGGTAAGGCTTCTTACCCAAATAATTGCGCTGAAGATAGTAGATGACTCACAACGGTGAGGAACGAAGTCTGACGGCTTCAGGCCGAGCCTCCGGGCGAGGCGGCTTTTCTCCTTCGCCGCTGATGAGGATCAGGTGTGTGAGCAGGTGGCGCCGCTGATGAACGGCGCGGCGTGACAGTACTCCCCCCTCTAGCAGCGCCTCCTGGCGATGGCTTATCCGGGTGCGCTCGGTGGAAGTCCGCGATGAGCGATGGGTCCAACACAAACGACGAGGGTACCCACTGTCGATGCTCGGGCCCATAGCCCTCCCAGTCCACCAAGTACTGCAACCCACGACCCCGGCGTCGAGAGTCCAGGATGGAAGCGACAGACCAGGCCGGATGGCCATCAATCATCCGGGGCGCGGGTTGCGCAGCAGGAGGGGGGCAAAGGGGGTCGGTGACTGCCAGCTTCACCTTCGACACGTGGAAGGTGGGATGGATGCGGAGGGAGGGGGGAATAGCCACGCGCACAGCCACCGGGTTGATGATCCGGGTGATGGGATAGGGACCCATGAAGCGCTGTGCCAGCTTTCTCCTCTCACCTTTTAGGGTGACGTCCTGGGTGGAAACGTAGACACGTTGCCCAACTCTGTACGCCGGGGCAGGTCTTCTATGCCGGTCCGCCACAGTCCTGTTGCGCTCCGCTGTGCGTAAAAGCGCCTTGCGCGCGGCAGCCCAGATGGAGCGGAACTGCCTGAAATGTGCTCTAACCGAGGGGACGGTCACCTCACTCTCCTGCTCTGGAAAGAGCGGGGGGTCGTAACCCAGGGACGCCTTGAATGGAGACATCCCCGTAGCAGAAGAGCGAGCGGTATTATGAGCATACTCGACCCAGGCGAGATGGTTGCTCCAGGACGTTGGTTTAGATGAGGTCACACAGCGGAGCGCAGCCTCCAGCTCCTGGTTGGTCCGCTCACACTGCCCGTTGGACTGGGGGTGATGGCCGGAGGAGAGGCTCACCTTGGCTCCGATGGCGTTACAGAACGACCTCCAAACCTCGGATGAAAATTGGGGACCCCGGTCCGAGACCACGTCCACCGGAATCCCGTGCAGCCTGACCACGTGTTGGACAAGGAGACCCGCCGTCTCCAGGGCAGTAGGGAGACCTCGCAGGGGGACGAAGTGCGCCGCCTTGGAGAAACGGTCCACGATGGTCAGGATGGAGTCAAAGGAGTTGGAAACGGGGAGACCGGTGACGAAATCCAACGCGATGTGCGACCAGGGCCTGCCAGGAACGGGCAGGGGCTGGAGCAGACCCGCTGGAGGGGCGTTTCCCGACTTGCAGGTGGCACAGATAGGGCAAGCCCGGGCGTAGCGGGCCGCGTCCCTCCGCAGGCCTGGCCACCAAAAGGACCGTTGGAGGAGGTTGATCATCCGGGAGGTGCCGGGATGACAGGTGAGCCGGGAGGTGTGGAGCCAGTGGATGACCTCTCCTCGGACCGCAGATGGCACGAACAGTCTTCCCTCCGGTCCGCCGCCAGGATCAGGTTCCACCTCCTGCGCCTTCCGGATCTTGCTCCTGATGTCCCAAGAGATGGCACCCACGACGCACGACCTGGGCAGGATGGTGTGGGGCGTCTCCTCAGCCCCCACGGGGGTAAACTGCCTAGAGAGGGCATCAGGCAGGCCGTTCTTGGAGCCTGGCCTGAAGGTGATGGTAAAATGGAACCTGGCGAAGAACAAAGACCAGCGCGCCTGGCGGGCGTTCAGGCGCTTGGCAGATCGTAAATATTCTAAGTTCTTGTGGTCCGTCAGGACCACGAACGGCAGGTCCGCCCCCTCTAGCCAGTGGCGCCACTCCTGTAAGGCGAGTTTGATGGCCAGGAGCTCCCTGTCCCCCACATCGTAGTTCCTCTCCGCCGGGGACAAGCGCTGGGAGAAGAAGGCACAGGGTCGTTTGGCGCCATCGTCCGGTGACCGCTGGGATAGAACTGCTCCCACTCCCGTGTCCGAGGCATCCACCTCCACTATGCACTGCAGCGCGGGGTCGACCTGGCGAAGAACCCGGGAGGAGGAGAATTCCGCCTTCAGCGCCTTAAAGGCAGCAGCGACCTCCTCTGTCCACCGGAAAGGGACCTTCGGGGACGTGAGGCGGGTCAGCGGTCCGACGATCGAGCTGAAGTTGGGCACAAAGCGGCGGTAGAAATTGGCGAAGCCAACAAATTGTTGCACCTGCTTCCGGGATGCGGGAGTAGGCCACTCCACCACCGCCTTCACCTTCTCTGGGTCTGGAAGCACCTGGTCTTGAGAGATGATGACCGGGACGGGGACGGTCTGATGTGAGACTCTCCCAAGGGAGGCACGAGAGAGATTGACCAGGGAGATGGGGTTTCTCAGTGCCTGACAGCGGATGCCCAATCGGGTTGCCAGGCTTTGTGAAATGAAGCTGCCTTCTGCGCCCGAATCCACCAGTGCGTGGGTGAGATGCCCAGTGGGGTTGTGGCAGAAACGGATGGGCAGCTTCAATTGGGTGAGGGGATTTGGCCGATTGACGTCCGTGAGGCCCCCTACAGTGACTCGCGGACCCCGCCGTTTGGCTTCAGCGGACAAAGCTCCACCGTGTGCTGATTGTCTCCGCAATACATGCAGAGACCCAACTCACGGCGGCGTTGTCTCTCTGCCGGGGAGAGCTTTGTTCAGCCCGTCACCATCGGCTCCGACTCCTCGGGGCGCGATGGTGGCGGCGTCGCCAGGGGGCGAACTTGGGGCAGGCGCAGCGAGGCTCCCCGAGGGCGAGAAGTAGACGACTTCCGTCCTGAGGAGCGCTCGTGCAGCCTGTTGTCCAAGCTAATGGCTAGTGAGGTTAGCTCCGCTAGCGTTCCGGGGACATCCCGTCCAGCCAGTTCATCCCTCAGATCGTCATTGAGGCTGCGGAGGAACAGGCCACAGAGGGAACGTTCGTCCCAGCCCAATTCCTCCGCTGCTACCCGGTAGTCGATAGCATAGTCCGCGGCTGACCGGCTTCCCTGCTGGAGAGCGAGAAGCCGATCGACCTGGACCGTCTCGGTGCGAGAATGGTCGAACACCTCCAGGAAGCGCCTCACGAACTCGGCATAGGTGAGGGTGGCATAACTGGGTCTCGCCATTATAGCGTAGGCCCAGGTTAAAGCGCGCCCCTCCAGAAGGTTACCTATGTAGCCGATTCGGCTGTGATCTGAGGGAAAGTCCCCGGGCACACGGTCGAACACGGACTCACACTGCATCACAAACCCCCGCGCTCCGCCGAGCTTTCCGCTAAAGCGAGCGGGGGTCGGAATTGGTGTGAGACGGGCCAGTGCCACTGGAGCTGGCTGAACGGCCGCAGGAACAGCAGGAGCTGCGCCACCCTGGGGAGCCGGGGGGAACGGCTGCTGGGGGTCCAGACGGTCCAATCGGTTTGTTATTGCAATTAATTGGTTCAGGATCACCTGTTGTTGATAAGCGATCTGATCTACTCGAACCTCGAGAGTGGTAAGACGGTGTGCGAGCCCGCCGTCTGCCGAGCCGCTCTGCTGAAGCCGTACTGACATAACGCACGGCTCAGGAGACGCACACACACAGGCTCAGAGTAGTTCAAATAGTTTATTAACAACGGGCGTGAATGAGTGCGTGTCTGCGGGGTGTAAATGTGTTGGTGGCGGTGTCCGCTTCAGACACAGAGGCAGGTGACCGTACAGCCGGGCAACCCTATGGAGAAGACACAGGGAGAGGGTGACAGGCATACACCAACACAGGAGGGATTATGGCAAGAGAAGGACTTACTTGGATGACAGGTCAGCTGGCACAGCAAGGGGCGAAACCCGGGAGACAGCCACCTGGAGAGCTCGGTGCAACAGCGAGGAATGGGCGTTGGAGAGAAGACGTCCGCCGCCGCCGGGAAATCCACCTGTGCACAGGGGAGCAGACTGGAGAGAGAAGGTAAGGCTTCTTACCCAAATAATTGCGCTGAAGATAGTAGATGACTCACAACGGTGAGGAACGAAGTCTGACGGCTTCAGGCCGAGCCTCCGGGCGAGGCGGCTTTTCTCCTTCGCCGCTGATGAGGATCAGGTGTGTGAGCAGGTGGCGCCGCTGATGAACGGCGCGGCGACAGCTATTAAATTCAGATAAGACTGAAGTCATTCTTGTTGGTCCAAAAAACCTTAGAAATTCCTTTCCAAATCAAACTTTCAGTTTGGATGCAGTTACTCTTTCTCTTAATAGCTCTGTGAGGAACCTTGGAGTTATTTTTGATCAGGATTTGTCCTTCAATTCGCATATTAAATTTGTTTCTAAGACTGCCTTCTATCATTTGTGTAATATTGCCAAGATTAGGAGCATCTTGCCTCAGAGTGATGCTGAGAAACTGATCCACGCTTTTGTTAGCTCGAGATTAGATTATTGTAATTCTTTATTATCAGGCTGTCCTAAAACATCTTTAAAAAGTCTTCAGCTGATCCAAAATGCTGCAGCAAGAGTTTTAACAGGTACTAGAAAGAGAGATCATATCTCTCCGGTTCTGGCCTCCCTTCATTGGCTTCCCATAGAGTTTAGAATTAAGTTTAAAATCCTTCTTCTTACTTACAAAGCTCTAAACAATCAGGCTCCTTTTTATTTAAAAGATCTGATACTACCATATTATCCTAACAGAGCACTACGCTCCCAAAATGCAGGATTACTTGTAATACCTAGAATCTCCAAAAGTACAATGGGAGGCAGAGCCTTCAGTTATCAAGTTCCTCTCCTGTGGAATCAGCTGCCAATCTGGATTCGGGAGTCAGACTCGATCTCTGTTTTTAAGAATAGGGCTAAAACCTACCTTTTTGATATAGCCTACAATTAGGGAGGGATCATGTGTTTCTGAACCCTCCCTTAGTTATGCTGCTAATAGGTTTAGTCAGCCGGGGGGACCTCCAGTAATGCACTGGGCCTCACTCCTTTCCTCACTCTCAATGAAATATTTGTTTTTGCTGGTCATTAACATTTGTTTGTTCTCTCCCATAGATTGAGTCCCCATCGTGCTGTTTGCTCTCTACATGTCTGTTCTTTTCTTCTTCTCTATCCCCTCACCCCCCAGCCAGTCGCAGCAGATGACTGCCCCTCCCTGAGCCTGGTTCTGCTGGAGGTTTCTTCCTGTTAAAAGGGAGTTTTTCCTCTCCACCGTCGCCAAGTGCTTGCTCACAGGGGATCGCCTGATTGCTGGGGTCTTTCTGCAACTGTGGGGGTTCCCCCTACAGTTGATAGTGCTATGAGATGACTGTTGTTGTGAAATGGTGCTATATAAATAAAGTTGAATTGAATTGAATATGTCTCTGAAAAGTGCTTCATAAATAAACTTTACTTACGTTTTCTCCAAGTGCCGCTCATCCATGCCGGTGTGTTTCTAGCTTAGCCGTTGCCTACACTGCTCCGGGACGTGTGCTGGCCCAAGTGTTCCGAGTGTTTTGTTTGTTGTTTTTTTTTTCGTGCAGCGTTTCTTGCAGGTTGTGCGTCATGTGAAGATCTCTCCTTCTAACTTTGTTATACAATCCAAAGACGGCCCAACGTTTGAGCTAACTTTTCGGCGCTGCTTCCTAACTTTCAAAGCTGGCTGCATATCTCAACAAGCTATGACTTCACTTGACTGCGGGCTTGCTGTGACTCTATGCTTTTGTGTTCCAAGAAATAGTTTTACTAGTTTATTGTTAACAAGACCCCTAGACGAAGGCTGTCCAATCATGTGCCATGGAGGACCAAGACCCTGCAGGTTCTCTCTTCTACCCAGTCTCTTCAGTAGGTGTTTTCACTGATCAGCAGTCAGTGGGAAGAAATTCACTGAAATGTGCTGTTGAAGACACTGGTTGGAGGTAAAGCCTGCAGGGTCTTGGCCCTCCATGGCACATGATTGGACACTCCTGCCCTAGGCCGTAAGCAAATTAAAAAAACACAGAAGTTCAAATTTATTGGTTGATGGGGTGGGTGGGATTACCATTATTGCAGTTGATAAATGATTTCATGAAGGTAACTCATTTCTTGCTAGTATTCGTCGGCTTCCGTTGGTCTATGATGACCATGGAAGAGAATCCTAGATGTCTACTCTGCTGGAACAGCACCGCCTGTGGCTGAACAGGCCGATGCGCGAATGACAGTCCCTGTCACACAGGTCGCACTTGTGGATGGTCTCCGTGCTACTGGGTCTGTGGCGGTTCTTCCTGCGGGTCCTTTTTTCATCTGCTGCAGCAGTCAGTTTCTCTTCACCCGCCTTGAACTGTCTGGTCAGGGTGCCTCTCCATTTGGAGCGGTCCGTTGCGAGGTCCTCCCAGCGCTCTGTGTTGATCTCCAGGGCCTTCGTATCTCTCTTGCAGACGTCTCTGAAGCACAGCTGTGGGCGACCAGCATCTCTCCTGCCAATCACCAGTTCTCCGTAGAGGACGTCTTTGGGGATTCTGCCATCCTCCATACGGTGAACATGGCCTAGCCAGCGGAGCCTGCGCTGCCTGAGTAGAGTGAACAGTGAACATTGCTAGTATTGCAGTTGATAAATTAAATCATTATTACATAAACTGTCGCACACATGGCTTACAAGTTGACGCATCCGTCTGGCCTGGCCTATGTGGGACAACAGAAGCATGTAGGGATGGTATTGATACTTCAATACAAGCTGGTCGATATTTTGGAGTTGATACAATTTTAAATATCGCGATACCACCGTGTTAATACAAAACGTGCAATTTGTTTTCACTTCTGAGAGTTTTAGGCATTAAATATATGTGTAAAAACTGGTGAAAACCCAGCCCAGGCATATTTTAGAGATGGTCTGCTGTGTCACATGATTATGGCAGCCTATCAGATGTCAGAGCTGAAGACTCACTGCGCAGCCTCAGTGGAGTACTCACTGACTCCCGCGCAGAATGAGCTCGGCAGCGTATTACTTCTGAAATGTTACACCATTCATCCAAATTCTTTGGTGATGCCAAGCAGCATAATTTTTGAAATTTATTTTGGAAAAATGAACAAAATAAGCACTATTTAAGTTTGTATAATAACAGTGTAAAAATAAAATATATAAATAAAATTTTAAAAAAAATAATGCATTGTGGAAAAAAGTGACACATACATATATGCTGCTTGGTATTACCATAGAATTTTCTTTCTTTCAAATATTTATGTTCATGAGTTTTATTCATATTTCATACTGCTCTTGTAATAAAGTTGTTAATGAAACTGCAATCGTGTGATTTTCCTTTAAGGGGCAAAAAGTATCAGTATCGGTATCAAAGAAAAATTCCCATAAATTCATGGTATCGTATCAAAAGGGAAAATGCTGGTGTCAGCCGACCCTAGAAGCATGTAAAAATAAGAACGCCTTAACGTGACTGCTATTCGCGCTAAAATCATGGACTATGCTATTACCCAATTTCTGGGGAATTGAAAATTCACACTTCCCCCTATAGGTGGAGACACTGACAAGACTTTACATTCCAGAAAACTTTGTAATATGGTAGTACTTTATAGAGATGGGCCAATCCAATATTTAGCATTGGTATTGGACAAAATGATGGATCAGTATTGGGGAGCAATAAATAAATGAATAAAAACCAATCTATTGCAACATAAACTAAACCAGTAAATGCCTGTCAAACTGCTGACATTTTGTAAAACTCTTTTACTTCCTTTGCATCCAGGGGAGCCTGAATACAGGCTCTGGTCTGTGAGACATTTGTCAAAGATGTAATGTTAGACAGGAGGGTTGTTAACACACATTTTTATGATTAAAAAAAGATGAAAACTAAACAGACTATAGCATTGCAAACAAAATGTCATTTGAATAAATAAATAAATGAAATGGAAGCCTTATAGACCAACAGGTAACAGATTTGATCTGTTCTGCGTATTTAACGCTTCAGAAAATCTTTCTAGACTGACAGAAGGAACAGTCTTGCTGTAGGCATGCTCTTTGTTGGTTTGCTCCCAGTAGAGCTAAAAATTGACTTCTGGAGGATAAAAACAACAAAATAATTTCAAGGAAACAGATTAAAGAGAATTTTCCAGCTGTCTGATGGCTGTGATGGTGAGGTGAGCTGTTAATTGTTTAGGACGGTTGCAACTTAAAATGTTTTTCTGTCGATATTCAGGTATCATACAGCAGACATTTCTCCCCATAGATATTTCCTCCATCATAATTAGATGTTACATAGAATGACTAAAGTAGCTTAACTGTATGTTAGAGCTGTGATGGAGGACAGATGTCTGTGACTGTTTATTAGGGCTTCATATCAGACACATGGAAATCATACTGAACACAACCTCACATCTCTAATAACTTATTTTTCCAGTGATATTTTTGGACTGTCCTTTAAAGTTAAGATAAAGTTTATTCAGTAAGTTTATTCGGTATTATTTAATATTAATGTCCAAAATGTGTATACTCTAATGATCAATCTAAATATTAATCAGTTGTATTGTTGGGTGCTATTAAAATTAACACAGTAACATTTCTGCTGTTATCAGTCTTATGCTGATATTGTTTAACCCAAATTTAACAATATCAGATTGGATTGGGCATTAAAAAAGCTGTATCATTACAGCCGTCGTACTTTATGGACCTCATGAAGAACTTTGTCTTGCTTTTTGTAAGATGCTACTTTGCACAAATAATTGTATCATCTAATATGAATCTGTTGGTGTGTTCTAGTCTGTCTTGCACCTGTTACAGTGACATGGTTTTTTTTTTTCTGTGATGAATCGCAGAAATTCATTGTTTCTTTGTATATTGAGGCTGAGTGCCGTCCTATAGTGGAAGGATCACTATCCCATCAACATCACCATTTGTATGCTCTTCATTCAGAAGCAATGAGCCAGTCTACTGGAGCCAAAAATATATGCATATACTCCAACTGTGATCCTTTTTTCTTCGGGTTATTAAATATACCCAACAACTTTATGACTCAATATGGGTCAGGGCCCAAACGTCACTGGTAAGTCACTCTTTTTGGAATGTGGTCAGAGAATTATTAGGAACAGGTTGATGATAGCATCCAGGTACTGTCTGGTTCAGCCGAAGGTTGGCTCAAATCAGTCTCCATGTGGAGTTGTTCTCCTTGAAATCGCCATGCCCAGCCTAATAAGTTAATTTTGTGCTGTGACCTACAGTGCATGCAGATGAACAGTAGAGAGCACTGTGCCTTTGCCCTATGAGCAGTGCCTTCAATTCACTGTTTGCATCCATCCATTCTGAAACTGATGGTATTCCAACAACTGAGGCTCAAATAATGCAGATATTTGCACTTCAGAAAGCAGGATGACTGTCAAGGATGAAATGTCTGGTGACGAGATTTTCCTTTTTTTGGGGGGGGGGGGGTCCAAAGTAACTGTACCAAGATGACACATATAGCAGACAGTATTTCAATTCAACTTTTTACTTCCCACAGTAAGTTACTTTTGACTAAATGGGCATACATTTTGTTTCATCTGAACATTTCTCAATCACAAAACCCCTCCTCTTCTTGGATTACAGTGCATCCAGAGAGGATTCACAGCACTTCACTTCTGACACATTTTGTTATGTTGCAGCCTTATTCCAAAATGGATTAAATTCATCTTTTTCCTTAAAATTCTGCACGCAACACCCCATAATGATAATGTTAAAAAGTTTATTTTTGAGATTTTTGTAAATTTATTTAAAAAAAACAACAACTAAGAAATCAACTGTACATAAGAAACAACTAAGAAATCACATGTACATAAGTATTCACAGCCTTTGCCATGAAGCTCAAAATTGAGCTCAGGTGCATCCTGTTTCCACTGATCATCCTTGAGATGTTTCTACAGCTGAATTGGAGTCCCTCTGTGGTAAATTCAGTTGATTGGACATGATGTAGAAAGGCACACACCTGTCTGTATAAGGTCTCACAGTTGACAGTTCTTGTCAGATCACAAACCAAGCATGAAGTCAAAGGAATTGTCTGTAGACCTCTGAGACAGGATTGTCTCGAGGCACAAATCTGGAGAAGGGTACAGAAAATTTTTTTGCTGCTTTGAAGGTCCCAATGAGCACAGTGACTCCCATCATCTGTAAATGGAAGAAGTTCAGAACCACCAGGACTCTTCCTAGAGCTGGCATCTGGTGGCCGGGTTTCCGCCCATGCGACCTGGCCGGGCTCAGCCCAAAGGAGTTACATGAGTCCGCCCTCCAGTGGGCTCACCACCTACAGGAGGGACCATGGGGGTCCGTTGCTATGTGGCTCAGGTGGCGGTCAAAGGCAGAGGCCTTGGCGGTCTGATCCCAGGGTTCCTAAACTGGCTTTTGGGATGTGGAATGTCACCTCTGTGGTAGGGAAGGAGCCTGAGCTGGTGCACAAGGTTGAGCAATACCGGCTAGATATAGTCGGCCTCACCTCAGCACACACAACACAACAGCTTCGCCTACTCTGGAGTTGCCCTGGGCGAGAGGCGACGAGCAGGGGTGGGTATTCTTGTATCCCCCCACCTTGCTGCCTCTATATTGGAGTTTTTCCCCGTGGATGTATGACCATTGTGAGAGTTTGGTTCATATTGCCAACATTTGGTCAGACTCATTCCCAGTGAGAGTTGGACTCCACCAGGGCTGCCCTTTGTCCTGTTCATAATTTTTATGGACAGGATTTCTAGGTGCAGCCAGGGAACCAAGAGTGTCACGCTTGGTGACCACAGGATCTCAGCTCTGTTGTTTGCAGTTGAAGTTGTCCTGCTGGCTTCATCTGGCAATGACCTACAGGTCACTGGGTTGGATTGCCGCTAAGTATGAAGCAGCTGGGATGAGAATCAATACCTCCAAGTCTATGGTCTTCAGCCAGAAAAAGGTGGATTGTCTTCTCCGGGTTGGGGACAAGCTCCTGCCCCAAGTCGAGGAGTTTAAGTATCTTGGGGTCTTATTCACAAGTGAGGGGAGAATGGAGTGAGAGATTGACAGACGGATCGGAGCAGCATCTGCAGTGATGCGGACGTTGTACTGGTCTGTTGTGGTGAAGAGGGAGCTGAGCTCTAAGGCAAAGCTGCCGATTTGCCAGTCAATCTACGTTCCTACCCTCAGTGCTAGAGTTGGATTTATTGTCTCGATTAACAAACCACAATACCTTTGTGGTGATGGGCTCTTTGTGTGAAAGTGCCAAGAAAAAGTGAGCTAAGTGTGCCAAAGCCAAATCACTAGCATGCTAATTAACCACCAGCAGTGGCCACTTTTCGATCTTGGCCCTTCTGTGATATCAACTCCATCCATCCATCCATCCATCTTCTACCGCTTTTCCGGAGGTCCGGGTCGCGGAGGCAGCAGTTCAAGCAGAGAAGCCCAGACTTCCCTCTCCCCCGCCACCTGCTCCAGCTCTTCAGAGAGAATACCAAGGCGTTCCCAGACCAGTTGGGAGACAAAGTCTCTCCACCGAGTCTTGGGTCTGCCCCAGGGTCTCCTCCAAGTGGGACGTGCCCAAAATACCTCAAGTGGGAGGCGTCCAGGAGGCATCCTAATCAGATGCCCATACCACCTCAACTGACTCCTTTCAATGTGGAGGAGCAGCGGTTCTACTCTGAGCCTCTCCCGGATGACTGAGCTCCTCACCCTATCTCTGAGGGTGAGTCCAGCAATCCTACGGAGAAAGCTCATTTCAGCCGCTTGTATCCGCGATCTTGCTCTTTCGGTCATTACCCAAAGCTCGTGACCGTAGGTGAGGGTAGGAACGTAGATTGACTGGTAAATCGACAGCTTTGCCTTAGAACTCAGCTCCCTCTTCACCACAACAGACCGGTACAACGTCCGCATCACTGCAGATGCTGCTCCGATCCATCTGTCAATCTCTCGCTCCATTTTCCCCTCACTCGTGAATAAGACCCCGAGATACTTAAACTCCTCCACTTGGGACAGGAGCCTTTCCCCAACCCAGAGAGGACAATCCACCTTTTTCCAGCTGAGGATTATGGACTCAGACTTGGAGGTGCTGATTCTCATCCCAGCCGCTTCACACTCAGCGGCAAACCATCCCAGCAAGAGCTGTAGGTCATTGCTGGATGAAGCCAGCAGGACAACACCATCTGCAAACAACAGAGATGAGATCCTGTGGTCACCAATCATGACGCCCTCCATTCCCTGGCTGCGCCTAGAAATCCTGTCCATAAAAATTATGAACAGGATCGGTGACAAAGGGCAGCCCTGGCGGAGTCCAACTCTCACTGGGAATGAGTCCGACCGAGTGTTGGCAATATGAACCAAACTCTCACAACGGTCGTACAGAGACCGAATAGCTCGTAACAACAAGCCCGATACCCCATACTCCCGAAGCACCCCCCACAAAAAACCACGAGGGATGCGGTCAAATGCCTTCTCCAAGTCCACAAATCACATGTAAACTGGTTGGGCAAACTCCCAACCCTGAGAATTCTCGAGACGGTAAAGAGCTGGTCCGATGTGCCACGGCCAGGTCGAAAACCACATTGCTCCTCTTGAATCCAAGGTTCGACCAACAGCCGGACTCTCCTCTCCAGTACCTTGACATAGACCTTCCCAGGGAGGCTGAGGAGTGTGATCCCTCTAAAGTTGGAGCACACCCTCTGGTCCTCTATTTTGAAGAGAGGAACCACCACCCCAGTTTGCCATGCCAAAGGCCCTGCCCGACCTCCACGAAATGTTGCAGAGGCGTGTCAACCATGACAGCCCTACAACATCCAGGGCCTTGAGGTACTCAGGGCGAATGCCGTCCACCCCCCGGGGCCCGGCCATCAAGGAGATTTTTAACCACCTTGGCAACCTCAGCCCCTGTGATAGGCGAGTCATCCCCCTCGTCCACAAACCCTGATGATTTGTTGTTATGATTTGTTGGTATCAACTCAAATCATAATATTTTGTTCAGTATTGCTGCTATTTAACGTAATGTGCTTGTGGAACTGTTGTATAAAAGCCGTATTACACTTGAGGTCATTGCGGTATCATGAATATTTTAACTGGTGGTGATCCATCATACGTCCAACGCTCTTGTGTAATATTATTTAATTATACAGGAAGTGGTTCTGGCCAGGCAATTCAGAGTGACCATAAATGCTGTAAATGCTGTAACTGTGCTGGAATGTTCACCAGAATATATAGCATATCACTAGGGCTGGAAACAATCCATAATTTCCAGAATTGATTCAATTCCGATTCTTGAGATTCTGAATCGATTCAATTCCGATTTGATCTGATCTGATCGCTATTCAATCTGGGAAATTACCATTTTAATAGCCATTTTACTTGCCAGGAAAAAAAAAAAATCTTTGAGACCTAATGCTGCAAATTGTACCAAGAATACTCTAACTTTGTTTATACGTACATAAATTATCACATAAAAAACTGACCCAAAAATCAGTTACAATAGTGCACTTTTTATTATTTAAGTTATGATTTCACAAAGTGCTAACACATGCTTTCTTTAGTGCAAAGAGTGTGTAGTGTCAAGTTAACCCAGAGTAAGTAAACAAATTCAATGCATGAGGCATGTATACATGATCTCACTGTATTTCAGTCCCTCCAGGATTTCGTCGGCTGTTTATGTGATTGTTGCAAAAGTAGCTTGTGTGGTGTGTGTGTGTGTGTGTGTGTGTTTGGCCCTTAGGGCTTGCCGTACCCGCCCTGTGTGGTGTGACGTCAGGTGGGCTACTGTATATAGTTGTGTGTATCCATAATAAAGTTCAGTTCACTGCATGGCATAAGACCAACTCCGACCATTATTAGCAACATAACATTTTGGCGACAAGGAGAAACTATTGGGGCGTATGGGATACCTCCACCATATCACGGTTTCTGGAGTACCCGGGAGAGCCAGTGATCCTGTGGCCGAACTGGCTGGCCATGTTTGAGGGTTACATCGCGGCACTGGACCTAAGTAGACTCGATGGAGTATGAAGACGAGCGCTTCTGGCCCACCATCTCGGTGTAGAAGGCCGGAAAATTCTCTTTATGTTGGGAGAAACGGAGTCTTATGTAGATGCTATCAGGCGGCTGGCCGAATATTTTGCCGAACATATGGGGACCACGAAACTGTGGGTAATGGAGCTGTTGGCACCAAAAGAAGCTAAGCTAGCTAGCTCGGGGAAGCTAGCAGCTCAATCAGTGACTATGGGGAAGTTAGCCACGAAGCTAGGTGCGCACCAAAACCAGGCTACCAGCTACTAGCTAGATTTCAAGGTAGAACCGGGGCCATGAGTGGGGAAACCCCTGGTCACTGAAGACAGCAAGCCAGCCGGGGAGCTCAGCATGCTGGAGTCAGATCAGCGACAGCCAGGTGCAGAGGCAGTGCAGCGGAGTACCTTGGATGACAGTGCTGAGTGCAACGAGTGACACCGACGAGGGTGATGCTGAAAGTCACGGGAAGCAGCAGCGACAGCCGGACACAGAGACAGCATAGCGGAGCACCTCGGATGAAAGAGAGGAGGTACCGGACACCACAGAGGTCGGGCAGGACCTCAGTGCTGTTGCTCAAAACGATTTGGACAAGGGTGCTGGGCCTTACAGCAAGGTGCCTGAATCAACGAGTGACATCAACGAGCAAGCGTTAGTTTTCCCCGGAGCTCAGCCACAGGGGGCCGGAGTGTTTGGAGCTACGACGGCAGCAGCTGCAGCGTTGTAAAAGGTGGTCGGGGCGGACTGACAGGCACGGGGTGACTGTGTGCCGGGCAGCAGCACTGCAAGCCAAGTGGGACCTCCCTGAAAGCTACGGACCGGGTTCGGGTTCATAGGGAAGGGTGCCAATGGCGAATACGGGCGAAATGTGGTGCAGCTGGTTTCCACCTGTCAGACGGCTCGAGAAGGCACACCAGCGGGCTGCGGTGTGCCCTAGAGGAGGTGTCGGATGGCGGGTCCGGATGAGAGAGGCGGTCGATGGTGAGGAGGAGAGACACTGCCACCTGTGAGATCGGTTTCGACCCCGAGGGCAGGCTGATTCCAGGGGCGCGCATACTGAGGGGCTGCCCTGGGCCTCCGAGCCGGTTCAGCCTTTTGCTCCCCGTGGACTGTAGCATTACTTAAAAAATATAACTCTAGATAGTCAAGAAATATATATTAAATAGTAAATAATTTTAATGTAAATATGTTGATATGGTGCTGTAATATGGTGTAATATGTAATATGGTGCTGTTCCAAGGGTTGTCATAGCCAGGAGCGGCACTGGGGTTAAGCTCCCAGTGCTCATAAAATGCTCCTTATGGCGTGCGTCTCGAAAAGCCTCTGACAACTAAGTCCAACTCCTAGCCTGCCCGTGTGGTTTAGTCTCTAAGCCCGGCGGAACTGCTTTTACTAATAGGAGAAGGGGCGAGGGCAGATCTCTGGCGCCTTAAAACCAGATGCTTCGGGTAGATGGCGGATCGTCAACCTGGGAAGGTAGCCCATCTAGGGGAAGGTAAACCCTGATTTCAAACCTCCGCTGCCTTGCGGCATACCCGGTCACGGGAAAGGCTTCGGGAGTCAACCCTGAGGAAAAATCCGGAGTCGGAGCCCCTAAGGCAGTTCTATGTTGTGCTCAACATCGTTCTGGCAGCTCCTGCAATGGCGCTGGTGCCAAACTGTAGCAGCCCTGCTGTTCCTTTGGATTCATCAGTGACGTGGAGAGGGGGGACATGCTGCATGGGCAACATCTTGTCCTCCATATCTTCCTGCCCAGGCTTGAATCCTACCAATGCCCAACGCTGGAAGGTAGAACACCGGATCACTGGAGAGGACACTCCAGCTTCGCCTTTGGCATAGACAAAACACGGGGAATGACAGTTACCGGTTATAAGCCACTGCTCAATTGGCGTAGAGCACGGTGCCAGGGGTTGTTCCCGACGGTGGGAGGGATCATCGGATCACACTGGACAGCTACCGCCCGCCTCAAGCTGGGCAGCCCCCAGCCAATTAGGTGTTGTCCCGCCACAGCTTGCTTTCCTCATTGGGTGCATGGGGATGAGGAGAAGTCCGAACAGCAGGCTGAGAACCTTCGCACCAGGCAAGACAATAAAACAAAAGAGACCAACTCTAAAACTGGGAACTTGGAACGTCCGCACTATGATGACAGGACTCGCTGCTAACCTCAAAGACATCAACGACACCAGAAAGACTGCCATCATCAATAATGAGCTGAAGAGACTGGGAGTGGATATCGCCACTCTCCAGGAAACACGGTTGGCTGACGCAGGCACACTGAGAGAGAAGGACTACACGTTCTACTGGCAGGGAAAGGGCAGTGACTAACACAGGGAACACGGAGTGGGCTTCGCAGTGAAGAACACCTTGCTGAAGATGGTGGAACCGGGCAGCACTGGCTCTGCACGACTCCTCACCCTCCACCTGAACACCACTCAAGGCCCAGTCACCCTCGTCAGTGTGTATGCCCCAACACTGACAGCCACACCAGAGGCAAAAGACGAGTTCTATGAGAATCTCGCAACAACTCTCAGGATCATCCCCAACTCTGAACAACTCATTCTCCTTGGAGACTTCAATGTCAGAGTGGGTGCTGACCACGACTCCTGGCCCTCCTGTCTTGGACCTTTTGGCATGGGCAGAATGAACGACAACGGACAGTGGCTGCTCGAGTTCTGCACATATCACGATCTGTGCATCACAAACTTGTTCTTCAAGACCAAGCCCCAACACAAGGTTTCCTGGCAACATCCGCGCTCAAAGCACTGGCACCAGCTGGACTTGATCCTGACCAGGCGCACCTCACTGAAGAACGTGCTAATCACCCGTTCGTTCCAGAGTGCAGATTGCGACACAGACCATTCATTGGTGTGTTGCAAGATCAAGCTGCAGCTGAAGAAATTCCATCGTGCTAGACAGCCTGGAAAGGCACGGATTGACACCAGCAAGATGGCTCAACCAGAACTTGTTGAGCAGTTTGCCTCCACCTTTGAGAAGGAACTTGGTGTACCACAAGAAGGAGAATCCGCAAAGCAGAAGTGGGAAGAGCTGCGAAACACCATCCACCGCACAGCCTTGGCTACCTTTGGGAGGAAGACCTCGAAGTCACAGGACTGGTTTGATGCCAAGTTGACCGAGATGACCCCCGTCATTGAAGCCAACGCTCAGCACTTGCTGAGTACAAGAAGTACCCAAACGAGAAGAATCTCCACATTCTCAGGGCTGCGAGAAGCAAAGTTCAGCAGACTGCTCGGCGCTGTGCCGAGTACTGGACTCAGCTTAGCCAAGACATTCAAACCGTTGCCATAACAGGGAACATCCGTGGTATGTACGATGGCATCAAGAAAGCACTTGGTCCGGCTCAGAGCAAGACGCCCCCCCTCAAATCCTCCACTGGGGAGATGATCACAGAAAAGAACAAGCAGATGGAGAGATGGGTGAAACACTACTCTGACCTCTACTCCAGACAGAACACCATGACACCGTCAGCCCTTGATGCCATCGACTGCCTGCCATCCATGGAGGAACTTGACGCCAAGCCAACCATCGACGAACTCAGCAAGGCCATTGATAGCTTGGCCGCTGACAAGGCACCCGGCAACGACGGCATACCCCCTGACCTGATCAAGCACTGCAAGACCGCCCTACTGCTGCCATTGCATGACGTCCTCTGCCAGTGTTGGAAGGAAGGTGCCATACCACAGGACATGAGGGACGCCAAGATCATCACCCTCTACAAAAACAAAGGGGAGAGAAGCGACTGCAACAACTACAGGGGCATCTCCCTCCTCAGCGTTGTTGGCAAAGTCTACGCACGAGTTGTTCTCGTTCGTCTACAGAAGCTTGCCGAACGTGTCTACCCCGAGTCTCAGTGTGGCTTCCGCGCTGAGCGATCGACGGTTGACATGATATTCTCCATCCGCTAACTCCAGGAGAAATGCAGAGAACAGAACATGCGACCGAGTGTTGGCAATATGAACCAAACTCTCACAATGGTTGTACAGAGACCGAATAGCTCGTAACAACAAGCCCTATACCCCATATTCCCGAAGCACCCCCCACAAAAATCCACGAGGGACGCGGTCAAATGCCTTCTCCAAGTCCACAAAACACATCTAAACTGGTTGGGCAAACTCCCACGAACCCTCAAGAATTCTCGAGAGAGTAAAGAGCTGGTCCGATGTGCCACGGCCAGGACGAAAACCACATTGCTCCTCCTGAATCCGAGGTTCGACCAACAGCTGGACTCTCCTCTCCAGTACGTTGGCATAGACCTTCCCAGGGAGGCTGAGGAGTGTGATCCCTCTAAAGTTGGAGCACACCCTCCGGTCCCCTTTTTTGAAGAGAGGAACCACCACCCCGGTTTGCCATGCCAAAGGCACTGCCCCCGACCTCCACGCAATGTTGCAGAGGCGTGTCAACCATGACAACCCAACAACATCCAGGGCCTTGAGGTACTCAGGGTGAATCTCGTCCACCCCCGGAGCCCGGCCACCAAGGAGATTTTTAACCACCTTGGCGACCTCAGCCCCTGTGATAGGCGGGTCATCCCCCTCGTCCCCAAACCCTGCTTCCTCTGTGGAAGGCGTATCAGTGGGATTGAGGAGATCCTCGAAGTATTCCTTCCACCGCCCGACGATATCCCCAGTCGAAGTCAACAGTGTCCCATCCGCACCATACACAGTGTGGACGGGGAGCTGCTTTCCCCTCCTGAGCCGCCGAACAGTTTGCCAGAATCTCTTTGAAGCCGACCGAAAGTCTTGTTCCATGGCCTCACCGAACTCCTCCCATACCCGGGTTTTTGCTTCAGCAACCACCCGAGCTGCACTCCGCTTGGCCTGCCGGTACACATCAGCTGCTTCGGGAGTCCCACAAGCCAACCAAGCTTGATAGGACTCCTTCTTCAGCTTAATGGCCCCCCTCACCACTGGTGTCCACCACTTGGTTCGGGGGTTGCCACCATGAGATGCACCGACCACCTTGCGGCCGCAGCTCTGGGCCGCCGCTTCAACAACAGAGGTGGAGAACATGGCCCATTCAGACTCCATGTCTCCAGACTCCCTCGGAATGTGGTTGAAGTTCTTCCGGAGGTGGGAGTTGAAGACCTCCCGGACAGGGGCCTCAGCCAGACGCTCCCAGCACACCCTCACTATACGTTTGGGTCTACCAGGTCTGAATGGCTTCCTCCCCTGCCATCGGATCCAACTCACCACCAGGTGGTGATCAGTTGACAGCTCTGCACCTCTCTTTACTCGGGTGTCCAAGACATACGGTCGCAGGTCTGATGATACGATAACAAAATCGATCATCGACCTGCAACCTAGGGTGTCCTGGTGCCAGGTGCACATATGGACACCCTTATGCTTGAACATGGTGTTCGTTATGGACAGACTGTGGTTAGCACAGAAGTCCAATAACTGAACACCACTCGGGTTCAGATCGGGCAGGCCGTTCCTCCCAATCACCCCCCTCCAGGTTTCATTGTCGTTGCCCACGTGCGCATTGAAGTCCCCCAGTAGGACAATGGAGTCTCCAGGAGGAGCACCCTCCAGCACCCCAGTCACAGACTCCAAAAAGGGTGGGTACTCTGAAACATCATTTGGTGCATAGGCACAAATGATGGTCAGGACCCGTTTCCCAACCCGAAGGCGCAGGGAAGCAACCCTTTCGTCCACCGGGGAAAACTCCAATATAGAGGCAGCAAGATGGGGTGATACAAGAATACCCACCCCTGCTCGTCGCCTCTCGCCCAGGGCAACTCCAGAAAAGGCCAAGCTCCAGCCCCTCTCCAGGAGACTGGTTCCGGAACCGGAGCTGTGTGTTGAGGTGAGGCCGACTATATCTAGCCGGTATCGCTCAACCTCGTACACCAGCTCAGGCTCCTTCCCCACCAGAGAGGTGACATTCCACGTACCAAAAGCCAGTTTAGAAAGCTTGGGATCAGTCCACCAAGGTCTCCGCCTTTGACCGCCACCTAATCCACATAGCACCGGACCCCCATGATCCCTCCTGCAGGTGGTGAACCCACTGGAGGGCGGACCCATGTAACTCCTTCGGGCTGAGCCCGGCCGGGTCCCATGGGTGGAAACCCGGCCACCAGACGCTAGCCTTCGAGCCCCTCCCCCAGACCTGGCTCCATGTGGGGCCCCGGTAACCCCATACCGGGCGGGGTACACTGAATCCTTGATATACAATTTATCATGAGAGTCTGTTGGATCGTTCTTAGTCTGGCCCTTCACCCAGGACCAGTTTGTCTTGGGAGACCCTATCAGAGGCAAATTGCCCCCGGACAACATAGCTCCTGGGATCACTGGGGCACGCAAACCCCCCCACCACGATAAGGTGACGATCCATGAGGAGAAAGAATCCTCCATTTGCAGCAATTACAGCATTGCAGACCTTTGGCATTCTAGCTGTTAATTTGTTGAGGTAATCAGGAGAATTCTGATGCAATGAGCAAACACGTTGTACCATTAGAACACTGGAGTGATAGTTGCTGGAAATGGGCCTCTATACACCTATGTAGATATTGCACCAAAAACCAGACATTTGCAGCTAGAATAGTCATTTACCACATTAGCAATGTATAGAGTGTATTTCTGATTAGTTTAAAGTTATCTTCATTGAAAAAACAGTGCTTTTCTTTCAAAAATAAGGAAATTTCTAAGTGACCCCAAACTTTTGAACTGTAGTGTATATATACTGTATATATCATCATAATCATCATCGTCATCATCATAGCAGTCTGTCAGGAGCGACAATGACTGTTTCATTTAGGTCTGATCAGATTCCTCCACGTAGCTCTGTAATTCGCCTTCCGCTGCCAGGAACTCCTGACCTTGTTAACCCAGGCGATGTCCAAGCCGGCATGAGTTGCTCTCTGACTGACCATTTCATGAAACTGCTTGCAAAATATTTGAGTACCGCTAGCTTTTGCTGGACTAGCGACACATTCTTGGAAGATAGCGGTATTATCAGTGGCAAGGACAGGCCAAGACAAACTGACTCCAGTATCTGTTGCAGTGACTGACCAGATGATAGGTTTGTTTATCTCTGCTCTTTGTGTAGTGCATGTCATACACACACACACACACACACACACATGTGTGTGTGTGTGTATATATATATATATATATATATATATATATATATATATATATACAGTGGGGCAAAAAAGTATTTAGTCAGCCACCAATTGTGCAAGTTCTCCCACTTAAAAGATGAGAGAGGTCTCCAATTTTCATCATAGGTATACCTCAACTATGAGAGACAAAATAAGAAAAAAAAAATCCAGAAAATCACATTGAAGGATTTTTAATGAATTAATTGGTAAATTCCTCGGTAAAATAAGTATTTGGTCAATAACAAAAGTTTATCTCAATACTTTGTTATATACCCTTTGTTGGCAATAACAGAGGTCAAATGTTTTCTGTAAGTTTTCACAAGGTTTTCACACACTGTTGCTGGTATTTTGGCCCATTCCTCCATGCAGATCTCCTCTAGCGCAATGATGTTTTGGGGCTGTCGCTGGGCAACACAGACTTTCAACTCCCTCCAAAGATTTTCTATGGGGTTGAGATCTGGAAACTGGCTAGGCCACTCCAGGACCTTGAAATGCTTCTTACGAAGCCACTCCTTCGTTGCCCGGGCGGTGTGTTTGGGATCATTGTCATGCTGAAAGACCCAGCCACGTTTCATCTTCAATGTCCTTGCTGGTGGAAGGAGGTTTTCACTCAAAATCTCACAATACATGGCCCCATTCATTCTTTCCTTTACACGGATCAGTCGTCCTGGTCCCTTTGCAGAAAAATAGCCCCAAAGTATGATGTTTCCACCCCCATGCTTCACAGTAGGTATGGTGTTCTTTCTCCTCCAAACACGACAAGTTGAGTTTTTACCAAAAAGTTCTATTTTGGTTTCATCTGACCATATGACATTCTCCCAATCCTCTTCTGGATCATCCAAATGCTCTCTAGCAAACTTCAGACGGGCCTGGACATGTACTGGCTTAAGCAGGGGGACATGTCTGGCACTGCAGGATTTGAGTCCCTGGCGGCGTAGTGTGTTTCTGATGTAGCCTTTGTTACTTTGGTCCCAGCTCTCTGCAGGTCATTCACTAGGTCCCCCCATGTGGTTTTGGGATTTTTGCTCACCGTTCTCGTGATCATTTTGACCCCACGGGGTGAGATCTTGCGTGGAGCCCCAGATCAAGGGAGATTATCAGTGGTCTTGTATGTCTTCCATTTTCTAATAATTGCTCCCACAGTTGATTTCTTCACACCAAACTGCTTACCTATTGCAGATTCAGTCTTCCCAGCCTGGTGCAGGTCTACAATTTTGTTTCTGGTGTCCTTTGACAGCTCTTTGGTCTTGGCCATAGTGGAGTTTGGAGTCTGACTGTTTGAGGTTGTGGACAGGTGTCTTTTATATTGATAACGAGTTCAAACAGGTGCCATTAATACAAGTAACGAGTGGAGGACAGAGGAGCCTCTTAAAGAAGAAGTTACAGGTCTGTGAGAGCCAGAAATCTTGCTTGTTTGTAGGTGACCAAATACTTATTTTACTGAGGAATTTACCAATTAATTCATTAAAAATCCTTCATTGTGATTTTCTGGATTTTTTTTTCTCATTTTGACTCTCATAGTTGAGGTATACCTATGATGAAAATTGGAGACCTCTCTCATCTTTTAAGTGGGAGAACTTGCACAATTGGTGGCTGACTAAATACTTTTTTGCCCCACTGTATATATACAGTATATATATATACTGTATATACAGTATATATACAGTATATACACACACAGTGCATCCAGAAAGTATTCACAGCGCTTCACTTTTTCCACATTTTATGTTACAGCCTTATTCGAAAAGGGATTAAATTCATTTTTTTCCTCAAAATTCTACACACAATACCCCATAATGACAATGTGAAAAAAGGTTTTTTTTAGATTTTTGCAAGTTTATTAAAAACTAGTACATACCCATGCATGCCCGTGCATACCCTTACATGCCCATAGAAACCAATTAAAAGCAAGTATTTCTTCATACCCGTAGAAAGCAGGTTGTTTGTTTGTTTGTTTGTTTGTTACTTATTTGTACCCGTAGGTAGACTTGGTTTGCAGTCTGGTGACAAGCCACCGGCTGCTGGTCGCTGCGTGCGCGAGCGCCCTAAACCTACATGTTTTTGGTGTGCGGGAGGAAACCGGAGAAATCCCGGAGTAAACCCGCGCAACACGGGGAGAACATGCAAACTCCACACAGCTCACTGTTGGTCGGGGGCTGGGATCGAACCCACGATCTCATGATCCCCGCGGTCCCCCGGCCGAGGGTAAAACTGTGCTGCCACAGTGCTAAACCACTGCGCCACCGTGCAGCCCAGGTGTAAGCAATGGTGTAAGCAAGCACATTAGCACTTATTCAGTGATGCCTGCCTTTGATCTTTGATGGTGTCATAGTGAGTCCTATGATCTTTGATGATGTCATAGCGAGTCCTATGATCGTGAGTCATGCCTGCGTTTGATCTTTGAAGATGTCCTGTGTGCTATGATCTTTGATGATGGCATAGCGAGTCCTATGATGCCTGCATTTGATCCTGGTTTAAATTAGTGTGTCCTATTCTTAATGGGGTGATGAGTATCTCTTCTTTTTTGTTTCTGGCAACTCCCATTTGGTTTCAAGTGCTGTGTCCTATTCGTAATCGGGTGATGAGTATCTCTTCTTTGGTGAGTGATGGTCTATATGACATCTAAAAGATACTAGTACATACCCGTGCATACTCGTCCACGCCCGTAGAAACCAAGTATAAGCAAGTATTTGTGCATGCTCATGGCTGAAGGGTTTCCTCCTGTCTCAGACTGCTATGTTGTTCACAGTCATGCCTGCAGCGTACTGCTGGAAGCTGAGTTGTTTCATGTTCACGGCATCTTTTCTGACGTGCAGCAGTTCTCCTCATTCTATTGCTCTCCATCTGGGGGGTCATCTTCTTCTTCGTTCAGACCACTGGTTGAGGCATAGGTGCGTCGTAATTCCAGCGTTGGCAGCCAGCCGACTATTCCGCATCTCCTCAGTCTCAGCTTGTCTGTGCCTTGCCTGGTGTGTAGCGTTGCTCGCTTTGCGGGTATTTCGGGCTTCAAGTGGCTCAGCACGTGTATGGCACACTGCCACATGTTTCCTGTCTGTTTGTGCATTCCAATCTGTCGTACCCTATGCTGGTAAACGTCTCCTCCTGTCAGACGGGTGCGATGTACTGCTGGAACCTCAGGTGTTTCATTTTCATGGCATCTTTTCTGATGTGCAGCAGTTCTCCTCATTCTATTGCTGTCCATCTGGTGGGTCGTCTTCTTCTTTGTTCAGACCACTGGTTGAGGCATAGGTGCGTCGTAATTCCAACGTTGGCAGCCAGCTGACTATTCCGCATCTCCTCGGTCTGATTTTAAAGCCTGTGAATGTTAATGTAAATTGTGATACACAGAATCGCATGAGAGAAGAAATTCCTATGCTCTAAGTGAACTGTGCTCATCAGGCCTTGATTCGGCGCCCTTGGAAGAACTCATTCTTCCAAAAGAATGCACGGTGGCGCAGTGGTTTAGCACTGTGGCAGCACAATTTTACCCTCGGCCGGGGGATCGCGGGGATCATGAGATCGTGGGTTCGATCCCAGCCCCCGACCAACAGTGAGCTGTGTGGAGTTTGCATGTTCTCCCCGTGTTGCGCGGGTTTACTCCGGGATTTCTCCGGTTTCCTCCCGTACACCAAAAACATGTAGGTTTAGGGCGCTCGCGCACGCAGTGACCAGCAGCCGGTGGCTTGTCACCAGACTGCAAACCAAGTCTACCTACGGGTACAAATAAGTAACAAAAAAAAAAAAAAATTCCTCCAGGAGAAGAGATAAAGCAGAAGGGAGTTTTGGCTTCTCTCTAACCCAAACAATTGCTGATGTGCAGCAATCTGAACTCTCCAAGGACAGCGTCATGTGACTAACATGGAATTTTACCATCTGGCATGCACTGAAGAGAGATGAACTCTGTGGACATGTTATCTATGTTTTAGAACACCAAGGACATAACATCTAGCCGTTGTCTAGGAGAGGATTTTTGTTGTCCACCAGTAACTGATACTTCACACACTGCATTCACACTGATATCTCATGACTGACATACACACACTGGTCTCTCTCTTGCTTTGTTAATGTGTGGATCTGTATTGTCTGCTAAGTGTGCAATTAGAGGTTTTTTTTCTATGTGATCACAATCTTGCTCACTCGAGCTATATTTTGATAACTATGTTTTTTCTCTCTGCCTAATGTGTCACCCCCTCCCCTCCCCCTCTTACCCCCCACTGTATGAGGCGCCTGTATGGCTGCCGCGTCATTAGGGAGCGCTTAACACGAGCGCACCTTAGTGATAAGTAAAATTCCTTGTATGTGTAAGCATACTTGGCAATAAAGTTGATTCTGATTCTGATTCTGATTCTAATTCTCAGCTTGTCTGTGCCTTCCCTGGTGTGCAGCGTTGCTCACTTTGTGGGTATTTTGGGCTTCAAGTAGCTCAGAACGTGCATGGCGCACTGCCACATGTTTCCTGTCTGTTTGTGTATTCCTTGTCCGTCGTACCTTATGCTGGTAAAGGGTCTCCTCCTGTCTCAGATGGGTGCAATGTACTGCTAGAACCTCAGGTGTTTCATTTTCATGGCATCTTTTCTGATGTGCAGCAGTTCTCTTCATTCTATTGCTGTCCGTCTGGTGGGTCTTCTTCTTCTTCTTCTTCCTTGTTCGTTGAGACCACTGGTTGAGGGATAGGTGCGTCGTAATTCCAGTTCATGGACAGGATCATGAAAATAGATCTGAGCAAAAAGAGGCTTTTGGGCATGGACTCACTGTATATGACATCATAAAGAGATGAGAGTCCTATATGACATCATAAAGACACATTTGTCTATGTACCATCATATAGGCATCACATGAGTCCTATATGACATCATAAAGACACATTTGTCTATGTGCCGTCATATAGGCATTGCGAGTCCTATGATGCCTGAGTTCATAGGACGTCCTATGATGTTCAGGCAGAGATCTTAGGCCATCCTATGATGTCCTATAAATGTCACTCACACACACACACACACACACACACACACACACACACACACACACACACACACACACACACACACACACACACACAGAGAGAGATTTCTTGCTTTAATAGAATGATGATAAGAAACTAAGAAATCACATGTACATAAGTTTTCACAGCCTTTGCTCAGTACTTTGTTGATGCATCTTTGGTAGCAATTACAGCCTCAAGTCTTTTTGAATATGATGCCACAAGCTTGGCACACCTATCTTTGGGCAGTTTGGCCCACTCCTCTTTGCAGCACCTCTCAAGCTCCATCAAGTTGGATGGGAAGCGTCTGTGCACAGCCATTTTCAGCTCTCTCTAGAGATGTTCAATTGAATTCAAGTCTGGGCTCTGGCTGGGCCACTCAAGGACATTCACAGAGTTGTCCTGAAGCCACTCCTTTGATATCTTGGCTGTGTGCTTCGGGTCGTTGTCCTGCTGAAAGATGAACTGTCATCCCAGTCTGAGGTCAAGCAGGTTTTCATCCAGGATGTCTCTGTACATTGCTGCATTCATTTTTCCCTCTATCCTGACTAGTCTCCCAGTTCCTGCCACTGAAAAACATCCCCACAGCATGATGCTGCCACCACCATTGGCATGGTTATGAACGGTGCCTTGTTTCCTTCAGACATGACACCTGGCATTCATGCCAAAGAGTTCAATCTTCGTCTCATCAGACCAGAGAATTTTGTTTCTCATGGTCTGAGAGTCCTTCAGGTGCCTTTTGGCAAACTCCAGGCGGGCTGCCGTGTGCCTTTTACTTAGGAGTGGCTTCCGTCTGGCCACTTTAACATGCAGACCTAATTAGTGGATTGCTGAAGAGATGGTTGTCCTTCTGGAAGGTTCTCCACTCTCCACAGAGGAACACTGGAGCTCTTACAGAGTGGCCATCAGGTTTTTGACCACCTCCCTGACTAAGGCCCTTCTCCCCCAGTCGCTCAGTTTAGACGGCCGACCAGCTCTAGGAAGAGTCCTGGTGGTTCCAAACTTCTTCCATTGAGGGATGATGGAGGCCACTGTGCTCATTGGGACCTTTAAAGCAGCAGAAATTTTTCTGTACCCTTCCCTAGATTTGTGCCTCGAGACAATCCGGTCTCGGAGGTCTACAGACAGTTCCTTTGACTTCATGCTTGGTTTGTGCTCTGACATGCACTGTCAACTGTGGGACCTTATATAGACAGGTGTGTGCCTTTCCAAATCATGTCCAATCAACTGAATTTACCACAGGTGGACTCCAGTTAAGCTGTAGAAACATCTCAAGGATGATAAATGGAAACAGGATGCACCTGAGCTCAATTTTGAGCTTCATGGCAAATACTGTGAAAACTTATGTACATGTGATTTTTTTGTTCTTTATTTTTAATAAATTTGCAAAAATCTCAATTTTTTTTTCGCATAGTCATTATGGGGAATTGTGTGTACAATTTTGAGGGAAAAAATGAATTTAATTCCTTTTGGAATAAGGCTGTAGCATTACAAAATGTGGAAAAAGTTTAGTGCTGTGAATACTTTCCAGATGCACTGTGTGTACACACACACACACACACACACACACACATACATACGTACATACATGCATATATACACACACACACACACACACACACAGTGGTGTGAAAAAGTGATTGCCCCCATCCTGATTTCTCATTTTTTGGTATGTTTGTCACCACTTTTGGAATAAGGCTGTAGCATTACAAAATGTGGAAAAAGTTTAGTGCTGTGAATACTTTCCAGATGCACTGTGTGTACACACACACACACACACACACACACATATACACTACCGTTTAAAAGTTTGGGGTCACTTAGAAATTTCCTTATTTTTGAAAGAAAAGCACTTTTTTTCTATGAAGATAACTTTAAACTAATCAGAAATACACTCTATACATTGCTAATGTGGTAAATGACTATTCTAGCTGCAAATGTCTGGTTTTTGGTGCAATATCTACATAGGTGTATAGAGGCCCATTTCCAGCAACTATCACTCCAGTGTTCTAATGGTACAATGCGTTTGCTCATTGCATCAGAAGGCTAATGGATGATTAGAAAACCCTTGTGCAATCATGTTAGATCTGCAATGCTGTAATTGCTGCAAATGGAGGATTCTTTGACTAAAGCAAAGATTGAAGGAAAAAATTATTATTTCAAATACAAATCATTATTTCTAACCTTGTCAATGTCTTGACTATATTTTCTATTCATTTTACAACTCATGGTGGTAAATAAGTGTGACTTTTCATGGAAAACACAAAATAATTGTCAGGGTGACCCCAAACTTTTGAACGGTAGTGTATATACAGTATATATATATATACACACACACACACACACACACACACACATACATACATACATACATACATGCATATATATATACAGTGGGGCAAAAAAGTATTTAGTCAGCCACCAATTGTGCAAGTTCTCCCACTTAAAAGATGAGAGAGGTCTCCAATTTTCATCATAGGTATACCTCAACTATGGGAGACAAAATGAGAAAAACAAATCCAGAAAATCACATTGAAGGATTTTTAATGAATTAATTGGTAAATTCCTTGGTAAAATAAGTATTTGGTCACCTACAAACAAGCAAGATTTCTGGCTTTCACAGACATGTAACTTCTTCTTTAAGAGGCTCCTCTGTCCTCCACTCGTTACCTGTATTAATGGCACCTGTTTGAACTCATTATCAGCATAAAAGACACCTGTCCACAACCTCAAACAGTCAGACTCCAAACTCCACTATGGCCAAGACAAAAGAGCTGTCAAAGGACACCAGAAACAAAATTGTAGACCTGCACCAGGCTGGGAAGACTGAATCTGCAATAGGTAAGCAGCTTGGTGTGAAGAAATCAACTGTGGGAGCAATTATTAGAAAATGGAAGACATACAAGACCACTGATAATCTCCCTCGATCTGGGGCTCCACACAAGATCTCACCCCGTGAGGTCAAAATGATCACGAGAACGGTGAGCAAAAATCCCAGAACCACACGGGGGGACCTAGTGAATGACCTGCAGAGAGCTGGGACCAAAGTAACAAAGGCTACATCAGTAACACACTACGCCGCCAGGGACTCAAATCCTGCAGTGCCAGACGTGTCCCCCTGCTTAAGCCAGTACATGTCCAGGCCCATCTGAAGTTTGCTAGAGAGCATTTGGATGATCCAGAAGAGGATTGGGAGAATGTCATATGATCAGATGAAACCAAAATAGAACTTTTTGATAAAAACTCAACTTGTTGTGTTTGGAGGAGAAAGAACACCATACCTACTGTGAAGCATGGGGGTGAAAACATCATACTTTGGGGCTGTTTTTCTGCAAAGGGACCAGGACGACTGATCCGTGTAAAAGAAAGAATGAATGGGACCATGTATCGTGAGATTTTGAGTGAAAACCTCCTTCCATCAGCAAGGGCATTGAAGATGAAACGTGGCTGGGTCTTTCAGCATGACAATGATCCCAAACACACTGCCCAGGTAACGAAGGAGTGGCTTCGTAAGAAGCATTTCAAGGTCCTGGGGTGGCCTAGCCAGTCTCCAGATCTCAACCCCATAGAAAATCTTTGGAGGGAGCTGAAAGTCTGTGTTGCCCAGCGACAGCCCCAAAACATCACTGCTCTAGAGGAGATCTGCATGGAGGAATGGGCCAAAATACTAGCAACAGTGTGTGAAAACCTTGTGAAGACTAACAGAAAACGTCTGACCTCTGTCATTGCCAACAAAGGGTATATAACAAAGTATTGAGATGAACTTTTGTTATTGACCAAATACTTATTTTACCGAGGAATTTACCAATTAATTCATTAAAAATCCTTCAATGTGATTTTCTGGATTTTTTTTTTCTCATTTTGTCTCTCATAGTTGAGGTATACCTATGATGAAAATTGGAGACCTCGCTCATCTTTTAAGTGGGAGAACTTGCACAATTGGTGGCTGACTAAATACTTTTTTTCCCCACTGTATATATATATATATATATATATATATACAGTATATATACACACACACACACACACACACACACAGTGGTGTGAAAAAGTGTTTGCCCCCATCCTGATTTCTCATTTTTTGATATGTTTGTCACACTTAAATGTTTCAGATCATCAAACAAATTTAAATATCAGACAAAGATAACACAAGTAAACACAAAATGCAGTTTTTAAATGAAGGTATATATGTATGTATATATATGTAGCAGGCAGAGAGTAGGCAGGCTCTGACTGAAAATTTCACAAAAAAAACTTTATTACACAAACCAAGAAAATGTTTTTTCAGACAGCCAAAAAAAAAAGATCGGTCTCCAACGGCTGTTGTTTCCAAGGCAACCAGTAATCCGTACTGGCAAAAGACACGTTTGCACAACAGCACAGCCTAGTGGTACAATAATAACACTGCAAAGACACAAAACCACTCACCAATCCACACCCATCACTTGGAGCAAAAAACCCCACAAACAACTCAACTCAAAACAACTCAGAGCTAATCAAATGCCCATACTGTATATCCTTTATTAATTCTGCCATTTTCATTTTATTGTGATTTATTATCTTTAAATTTCTCCCTTAAGTGCTCGAAGTCCATAATCTCATAAAATATACCTTTATTCTGCATTTATTCACAGTGCTTAACCAACAGTTAATGACTGTATCCATAGTTTGTAAAAAAAAAAAAAACTGGTGTCACAGTATGACATCAATGACAAAAAAAGTTTCTTGAATAGAAATAGCTTAAATCCATAATAAAAGCAACATTCAGTCATAATCAGACAGATTTAGAGGTACCAGTTAAGGCAGAGGTGTCCAATCATATGCCATGGAGGGCCAGGACCCTGCAGGTTTTCTCTTCTACCCAGTCTCTTCAGCAGGTGTTTTCACTTATCAGCAATCAGTGGAAAGAAGTTCAGTGGAATCTGCTGTTGAAGACGCTGGTTGGAGGTAAAGCCTGCAGGGTCTTGGCCCTCCATGGCACATGTCACCCTGAGTTAAGGTGACATAGTTTCTAAATTTCAGTTCCTCTAAACTGATATCGAAAATACACGGACTACTATCAAAACTGAAGGAGTCAGTATCTCTTCCAAAATCAAATGGGAGACAGACCTATCAATCAATAAAGATAAAAGCTTTTGGACACAAATATGTTTAAACACTTTTAAGATGACTGAAAACTCTAACTTACAACTCATACAGTACAAAGTTCTACATAGAACTCATTACACAGGGCAAAGGATGTTCAAAATGGGCCTGAGTTACACAAATATCTGCTCCCACTGCACCAGCAACATCTCGGATAGATATATGCATGCTATGTGGTCCTGTGCACCAGTCCAAAAGTTCTGGCAGAAGACATGTGAAGACTTATCGGCATGGCTTGGGCATCGTATCCCATCCTCTCCCGCACTTTGCATATTAGGTGATTTAAGTGAAATAAATATAGAGGCAAGGATGTCACATAATTTATGTACAACATAAATGTCACAGAAATAATTTATGTACAACTGACTATAATAACCTATCAAATTATATTAGCCTGGAGAGAATGTCTGGCTCCTCAGATAACCAATTGACTGAATTCAATTCTCTCTGGTCCCCACTTATTAATTCTATAACCTGAGGGATGGCGGGTGGTGGCTTGCTCTCCTTGGTGCCTCTGGCGGCTGGCTGCGCCCTGACCACGAGGGGTTTCTGTGACCCACTGGGGCTGGTGTCTGGGGAGCCTGTTTCTGGGTGGCTATGTCTGGCCTGGGGGGGGGGGGGGTGTTGGTGGGGGGGGGGGGCTGTGGCCCCGGGCCGTCTGGTTTTGCCTCCCAGGTGGGGCTGTGTCTGGCCCTGGGCCCCTGGTGCTGGGGGGGGTGTTCCCCCTCTGGGTCGGGGGTGCGCCGGTGGTGCGGGCCGGCCCGACGCGTCCTTACATGCCTTACATGCCTTGGGCTGCACGGTGGCGCAGTGGTTAGCACTGCGGCAGCACAGTTTACCCTTGGCCGGGGGATTGTGGGGATCGTGGGATCGTGGGTTCGATCCCAGCCCCCGACCAACAGTGATCTGTGTGGAGTTTGCATGTTCTCCCCGTGTTGCGTGGGTTTACTCCGGGATTTCTCCGGTTTCCTCCCACATGCCAAAAACATGCATGTTAGGTTAATTGGCTGTTCTAAATTGTCCCTAGATATCTGTTTCCTATAGGCCCTTAGAATAGAGGGTTAGTGTTAATGAAAGCGCTTTGAGTGGTCTTTGTGACTAGAAAAGCGCTATATAAGTGCAGGTTAGTTAGTTAGTAGTTAGTTAGTTTCCCGGGGCCCTGGCAGCACTCTGGGGGCTGGTGCCCACGTCCTGGTGGGGGGGGCATCACCCTCATCCTTCAGTCCCTGGGTGTGTATGTGTTTGTGTGTGTGTGTGCACATGAGGGTGGGCGTGTGTGTGCGGGTACCTGTGGGTGGACGTGCGGGGGCAGGGGGGCCTCATTGGATGGTGGGGGTGGGACGGGCCATATGGTGGCCCGGGGTTGTCAGTTCAGGGCCTGCTTTTTCCAGCGGCCCTGCCATTGTGTCACTGGGTGGAGCACTTTGTCGCATTGCCTTCAGTGTCCTTGGCGGTGGGTGTGTATAGGTGCTCAGGGGTGGTCGAGGGGCCGTTACCGCGGGTTGGCGGCCGTGTTGCCGTCGGTTTTCTCTGGGGTGGCTGTGGCTGCAAGGCGGCCTTTTAATTGCATTTTAGACACTGAGGACTTGGGGGGATGGGAGCCCCGCTGCCTATTGCAGTGACTAGTGGTGCTCCAACCACTATCCCCCCAATTTTAACTGTACTATAGTAGTTCACACACCTGCACACAATCACATTATACAACTGACACACACCCATTATGATTTGTGCGGGGGGGGGGGGGGGTCCTGCCCTCCTTTTGCCTGGGGCCTGGGGCCCGTCATGTTGTCAAAATCCCTGGGTGCTGCCGAATGAATAGATGTGAGCAAGGGAGTAAGAGAGTGATTGAACAAGAGAGTAAGCGAGAGTGAGGGAGTGATGAGTGGAGATGGTGATGGTGGGGTGGTTTTGTGTGGTGCCTTGCATGTCAGGGGGCATCTCGGAGTGCCTGCAGTGGTCCACTGATCAGTCGCACGGGTGGGTGTTGGGGGTGGTGGTCTGCTTTTATGGCCGCAGCTTCCCTGGGATGAGTCGTGGGGGTGTGGCTACTGGTCTGCGCCGGCGGTCTCCCTGGCCTCTGCCGGGCACTGGTGCGCATTCATGTTTGCTGCATCTACATCACGGTTGCCCTAAGTAATAAGGGTGAATGAGTGTCGGTTAGTGTGTGGGGAAGAGCACGAATGGAGGTGAGTTATGTCGGCACGTGAGTGAGAGTACGTGTATGGGTGAACGTGAGTGAGTGTGGGTGACCCTGAGGGCGAGTTGGAGTGAGATTGCGCAGGTACAGGAGTGAGAGAGAGTGGGTGGGTCCGGGAATACGAGTGTGGGATTGTGTGGGGGAGAGGGCGAGCAAGATGGCATGAGTGTATGTGGGTGCGTATGAGAGCATGAGGGTGTGAATGTGTGGGAATGGGTGTGTCTGCTGGTCGGGAAGTGCTGGATTTAGTTGGTAGTGCCTCTTGGCCATGTGGGCTCCCCTGGGCTGGGGAGGGGGCCTTCTTTGTTCATGGGGGTCCCCGGGGTGTGCAAGGGTGGTGCTGGGGTGGAGACGGGCCCGCTGTGGGGGTGCTTGGGGGGAGCTCGCGCTGGGGGTGTGGGCTGGTCTCCAGCCTGAGGGGTGGGGGCGCTTGTCTCCTGGGGCCCGGGGGCTGATGTTGGCCCTGCTGGGGGGGGGGGGGGGGAGTTGGTGTGTCTGGGGCCAGCTTTCCTCGGCCATCCCTCCTGGGGTGGATGCCTGGCTTTCCTGGGGCTTGTTTGCCTTGGGCATTTGTGCTCTGTGGGGGTTGGTGGTGTTGTCCTGCTTGCACGGGGGGGGGGGGGGGCTGCGACCAGCTGCCCTCTTTGTATGTTTCCTGACAAACCACTCACATTCACACACTTATTTTGCGCGCGCTCTCATACACATACACACGGATGCACACACACAAATGTCTTTCCTTTAACAGGTGCGGATACCAGACTCGTGTTGAGACCTCTTCAGTGGAAGAAGCAGTCTGTCGTCTGTTTGTTTTAGTTGTTGGTTTGTTTGTCTTTTTTGTCTGTTCCTCTCCCTTTTCTTTCCCCCTCCCCACACCTCCTTTCCTCATTCCACATCCTGTCAGGTCCTTCATGGGTAAAATAATTTAAATAAAGTATTAAAAGTTATTACAAGTGGAATTTACAACAATATGCATTACATAGATAGGTACTGTATAAAACTCCTTTTGGTAAAGTAAATCTGTTTTGGCACAATAAGGGTAGCAGATTTCTGTTCTGCTCACCTCGCTGCCTGAGAGGACAAAAGGGAAAAAAAAACACTATCATGCCAGATATATTATTAATTTACGACACAAATGTTAAAAAAATGATATTTTACTTACAATCTTAGCAACTCCAAGTTTCCCTCTCTGTTCACGAGTTTCAGCCAGTCTCCATGCGTTTTCTGTTTGAAGTGTTTATCAATCGTTAACTTTATGTTCCAACACAGCGCTGCACGTAGTACAAAACTGTTTATCCCTGCTTTATGAAAAATGTTTGGAAACTGTTGAGGACTGTCTTTACGGTGACTTTTGTTGATAAATTAAGAGACACACCCGTCAACAACTCCGCTCATGTAAACACGGAAGTATAGATGTGTGCATATGCCTCAGGGAACTCTTGCCAGATGAGAACCATTTTAACACCACAGAAGAAGAACCAGCATCTCTGTTAGCTGTTAGCTCCGTTAGTGCTCTGAGTGTTTCTGGTTATTCGTCGCTGTTCCTGGCTCACTGACCTGGTTTTGACTCGATCAGCCTTAGCAGACGTTCACAGACATAAAAGCATTATATTGAAAGATCGATCCGCGGATTTTGTGGATCGATATCGGCTCAGTGAAACAGGGATCGATCCAGATCGTTGAATTGATCTTTTGAACCCACCCCCATATATCACTCCACTTCACAGATGTTATATTATTTAACTGCACAAATTGAATGATGCTTTTGAAAATGTGAGAATTATAATTTAAAAATAAAGCTATGTACTGTGCTTTCTTTTCCACAATGGGGGGTGTTATGACCTGGCTCAAGGGCCACAACAAACAAAAGGACACACCAAATGGAGTTGTAGTTAAACAAAACTTTATTGAGCCAAATTAAACAAATTAGACCAAATTAATGAAACCCATAACTGAAGTATTTACAGTATGTAAATGTTTCATCAGTAACATCAGTAGTGTAGGGTGTGAGTGAATGTAAAATATGGTGTAGTGGTGATGAGTAGTGCAAAACCTAATTAACTTAACCAGACATAACCAAGGAAACCAAACATAACCGAACCAAGCCAGGGCAGAGGATTGCCTGTAGGAGAAAAAGCACAAACGTAGGTTAGAGGGGTAAAGAGGTGTGAGGCCTGGTCTCCAACCCTCAGTGATAGGGTGGAGCAACCCAAGTGGAATGGCCTGCCTGCTGAGTTCACTGCCAGGCTTAAATACCCTGGATCACCTGGGCGCCACAGAGGAACCCACTTTCCAATCACTCACCAGCATCAAACTACAGCACAGCACCCCCTATAGGACCCAAGGGGCCATAACAGAGGCTGTTTGTTTTCGACCTGTTCAATACTGTTAGACCACTTAGTCAAGTAGGATATTTTTAGATTTGTTGGTTTTTTTTTTTCAGTTTCTATTAATTCCTCACAGTATGCAATCTCCTGACCTTTTACTTAATTTGAAGTTACGTCAGGCATTTTTCTGGAAACAACATTAAAGTTAAATTGTAAATGGTTGAGCAGAAGAGCTGAAGTATAGATGCTCAGATCCGTTTGTGCTAAACCTCCCGCTGTGCTTACACATAAGCCAACCTCAACAAAGTGGAGAGGGGTAAAAATGAAGCTAACACAGTAAGACAAACAGCATGAAATTTAAATTGCTTTCATCCAGCCATCCATCCATCTATCCATCACCACCCCCTTTTCTGGAGGTCCGGGTCGCAGAGGCAGCAGTTCATGCAGAGAAGCCCAGGCTTCCCTCTCCCTGGACACCTGCTCCAGCTCTTCAGAGGGGACACCAAGGCGTTCCCAGACCAACTGTCAGACTTTAAGCAGTATTATACAAGAAGGAGTGCAGTATCAATGACTATAGTATGTGATATAATAAAGTGTTATATCACACATCACCATCACACATCACCTCTAACAATGTTCTTCTTGGTACGTACTGTAGAGGGATGAAATGGGTGACTGATTAGTCATATGTCTGTAAGAAAGCCCTTTACCTCTCTTACTCAGACTTGTAATGAGGCTGACATCCCTTAAAGTTTTTCATCAGCATCTTAACACAATAAAAATATACTGCACATGTATATCGAGCTGTGGCAGCACAGCAACTCACCCTTGGCGGGGGGATCCTGGGTTCAATCCCAGCCCCTGACCAAGAGTGATCTGTGTAGAGTTTGCATGTTCTCCCTGTGTCTGCATGGGTTTACTCTGGGATTTCTCCAGTTTCCTCCCACATGCCGAAAACGTGCAAGTTAGGTTAATTGGCATCAAACTGGGGATTCTAAATTGTCCTTAGGTATGACTGTGAGAGTGAATGGTTGTCTGTCTCTCTGTGTTGGCCCTGCGATGGACTGGCAATCTGTCCAGGGTGTACCCTGCCTCTCGCCCAAAGATGCTGGGATAGGCTCCAGCCCCCCCGCGACCCAAAAAGGATTAAGCGGAAGAAGATAGATGGATGTATATTGAGACATTTTTCGAGCTTCACACATTTTTTTTTTTAGAGCAGTTAACACATGTCTCATTGAAAAAATGCCAAATTCTATTGGATAAACTTTATCAGATAACAGGAAAAGATCCATTCACAGCTGGTAGTAATTCCTTGCAGACTTATAAATCTCTAAAGAACACGTGTGAACTCCTTTGCACACATTTTTGATGTATGCATCAATAAAATTTAGCACTTCTGTTTCCCTGGGCTAACACAGCATAACATAAAGAGTTTGCGTGTTTGGTGGATTTGCAGAAGAGGTCCAAGTAGACCTCTAAAAACTTTTAATGTTTTGCTAACACAGACAGTGTAGTTTTTTCCCCAGAATGCTCCTGTTTCTGTGTGAAGTCAACGAAACAATTGAGAAAAAAATGAAAATCAGACAAAGCATGCTCTCTATGAATTTAAAAAAAAATAGTCAGATGTAATTTGGGTTAGTCTCAAACTAGCATACAGTGATGAAAGCACCATGTCAGAAGGAATAATGTACAGTGATCATCACCTTTAAGGAGCTGGTGGCTCTGAACAGTGGTTAGTCTTTGCCACAATGAGGAAAATAGTCTCAGTTTTGATGGCATATTGAAGGCTTTCAGAGAAGCTGAAGGCCTTGATGAATCATCATGATTTTTTTTCACAAGTTCATAGAAAGTGTAAACACCTGTGTGCATTTGAATGACACACTATCTTGATTCTGCTTCACTTAGCACGCAAGGAAGTAAAGCATTTGGAGCAAGCCGTGTGAGCCGACACGTTTGTAGCCATAGAAGCGTGTCGGTTGCGTGAGACGAACACCTGAGGGATGGCGCAAACACTCCAGGAGCACTTAAAAATGTCGTCAGTTTGAATTGTCTTTAAGAGAGGGGAGTTCACGTCAGACAAATTGGAAAGGAAAGGACAGTTTTGATAAGAGAGGAGAAGGGAGAGCCAACTTAAAGCACCCATATGTGTACAAGCACACTTTTGTAGCTGTTTGCATGCTGTTGGATTACTGCTTTTGCGTCTGCCTCGATTCAAGGTGTTTCATTTTTTTTATTGACCAAGTATATGTTTGGCGTGCAAGGCTCTGCTGCAATAATTGCTATCAATTTGGTCGGATGTATTTCTGTCAAATTATAAAAAAAATTATCGCCCCTCTGTACATGCAAATTACACCTCTATGATGCGACTGGAGCTCTGCAGCATATGCATGTATCAAACACAAATACAGAGAAATCACACAGGGCAGTTTGTGGGTAGTTGCCACTCTTTTTTTCCCCCTTCAGTATGAAGCAATTTTTATAAAATACGTTCAGGCTACCCCACCCCCTTTCATCTTCATCTTGTTCTTTCTGTTCTTTCTATTCAACACATAGCCCTTCATATCAGAAGGCATGTTGCTCTTCAGAAGTTACAATCATCACGGTCTGGTAGTGCTTGGGACTGCTGTAAGAGTGAAGGGTTTGTCAGTGATCTGATGGTGTTGCATTGTCGGTCTCTTATTCTTTCATCCCCTGGAAAGGTAGCCGACCGGGCCCAGATGGTATTTGTTAAGGCTTTTGCTGGCAGTTTGTATGTTCGTCTCTGTGTGTTTGAGTTTGTGTAGCTGCCAGCTCTAGTTGGTTACAAGGAAGTTGTCTGCTTTAACAGAAGTTCACGGACTCCCAGCATGTGCTTAGTGAGTAATAGGATGGAAAAAGAACTGTAGACCATCTGAGTTGAAGCCTTTATAGGCCGTGTGTGTGTGTGTGTGTGTGTGTGTGTGTGTGTGTGTGTGTGTGTGTGTGTGTGTGACTCCCTCAGCGCACTTCCCTTCCTGTGCCTCTTGTTTCGGTTCATCAGGTTCAGGATGTGTGCCTCCCTAAACCTGATTTCTGTTTTAAAACATGACTACATTCTCGGTATAACATGGTTCTGACATATCTGGTTAAAAAAAGTGAAATGGTCATTATTCAGCTTAACATAAGGTGCACTAGGTGTAGCTAATTGCGCCAATACCAGTTTTATTTATTTTGTTGCTTTGGCTCTCCTATGAATTTGAAATGTGATGCTGTAGAAGATGTGCTCAAATGACGAGGCTGAGTCTAGTCGTAAACCAGCTTTATTTGACAGAACACAGCTTCTAGCATTCTCAAAGCAGGAAAGAGAAAGAATCATATCTCAACACCCTTTTATATGTTTCCAGCATCAGAATTCAAGTCACATGGTGTCTTCAGCAAACATACAGTTGCAAAGCATCCCTTTGAAGCTTCACCATTGTCTCTCATTTCCTGATGAACCGGAAACCTCTCCGGGGCATCTTCTGTGGGACAAAGAGACAAATCTCACACTTCCTTGTTATCTCCTGCAGATTCGAGTCCTCTGTCCTTGCAGACGTGACGCCCTCAATACACATGCAGTCCTGTCTCTGTGGCAACGTGAGCCCACAATGTGTGTCGCCCACAATGCAACAAAAAGCCCCCTTTGTGGATCGCCACCTTATTGTGATGGAGGGGTTTGAGTACCCAAATTATCCCAGGAGCTATGCTGTCAGGGGCAACTTCCCCCTGGTAAGGCCTCCCAAGACAAATTGGTTCCTGGGTGAAGGGCCAGACTAGCCCCAAAAAAGCCACTCAAAACGTTTTCAGTGCAATCTCAAGACTGAAGGAAACCTTTTAATGTATAACAATAATAATAAGTTTATTTGTACAGCACTTTTCACAAACAAAGTCACAAAGTGCTTAACATGATAAGAAACAAAAAAGATAGTAAAATACAATAACAAAGCAAATAAAAATACAGGCACATAAAACAGTAAAAGAACAAACAGCAAAAAATGCATAAAAATACATTCAACACATAGTTAATAAAAAGCCAGGCTAAAAAGGTGGGTCTTTAGTTGCTTCTTAAAAACATCAATGGATGGTGCAGATCTAAGTTCAAATGGTAAAGAGTTCCAAAGTCTGGAAGCAACAGCAGCAAAGGCTCTGTTGCCTTTGGTTCTGAGCCTCCTGCTAGGGACTACCAGTAGGTTCTGATTAGAAGACCTGAGAGACCTGCTGGGATGGTTTAGATGGAGCAGGTCACTGATATAAGAAGGTAGCTCATCATGAATGGCTTTGTAAGTAAGGACAAGAACTTTAAAATCAACTCTATACTTTACAGGAAGCCAATGCAAGGAGGCCAAAACGGGAGTGATATGACAGAACCTACTGGACCTACAGACGTGGACAAAATTGTTGGTACCCCTCTGTTAATGAAAGAAAAACCCACAATGGTCACAGAAATAACTTGAATCTGACAAAAGTGGTAATAAATAAAAATTCTATGAAAATTAACCAATGAAAATCAGACAATGCTTTTGAATTGTGGTTCAACAGAATTATTTTAAAAAACAAACTCATGAAACAGGCCTGGACAAAAATGATGGTACCCCTAGAAAAGATTGAAAATAATGTGACCATAGGGACATGTTCAACCAAGATGTGTCCTCTAATTAAAATCACAGGTGTCTACAAACTTGTAATCAGTCAGTCGGCCTATTTAAAGGGTGACAAGTCACTGTGCTGTTTGGTGACATGGTGTGTACCACACTAAACATGGCCCAGAGGAAGCAAAGGAGAGAGCTGTCTCAGGAGATTAGAAAGAAAATTATAGACAAGCATGTTAAAGGTAAAGGCTATAAGACCATCTCCAAGCAGCTTGATTTTCCTGTGACTAAGTTGCACGTATTATTCAGAAATTTAAGATCCACGGGACTGTAGCCAACCTCTCTGGACGTGGCCGCAGGAGGAGACAGATAATACGAATGATAACAAAAGAGCCCAGAACAACCTCTAAACACATTCAAGGTGAACTCCAAGGTCAAGGTACATCAGTGTCAGATCGCACCATCCATCATTGTTTGAGCCAAAGTGGACTTCATGGGAGACAACCAAGGAGGACACCACTGTTGAAAACAAATCATAAAAAAGCCAGACTGGAATTTGCCAAACTGCATGTTTGACAAGCCACAAAGCTTCTGGGAGAATGTCCTATGGACAGACGAGACAAAACTTGAACTTTTTGGCAAGGCACATCAGCGCTTTGTTCACAGACGTAAAAATGAAGCATACCAAGAAAAGAACACTGTCCCTACTGTGAAACATGGAGGAGGTTCTGTTATGTTCTGGAGCTGCTTTGCTGCATCTGGCACAGGGTGTCTTGAATCAGTGCAGGGTACTGACATAACGTTCGGCTCAGGAGACGCACACACACAGGCTCAGAGTAGTTCAAACTGTTTATTAACAACAGGGGTGTATGAGTGTGTGTCTGCGGAATGTTAATGTGTTGGTGGCGGCGTCTGCTTCAGGCACAGAGGCAGGAGACCGTACAGCCGGCAACCCTATGGGAGAGAACAGAGACACAGGGTGATGGGCACACACCAACACAGGAGGAGAATAGGCGAGGGAGAAGCTTACTTGCTTGGGACAGATGACTGGCACAACAAGGACGGGACCCCGGGAGACAGCCACCTGCAGGACTCGGTGCAGCAGCGAGGAAGGACGAGGAACGGAGTTGTCCGCCGCCGAGGAATCCACCTGTGCACAGGGGAGCAGACTGGAGAATATGAGGTAAGTGGTTCTTACCGCACAGCGTCGTGCTGAAGAAAGAGTTGCGTCACGTAGACGGGGAATGAAGTCTGACGGCTTCAGGCCGAAGCTCAGGGCGAGGCGGCTTATATTCCTTGCCGCTGATGAGCGGCGCGGCGTGACAGTACTCCCCCCTCTAGCAGCGCCTCCTGGCGATGGCTTCTCTGGGTGCGCTCGGTGGAAGTCAGCGATGAGCAATGGGTCCAACACGAACGACGGGGGCACCCACTGTCGATGCTCGGGCCCATAGCCCTCCCAGTCCACCAAGTACTGCAACCCACGACCCCGGCGCCAGGAGTCTAGGATGGAGGAGACGGGCCAGGCCGGATGGCCACCAATCATCCGGGGCGCGGGTTGCGCAGCAGGAGGAGGGCAAAGGGGGTCGGTGACTGCCAGCTTCACCTTAGACACGTGGAAGGTGGGATGGATGCGGAGGGAGGGGGGAATAGCCACGCGCACAGTCACCGGGTTGATGATCCGGGTGATGGGGTAGGGATCCATGAATCGCTGTGCCAGCTTCCTCCTCTCGCCTTTTAGAGTTACGTCCTGGGTAGATATGTAGACAAGTTGCCCAACTCTGTACGCCGGGGCAGGTCTTCTATGCCGGTCCGCCACAATCCTGTTGCGCTCCGCTGTGCGCAAAAGCGCATTGCGCGCGGCAGCCCAGATGGAGCGGAACTGCCTGAGATGTGCCCTAACCGAGGGAACAGTTACCTCACTCTCCTGCACCAGGAACAGCGGGGGGTCATAACCCAGGGACGCCTTGAAGGGGGACATCCCTGTAGCAGAAGAGCAAGCGGTATTGTGGGCGTATTCAACCCAGGCAAGATGGTTGCTCCAGGACGTGGGTTTGGATGAGGTCACACAGCGGAGCGCAGCCTCCAGCTCCTGGTTGGTCCGTTCACACTGCCCGTTGGATTGGGGGTGATGGCCGGAGGAGAGGCTCACCTTGGCTCCGATGGCGTTGCAAAACGACCTCCAAACCTCAGATGAAAATTGGGGGCCCCGGTCCGAGACCACGTCCACCGGAATCCCGTGCAGCCTGACCACGTGTTGGACGAGGAGATCCGCCGTCTCCAGGGCAGTAGGGAGACCTCGCAGGGGGACGAAGTGCACAGCCTTGGAGAAACGGTCCACAATGGTCAGGATGGTGTCATAGGAGTTGGAGACGGGGAGTCCGGTGACGAAATCCAACGCGATGTGCGACCAGGGCCTGCCAGGGACGGGCAGGGGCTGGAGCAGACCCGCTGGAGGGGCATTTCCCGACTTGCAGGTGGCACAGATTGGGCAGGCCCGGGCGTAGCGGGCTGCGTCCCTCCGCAGGCCTGGCCACCAAAAGGACCGTTGGAGGAGGTCTATCATCCGGGAGGTGCCAGGGTGACAGGTGAGCTTGGAGGTGTGCAGCCAGTGGATGACCTCTCCTCGGACCGCGGATGGCACGAACAGCCTCCCCTCCGGTCCGCCGCCAGGGTCAGGTTCCACTTCCTGCGCCTTCCGGATCTTGCTTTCAATGTCCCACGAGATGGCTCCCACGACGCACGACCTGGGCAGGATGGTGTGGGGCGTTTCCTCCGACTCCACGGGGGTGAACTGCCTAGAGAGGGCGTCAGGCAGGCCGTTCTTGGAGCCAGGCCTGAAGGTGATGGAGAACTGGAACCTGGCGAAGAACAAGGACCAGCGCGCCTGGCGGGCGTTCAGGCGCTTGGCAGATCGTAGGTATTCCAAGTTCTTGTGGTCCGTCAGGACCACTAACGGCAGGTTTGCCCCCTCTAGCCAGTGGCGCCACTCCTGCAGGGCGAGTTTGATGGCCAAGAGCTCTCTGTCCCCCACATCGTAGTTCCTCTCCGCCGGGGACAAGCGCCGGGAGAAGAAGGCGCAGGGCCGTTTGGCGCCATCGTCCGGCGACTGCTGGGATAGCACTGCTCCCACTCCTGTGTCCGAGGCGTCTACCTCCACGATGCACTGCAGCGCGGGGTCGACCTGGCGAAGGACCCGGGAGGAGGAGAACTCCGCCTTCAGCGCCTGAAAGGCAGCAGCGACCTCTTCGGTCCACCGGAACGGGACCTTAGGGGACGTGAGGCGGGTCAGTGGTCCGACGATGGAGCTGAAGTTGGGGACAAAGCGGCGGTAGAAATTGGCGAAACCAACGAACTGTTGCACCTGCTTCCGGGACGCAGGTGTAGGCCATTCCACCACCGCCTTCACCTTCTCTGGGTCTGGGAGCACCTTGTCGTGGGCGATGATGAACCCCAGGAAGGATGTAGTCCTGGCGTAAAATTCACATTTTTCAGCCTTCACTTATAGCCGATTCTCCAGCAGTCTTTGGAGGACCCGCCTCACATGGACCTGGTGCTCGTCCCTGGACTTGGAGAAGATGAGAATATCGTCCAGGTAGACGAACACGAAAAGGCTGATGAAGTCCCGGAGGACGTCATTAATGAGGCGCTGAAAGACGGCAGGAGCGTTGGTCAACCCGAACGGCATTACCAGGTATTCAAAGTGGCTGTTCGGGGTACGGAAGGCTGTCTTCCACTCATCTCCCTCCCGGATCCGGACGAGGTGGTATGCGCTGCGTAGATCCAGCTTGGTGAACCAGGTCGCCCCCTGGAGGGAGTGGAAGGCAGTGTCCATGAGGGGGAGAAGCGGACGGAGAGCAGGCAGCGGACTGAAGGCAGGTGCCCATGCAGAACGTGCTCCATGCCGATACCCCAGCTGACTTCCAATCCAGGACAGGGTTGTGAAGGCGTAGCCAGGGATACCCCAGGATGACGGGCGACACAGAGTTGGGTAGGACATAAAAGATCATCTCCTCTCGGTGGTTTCCTGAGATGATGACCGGGACGGGGATGGTCTGGTGTGAGACTCTCCCAAGGGAAGCACGGGAGAGGTTGACAAGGGAGATGGGATTCTTGAGTGCCTGACAGCGGATGCCCAAACGGGTTGCCAGGCTTTGTGAAATGAAGCTGCCTTCTGCGCCCGAATCCACCAGTGCGTGGGTGAGAAGCCCAGTGGGGTTGTGGCAGAAACGGATGGGCAGCTTCAATTGGGTGAGTGGATTTAACCGGTTGACGTCCGCGAGGCCCCCTACAGTGACTCGCGGACCCCGCCGACTGGCTTTCCGTGGACAAAGCTTCACCGTGTGTTGGTCATCTCCACAATACATGCAGAGATCCCACTCACGGCGGCGTTGTCTCTCCGCAGGGGAAAGCTTTGTCCAGCCCGTCACCATCGGCTCCGACTCCTCGGGGCACGATGGTGGCGGCGCCGCCAGGGGGCGAGCTTGGAACAGGCGCGGCGAGGCTTCACGAGAGCGAGAAGAAGACGACTTCCGCTCCGAGGAGCACTCGCGCAGCCTGTTATCCAAACTGATCGCTAGAGATGTTAGCTCCGCTAGCGTCTCAGGGATATCCCGCCCAGCTAGTTCATCCCTCAGATCATCATTGAGACTGCGGAGGAAAAGGCCGCAGAGGGAGCGTTCCTCCCAGCCTAACTCCTCCGCCGCTACCCGGAAGTCGACCGCGTAGTCCGCTGCCAACCGGCTTCCCTGCTGGAGGGTGAGAAGCCGATCGACCTGGACTGTCTCGGTAAGAGCATGGTCAAAGACCTCCAGGAAGCGTCTCACGAACTGGTCATACGTGAGGGTGGCATAACTGGGCCTCGCCATTACGGCGTAGGCCCATGTTAATGCTCGCCCCTCCAGGAGATTCCCGATATAACCAATTTGGCTATGATCTGAGGGAAAGTCCCCAGGCACCCGGTGGAAAACGGACTCACACTGCATAATAAACCCCCGCGCTCCGCCGAGCTTACCGCTAAAGCGGGCGGGGGTCGGAATGGGCGTGAGCCGAACCGGTGCACCCGGAGCCTGCTGGACGGCCACTGGAGCAGCAGGAGCTGTGCCACCCTGACGAGCCGGGGGGAACGGCTGTTGGGGGTCCAAGCGGTCCAACCGGTTAGTTATAGTAATCAACTGATTAAAAATCACCTGTTGCTGATAGACAATCTGATCCACTCGAGCCTCGAGAGTGGAAAACCGGTGTGCGAGCCCGCCGTCTGCCGAGCCGTTCTGCTGAAGCCGTACTGACATAACGTTCGGCTCAGGAGACGCACACACACAGGCTCAGAGTAGTTCAAACTGTTTATTAACAACAGGGGTGTATGAGTGTGTGTCTGCGGAATGTTAATGTGTTGGTGGCGGCGTCTGCTTCAGGCACAGAGGCAGGAGACCATACAGCCGGCAACCCTATGGGAGAGAACAGAGACACAGGGTGATGGGCACACACCAACACAGGAGGAGAATAGGCGAGAGAGAAGCTTACTTGCTTGGGACAGATGACTGGCACAACAAGGACGGGACCCCGGGAGACAGCCACCTGCAGGACTCGGTGCAGCAGCGAGGAAGGACGAGGAACGGAGTTGTCCGCCGCCGAGGAATCCACCTGTGCACAGGGGAGCAGACTGGAGAATATGAGGTAAGTGGTTCTTACCGCACAGCGTCGTGCTGAAGAAAGAGTTGCGTCACGTAGACGGGGAATGAAGTCTGACGGCTTCAGGCCGAAGCTCAGGGCGAGGCAGCTTATATTCCTCGCCGCTGATGATGAACAGGTGTGCGAGCAGGTGGCGCCGCTGATGAGCGGCGCAGCGTGACAGGTACAATGAAATCTCAAGACTATCAAGGTATTCTAGAGAGAAATGTGCTGCCCAGTGTCAGACAGTTTGGTCTCAGTCGCAGGTCATGGGTCTTGCAACAGGAAAATGACCCAAAACCCACAGCTAAAAACACCCAAGAATGGCTAAGAGCCTAACATTGTGTTATTCTAAAGTGGCCTTCTATGAGCCCTGATCTAAATCCTATTGAACATCTGTGGAAGGAGCTGAAACATGCCGTGTGGAGAAGCACCCTTCAAACCTGAGACAACTGGAGCAGTTTGCTCATGAGGAGTGGGCCAAAATACCTGCTGAGAGGTGCAGAAGTCTCATTGACAGTTACAGAAATCATTTGATTGCAGTGATTGCCTCAAAAGGTTGTGCAACAA